>BMAU01014459.1:600000-955000 GCA_019973935.1 Trichonephila clavipes | reverse complement strand
ATATAGGCGAGCAGTTAGAGGTCAATCTCGAATGATGTAGATGTATGTGCGCCCGTCTATGGAGATGCCACCATACACCAACACTCCCCCATCGCCAAATCTAACACTTTCATGCGCGAACACTGGATTATTCCTACTGCCACGGTCCCTCCAGATGAAAATATGTCTATTATCCGGATAAACAGAAAAATAGGACTCGTCAGAAAAAAGAATATTGCTCCATTCACATGCTCTGTTCTCTCTCCATTCACATTATCTCCTCCAATTCACATGCTCTGTTGCTCACTCCATGCGGTCGTGACGATGCATTGATGTTAGTCTAACACATACCAACGGTCGGCGAGCATACAGACCTACACCATGTAGCCGGTTTCGGGCAGTCTCAGTTGAAACCGTGGTGCCAGTAGCCGAGCGAAGTGGTTGTTGGAGAAGAGTAGCGTTCATATTTCGATGTCTCTGATCCGTTAACACTAAATAACGATCTTCATTGGGCGTTGTTGCCCGTCTACGACCTTGTCCTGGTCTTCTGCCTGCACTTTCAGTCTCCAAAAAACGGTTCCAGATCCTGGAAATCACACAATTTGTGAAACTCCAATGGCTTGCGCTACTTCGGCTTGAGTTTGGCCCCCTTTTAACTTACCAACAATTCTCCAAACTTCTGAATCGGTTAAATGACTTCGCTGAGACAGCGTACTCATCGAAAAAAAGCAGTCACTGAATACCGATCATCCTTGTCTTCATTTCAGTTGAAAGTCAAATTTCATTCGCTGCCGCTGAAGCGACGTTTTTGACGTCGAGCACAAAATTAACATACTCCACAGTGTGAAAATCAGAAAAATTTACATTTTTGATTCTCTTCTTCCATTTTCGGCAAAAAAAAATTCTCTTATATCTTTATTTTATATAAAACTTACAATATCTTTTAATTGTTTTGAGCAGTGTATATATATGTATGTATGTATATATACACTGGTGTGCAGAAATTAAGGACGAGACGGTTTTTTCAATATAACTTTGTACAAAAGCTTTCCAAATCAACACTATTAATACCGTAAGATCCCCAATACGTAAGGACATGTGTAATGTAAGCAACACTTACTAAAAGAGAAATCAGAGGGATAAAAAGAAGCTTTATTGAAAAAGTAGCATGGAGCGCAATGCGACTGATGGCCGAAACATTCCTGTCATGGGTGTCCAGCAAGAAACATCCGGTCTTTAGTAGGGGATATGATCTCCCCTGACTGCTAGGCAGGTTTCACAGCGTCTGCCCATGCTGAGAATGAGGGTGTCAATGAGTTGTTGAGGCATTGCTGCCCATTCGTCTTGCAGCGCCAATCGAAGCTCCCGAATCGTTACTGGTGGTAAGGTACGAGCTGCCAAGCGTCTGCCTAGAAAATCTCATACATGCTCGATGGGATTGAGATACGGAGATCGTGCCGGCCAATCCATACGTTCAATATCCTCACTCTCTAAGAGCTGTTTGGCCGCAATTGTGCGATGACATGGTGCATTGTCGTCCATGAAAAGGAACTGCAGACCCATAGCGCGTCTAAAAAGACGCACATATGGAAAAAGAATCTCGTTACAATAACAGGTCCCGTTGACTGAACCTGCGTCGAAGATGTGAAGGTCTGTACGACTACCAAGCATGATGCCTCCCCAAACGAGAATACCGCAACCTCCATTCCTGTCCCTTTTAATGATGTTCGAGGGATGATTGCGGCTTCCCCGCTCTCTCCAGATGACTATGCGATGAGAATCGCTACTCAAACTGAATCTGCTCTCATCTGTAAAGAGTACTCGTCCCCATTCATTGTCTCTCCAATTCCGGTGTTCCCGGCACCACAGAGAACGCCTTCTCCGATGGGCAGGCGTTAAAGGTACACACCGTACAGGGCGTCGTGCAAACAGTCCATCACCGTGCAGTCTTCTGGCCACGGTAAAACGCGATATCGGTCGTCCAGTCGCTTGTGTCGTGTGTCTAGCGATTTCTCCCGCTGTCTGCCGCCTGTTTCTTCTGGCCTGTAAGACAATGTACCGGTCATCTGCGGGTGTGGTTCCTCGTGGACTACCACTACTGAACCTCCGGATAGCTGTTTCTGTAGTTTGAAATTGTCTCAAGTCGTGAAACAATGCTGTGAGCAATTCCGAACTCTGCAGCCACACTTGTCACACTGCGGCCTTCCTCCAACTTCCCAATGATTCGACCTCGGGTAAAAGCATCCAAATGTCGTCTAACAGATTGATTATTCGCCATTTCTCGCTGAGGCAGCAACTCAGTGTGATTTTAACTGCTATACGGCGTGCAATCTCTTAGCCAGAAATACTGATCTTACACCGACAACATGCTTTATACTACTCAGACACTCCCCCATTACATCTACCTGCATATCTGCGCATGTGCTACCGTACATCACCTTACTTAATCTCCTGATTGGGGTCTTTCTGTCCGTTCAGCCTCTTCGTTCAGCTGATATGCTAATTTTTCGACTTCGTCCTTAATTTTTGCACACCAGTGTATATATATATATATATATATATATATATATATATATAAAAAAGAGCAAATGTTCTTAGTTATTTTACTATATATATATTATATATTATATATTTATATATTTATATAGTGGTATATTTTACTATATATATATATATATATATATATATATATATACATATGTATGTGTGCACTTGTATGTTTATTTTTAATATTTATTGGAGGTACAAATGGCTTGAATATAAAATAAAAAAAAAATTGCATGCAGATTGGAAACTAAGAAAATACTGGTGCAGCAGTATTGCAAGCTAAGCCAACTGAAGACATCTTATATAAATATGAGGTTTAAATAAATTCATGGCTACCCAAACTTACCTCTTTCTGTTTTTATTACTAAGTAAAATCCTTATGAAAATAATGGATAAAAGTTCTATATCCATTGTAAATACATATCTTTTAAATGTAAATAATAAGAGAAAACTGACTTAACTAAATAAGCGGTAACTATAATAACTCTCCTCCCTTACATTATTGAAATACTTAATTTTTAATTATAAAGGGAATTTTTATGGAAAACGTTATAAACGTTTTTCGTGTAATATTTTATTGAATAGCTGATAATTATGTTCTTAGTATGTTTTGGCAAAAAATTTATTTCCTCCCATTCCACTATGATTACTAACGGTCTGAATACTTTTGTCCTTGACTGTTGCAGAACAAAACTGAAGTGATGTATAAAATAACGCTTATCCGATCCATAGAGTAAAAGAGAAGCAAAAAAAAAAAAGATAAGAAAGAAATAGAATTGCGGTATTTCTCAATATATGTGTCGAAAGTGCGGTGAGAAGAAACGGAAAAGGAGGACCTTTTGACAGCTAAGGAATTGTATAGAATTCAGGTGGTAAAGGAGACAGTATTTCTGGGTAACTCGTACGTACATCTTTTCGCTGACATTTCACATTTTCATCTTTGAGAATGATCTTCAATTTTGGAGAAAGAAGTAAAACCGGGAGGGGGAGGGAGTATCCTTAAGAGGGACCGGTGTCAAATTCTTTTCCTACACAATTTTGATATCGATACACTAGTATTATTTTGAAACTGAAGAGCTATGCCTTAGGGAATAAAAAAAAAAGTGCTGGGTTTGCGATGCGGTTTGCAATTTTTGCAGCGTTTTTGCCAATGTTGTTGCATGTTGAATATATTATTCGAGAACAATGGAAATATAAAGGGAATCTTGCAATGCGGATTTAGCAAGGTAATTGCGTTGTGTATGAATCAGGTAGAAATTCTTTTATTTAACCATGTAAAAAAAAGTTTGGGAATGAAATAAACTGTTTTTTTTTTTGTAATACAACATGAATTCATTTTGAATATTAAGAACTGCATTCAAAATGTAACAAAAAAATGCATTGTTTTTAAAAAAAAAATATTTATAAAATGAAATTATAGACGTTGATGTATCTCTTAAGAAGAATTTACGATTTATTGCATATTGTACACTCCTAAAATGTATAAAAACTAAGAACAGTGATGTTTAGTTTGAACAGTGAGTTTATAGTAATATTTTACGGGAGGAATTTGATGCAGTTTTTTCGTATTCAACTTAATTTCTGTTATATAAATGTGACCATATACTATTCTGAATATCGGAATCTTTATTAGGATAAATCAAATACGTTGTGTGTAGTAAAACTTTAATCTTATGGATAAATTCTAAATTTATTCCAATAAATGATGATTTGAAAGTAGTTGGGAAAATGAAATGATGGATATGTCAATTTTTATAGAGTTCGTTATTATTATTTTTATTAATTTGAAATGTCTTCAAAAATGGATTGAATTACTTTACAATTGATCTGAATATTTCAAATACGATATGATATATTGGTATTAGAATATTTTTCTGATATTGCATAAGATAATATTAAGAATAAAGATCCAAAATAAAATTAATGTGCATTTTATGTTATCAATCCTATTATCAATAAGGAATAATGGCAATGAAAAGTCTAATTGTAATAAATTATAGGAAGTTGGGGATTACGATTTAAATATATCAATTTAATTTATTTGTGAACAAATTATGTAAAACACCTGCTAACACGTCTTCATTTACTGATGAGATTTCGATTCTCAATACAATAAAATACTCAATCATGTTTCAGACAATGTTTTAGTAAACATTAATATTTCAAAATAATATAGAATGGCATAAATAAAATAAGCATAGCCCTCAAATATTTTTTATACATTCTTTTCTTTACTGCGATATTTAAAAGAGGGGAACCTTACAGGGAAACAAATCATATACCTACTTATTTAAAAGGACTTCTTGCAATCCGAAAGCACAATATAAATGCAAATCCCCGCTGAAAATAGTGTTCAAGGGGGATGGCCCAGGTTCGAAAGTCTACCTTTCACGTATCATGCTCTTATACGCCGCCCAACATTCGCTTTTGATTTTGTCAATTTTCGGAAACAAAAAAAATTAAAACAGTACAAAATTAATTATTGCATAAATAATTAGCATTATTTAATTAAATTGATTATTAATAGCAAATAATTAATTAAACTTTACGTACTAAGTACATAGGATTATAATCAATGGAAAAAATAATCAAGTGCTCTCAGGGGTGCGCCACTGTCTGTGTAACAAAATGCTTATTTATAGGCTTTCATATTTACACCACGAATAGAAATCCTACTTTTCTCTAAACTCTGTTATAGAGATAAATCAAATACCGAATATGAAAAATACTCTATAAATTCGACTACCAAAACACATATTTCAGAAAATATCAAACTTTAACTATGTAGATATAATTCTAAATCAAAATCTAAGTAGAAAGAAAAGAGTAAGAACATAAACTAAAGATGGTTAACCGATGCATAAAAAGAAGTTTCCATGCCAGCTTATACGGAAAAAACTCGTTCACGCGAAAAGTGACGATTACGAGAAAGGAAAACTCTAGTCTTCTGGGACATTTTTATTCCCGCAATATACTACATTGTCAAAAACTTTGACATCAACTGCGACTTATGATAAGTCACTATTTATTAAAATAAATCACGTACAACAACAAATCTCAACTTTCCTTCTCTCCCCTGCCTGTCTTTCCACCCTAAACAGTTTCGACATGTTCAGGCAAGTCTGAAGTATTAGCATTAGATCATGAGTATTACGCTCTTCCTTCTCTAGAAGTGTGTCAAGCCGACCCGGGAGGAATGGAATTTGTAGTTCCCAAATCTCCCTGGACAGAATTTCTAGTGAAAGAAAATATTTCCCGAGAACACCTGGTCCATCCCTCTCGAGGCTCCGGGCGATCGCGTTCGAAAAAAAAACATTTTGAATAATGCCGTGGAATTTTTGAATACATCTTTCAAAAATATTCATGACTTTCCTAAGACCTTCCAGAAGATGATAGAGAAATCTGCGTGGGTGTTTTTTTTTTTGTTTATTTATTTGTTGCTGTGTATTTTCGCAGGCGGAGGAAATGTAGTGCAGAGCGTTTATGCAAGGGAAAGATAAGACCCGGATTTGATGGACGTGTTTTGTTGGGCGTGTTGGATTTGAGTGACGGATTATTTATGTTCGTCGAAAAGCGTTCCAACTGTAAAGAAGTTGAAATTCCATTTCCGTAAACTTCTGAGATACGGTCTTTATAACTTATGGCTACAGCTTCGATATTTTTGATGCTGTTTTGCTTTAGATAGTCTTCGAAAAAATTTACTTCATCGCGCTCTGGCGCATGGATGTAATTCAGGAAAATACGAGGGTATGGAGGGATGGAAAGTCTTTAGAATGAAATACAGAATAACAACTGATCTCATTTTTAAACTATTTATATTGATCTTAGTAGTCCCAATATAAATTTTTGCAAACACTTCTGGGGGGGGACACATTTTGTCCACCCTCTGTTCGCGGTTTACTTTTGAAATCTCCATACCTAATTTAAAAACTTTTGCTCATTCAGTAATAGTAAAATGAACCGAAATTTAGACTATTGTTTGTGGTTAACTAGATAAATGAAATTGTAAAATTGGTCTCCAACTCCCTCCCGTGGAAGTGTGAGATTTACCAATGGATGAGACATTTTCTTAAAACAAAAACTTGTATTAAGACAGTCAAATCACAATCTAAATTCGATATAAGAAATGGAAGCCCGCCTGGTTAAATACTAATTTAAATATCTATAATAATAAATATAGTACTTATCGTAAATAGTGAACCTCAGCAATAATAAGTGCCCTAGAATGGAAATAGGATCCTTTGCAGTTGAAATCTGGCGATTTCAACTATTAAAATTCCTGTTAAAAATACATAAAAATAACCACTAGCTTCATTTCACTGTTATACCTTAAAATTATAATCTCTCCATCTTTGCATTTTCTTCAGATATTTTTATGTAGCAATCTTATTCATCATACCATTGTCATATGTATTATGATTCTAAGTATTATCCTCCAATTTACGAGATCCAAGGTGCTTCTCAAATTGCTTCTAAATGCGAGAGGAGAATCTACCATCATCACACAGTTTAAAGCAGGGGTACTCAATTTTTTTTTCTGCCGGGCAACTAACCTATGTCAGCCATCTCACGCGGGCTGCATACATATGCTAGCTATTTCACGCGGGACGAAACATAAGGTTAACGGGAGGGGGATGCTTCAGGACCAAGATAACACTGAAAATTTTAAGTGTGGAAAATATTGATCAAAATACTATACCCCTGTGTTTTGCCTTTTTAATTATTATTTTTTGTATTTTTATCACTAACACTAAGTTAAAAGAATTTACGAAACACTCCTTCATAATTTTCGCGTCAGTAAATGATTTCATGTGATTATCAATATTATAACAAATTTCCTGGGTTATATTTGTTACCGTTGTGAACCTTACCTCTGACAAAACACTTTGTTGCTGTTTCAAAAAATATACAATAAAACCTATTTATCATCTCTTGAAAGAGATCTTGGAGCAAAAGTGTCATTGAATGATTCCTGCTTATTGGTATTTTTTTAAATACGGCGCATTCGTGACAAACGAAACAAGTACTGATCCATGTTTGTTTTTCATTACAAAACATTCAACCTCAAAATTGTTCGAATGTTTTTCGTTTGCAAGGCATGAAAGATTGTTAAAAATTAGTTCAGCCATAAAATTGTCACTACTCCACTCTGCTGGCTGTTATCACTTACCGTAATCGTTACAAATAGAAAAAGAATATCAATTTGCATCCGTACGACATCGACAGCAAAAAGACAAAATTGATAAATTGGATTTCTTGTCAAAGAATTTCCCACCAGATTCTTAATACATTGTTCTTAAGTGAATTTCTCAGAGAAATGGGTCATGACCGGGAAACTTAAAATAGCTCGGCGGGTCACAGGTTGATTACCGCTGGTTTAAAGCGTCCGTAAGCCGAATGATAAAACGTATTTTACTCTACAAATGGAATGACAAGTTTATAAAATCAAATTTTGAAAATAATTATTTGTGTTGGTTAAGGGAAAGTTTAGTTTGAATTTAAATTCAATTTCAGCTATGTGTTTGCTGTGATATAATTTATTTAAAAAAATTCAAGATGATTTATTTGACAAAAAAATTCGTTACTTTAATGGCTATTTATTTATTAATAGAAAAAAGAACTTTAAGAAAACAATTTTTATTGGGTTTTTAACTAATTCCTATATTTATCTTATATCCTAAGGCTTTTTACATACAATATTTTCTAGTTTACATTTTTGTTTTTGTACAAAATTCTTTCGTAAAATTTAGCATATTTAATGTGTTAATTATCAATGTATAACAGAACCAGGGACGTAGCTACCACCGTATCAATGATACGGGGCCCCATTGCTACAGGGGCCCCAACATATGTAACCACAGTCCACTAGCAGTTCTTCCATATCTAAAAAAGGGCCTCGAAAGACTTTTGATACCGGGCCGTCTCAGAGCTAGCTACGCCAGTGAACAGAACTATGAAATAACTAAAAACTTTTCAAACACAGAACTCATTTTAATGTTTAATGAAATAGTACTTGTGCTGTGGATGCTAAGAGGAAAATATTTATAACTATTAGGCATTTTTAAATTTTCAATATACTTTGTGAAACTGCTTTAGAAATCATATATTTTACTAGAATTACTATTTTTTTTATATATTTTACTAGAATGTAAAAGAAAGCAATGACTTGTTTTAAGAAACGGAATTTTAACACTTACTGAAATGTTTTTAATAATTATATTAACATTTTTATACTTGTCATTTCTATTTCTATTTTTTGCCTGATTTTAATCTGAGGCTCTTTAACCCATTTGTTCAAACTTCCAAAAAGACAAAAAAGGGGGAAAATCAAATTAAAAAAAAACAGCCCTTTCTTCAATATATATAAATTTTTAAAGAATTTTTTACGCATCTAATTAAAACTTCATTCGAAGAGAGAATGAATGAGAAAAGAATACTGTCATATTTCAAAACATCCTTCGCACAGAACAAAACCTTTCCTTCGACGATAAAATCAGAAAAGCAAAATTAGTCTTATCTCCCTTCATTAGAATGTGACGCGGCTCGAAATAGCCACAGTCAATTTATGTCAAAAACATAAAAATTCCTTCTAAATGACAGGAAGTGCATTAACAAAAAATCCTACTCTTAATAATTAACTTAATCATCGTCAATGAATGTGTTGGCTATAGCGAAAGTTTCGTTATAAGTTGTGTTTGAGAGAAAATTGGAAACGACCTAGTTAGTCTTCGATATAATTATTTAGTTGATGTGCCTGGATATATTTATCTACGCAGGTCAATCTGTAAACATCTAGGAAAATCAATAAAGGTAATAGTATTATGAAGTTGCGGAGGTCCAATCTTGATGAGGAACTGTTAACGGGATTATTGAGTTCGATGAAAAATGGCCGCACAAAACGGGGTTTAGGAGAATCTGATAAACTACATTACGGCAAATTCGGTTCTTGTTAATGATTCATCAGGGTAGAAGAGATCTGCGAGCACCTGTTCTTTAAATCTGGTTAGAGAGGATTTGATTAATTGGTAAGAATGAATGTGAACACTAATGCTCGGCCACTTTAACGAATCCCAAGCATTAATGATGCACTCCTGTGTTTAGCAGTGTTGAAATTGAAGATACTAATGTGTATTAGGCATCGGAAAAGAATTTAAAAGGTATCTAGTTAAGATAAGAAATATTGTTCTTTTGAAAAAGGAAAGCATTTTCCTTGCTTCTTAGAATTTGCATCATGCTGAAGATTAAAACTTTCCTCCCCTCCATAACATTGATTTTAAAATTTGCCTTTATAGAGATTCCAAATTCCTCAAACGAATTTTCTAGATAATATTAATTTTAATAATTATCGATCTCATACAATGTACCAAAGGGAAAATTCATTACAAATAATAATTGATTCTAATACAGATAAATATTAAATACACTCACATAATTAGGGTTTTATATTTTACTTCCATAATCTACTTCTCGTTCAAAGTAACTTGTAATTCTACCTGGTAACTTATTTGGAAAACCATTTCTTCATGTCAGAATTTTGGAAGATTGCGTTTGCTATATATGTATATATTTATGTATAAAAAGTTATAAAATGCATTTAAATGTATGAAAAAATAAATAATATAAAGGCAATTTTTTTTAAAAAAAATCAACAAAGCAGAAAAGTTATGTAAAGGAAAATAGAAAATACAAAGAAACAAAAATGAAAATTGTAGCCTATTAAGTCAAAAACCAATGTTGGACATAAGACTGAATAAGTTGGATTAAACTAGTACAAACCTTTTGCTTTGCGACTCGGTAGGCTGACATATATATATATATTATATATATATATATATATATATATATATATATATATAGAGAGAGAGAGAGAGAGAGAGAGAGAGAGAGAGACATATCAGAATAGTGAGATGTTAATATTCCTTATTTACCAAATATAAATCAATCTGAAAATGAATAAATCGAACCAAATGAAGAGTACAATGATCAAAGAGTTTTAATTAAATTGCAAAATGTCTTTGATATAAAATGAATTTTAAAAATGGTACTACAAGACATGTTTGAAGGAAATGAAAATTCTTGAAATGCTTCTAAAGCCACTGCTGACTACGTATTGATTGAAAATATATAAAAATAGATCACCTTTACCATCTCTTGACAAGAACGATGCATATTAATAACATACACCACTATATGTGTGTGAAAGTCAATAAAAAATAACAGGGAAAATTAATTTTATAAAAAGTAGTTTTCATTTAAAATTAATAATACATCTACTATACTTTTTATGTGCTCCAGTTCCTCAATTTTTCATTAACGATTCAGAATGTTTCAAACATTCAAATGCATGCCTTCGCTTAATGTTGAGTTTATAGCTTTCTCAAGCACTGTCTTTCAAAAAAAGATGTAATGTATGCCAACATACGAGTGCCAGGAAAAGAGAGAGAGACAAACGCAAACACAAGTGAAGGGAGTAAACACAGAAAATCACACATAAGATAAGTGAGACACAGACATACATACAAACACGCATAACATCTCTGTGGGGAAGATAAATTGTCATTGAAAAGATTCCCTACATTCTTTTCTTGACTTATCGTCCTCATCTATCCTCCAATAGAATCAAGAAAACAACGTTAAGATCCTGTCCCAAAATCTAATGAATCGCTCACCAAGAATTTTTCTTAAGGTATCCGACTGCCGGAAACCATGATTTTGCAAAAGCGTATAAATGGATAATATTTATCATATTTAGTGTCACTTAGATTAGAAAATGTATATAAAATTATTTTTAGAATTATATTACAATAAAAAATTATTTAAATACAATATTTTGACAAAAAAAAAAGAACATAGAATGACCCATTTTCAAAATATCCTCCTTATGTGAAAAATGCTTCATTTATAATAATATTTTTCCTGTATATATCTCAGACCTCTGTACAGAGGCTCAACTAGAGCTTTTGAAATATATAACTTTGAAGTAGGTTTTTCCATGTTGTACGGTAACAGAGGGGAGAACTTTTAAGGAAAAAACGCTGGTTATTATTTCAAAGGGTTATAACTCTGAAAATAATGTGAATTTTTCAAAAGTCATAGTTGAGCCTCTGTACACAGGTCTGAGTTATACACAAGCGAAATATTTTTGCCGAAATATGGTATTTAAATAATTTTTTGTCACAATCTTCTTAAAACAATTTTATACATGTATTTCAATCTAAGTGACACTAACTATCATGAAAATTGTCTATTTATGCGCTTTTTTAAAATCACGGTTCGGAACGTAGTCGAATACATTAAGTAATTTTGTGGCAAAACACACACACAGCTACGACCCAAGAAATCTTATTAGATCTTTTAATCTAAAAATATTGATATAATAGTGAACAAATTCATTGATTGAATAATTTCTTATGAAATTTGAGAATTGAAATATCTTGAAGTGTATCAACATTTTAGCAAAGTTCGAAAGAGCTACTGTGTTAAAAATTAATTTTTGTTCGAGGAATTTTGTATTATATGCGACAAAAGATTTCATGTAATTTGGACTATGTTTGAAGTTTAATTAGGATTTTAAAATCTTATAAATCAGATGTTTAAGAAAAAGGCTTAATGATATTATATCCGTTTCTCGATGTTTAATGTTAAAGAAAATTCGTTTAACATATGTTATGGTTTGAAATATTTACATGGTTACTAAGTTTTTTTATACATTTATAAGAAGGGTTAGCCTAATCCACACATATAATTTACTGAAATGCTTGGTGACTTCATCAAAACACTAATAAAATGGTATAAGCCAGTTTCTTTGTGCTGTTGTTGTTTTAAATCACTAAAAAAGTAATTAATTCCTACAATTCTATAATTTAGTTAATAATACATACACACGAGTGTAATCATTTTCATTTTAACCTTACTTTTCATTTTATCTTAAAATGTTAAGTATTATGATTAATTTCTTAAAGAACAAAGTCTGGTATTTTTTCTAATGATGCTTTAAAGAGTTATTAAATTAGAGGAATACATTTTATTATTACTTTTCATTTACTTTCATACTCAAAATTATTTCCTCTAATGAAAAAGGGAATTGAAAAATCTGAACTAGATTACTCTTCGCATCATTGCTTAGATTATTTGATTGTTATTATTAATAATAAAAAAAAACTGAAATTTATTTTCAATGATTACATTTAAAACTATGGAAAATCATACTTTAGTATAATTTGTTTTTCATCTCACGCTAGTATTCAAAATTAATTCTTAATGATGGTTAAAAAAAAGGAATTTTGAAGATGCACAGTTTTTTCTAATATGATTAAGTTTTACACTATTCTTCATTACTAAGAACACTAATAGTTTTAGAAAATAAAGACTATAATATTTTTATTTTTTAATAATGAAACGAATTTAAAATTTTGTTTCTAGCGTGTAATATGTATTGACCTTGCTTCGTATAAATGATTAACATAAATTGTTTTTTTTTGTATTGAGATGATTGACATTTATATAAGATAAATGCATCTATTAGGCATACCGCAAAGTTAAGTATGTTTATAGAATAAAATAGAATATTAATTTTTTAATACCCTGAAGTAATTTTTTGACTAATATAATTCTCATCATTATTTATGATCTTACTGGTATGATGACAATTTATATAGTAAAAAAAAATATTTCAAAATGCGAAAAACTGAATGAATTCTTGCTTAATATCTTCATTTTAATTTTTTTTTTTTTTGCTTAGGTAAAAACTGTCACGCCCGAAATAATTAACAATTATATGGTGCTAAGTCCGGGATGTATGGTGAATGCGAAAAAATTTCTTTCAGGTGATTTCTTAAAACAGGACAGTTTGATGTCCTTTTTATTGAACTTAGCATCGCTCTTTTTTCTTGAAGTGCCGTTTTTAAATTATCCGTTTGGTCGCATTACCTTTCCGAATCCAGGTTTCCATTCAGTTTAGACAGCTGAAAATCTTTTGATCCACGAATATTCCATGGTAAACGCAATATTTTCTTCCTCATGTTCAATTTCTGCTTAGAGATGGAGAGGGCAATGTTTTATGTCCTTAACATGTACTTTTTTTATGATTTTATCATTGGTAATTCATTTTTCATCACCAGTAATCTTCCGGTCTAAAAGGAGTTCTATTTTGCTCCGTACAATAAGAGATGTGCATATTGTTACGAATTTTGTGTCAAATAGTGTAAATAATTTGTATTTGGATGCGTAAAACATTTATAATACTCTATGCTATATTTATTTTACGTTAAAATTGTAATATTTGCAAGCAACGCCGCCCCTTAGGTTGAAGTGACGATTTAATGGGAATTTGGCGAAATCTTGGTGATAGAGCCAAGTTGGCATAATTTTTGGCGAGTTTGGAACCCTATGGATTTTTCTAGAAATTAATAAAGAAATAAACTAATTTTACAATCTATGATGCAAGCGGATCTTTCTCGAAGGATCCGTGAGGCCTATAAATATGGAGACGGTCACCCGAAATCATTTAGTTTTGTTTTGACTTGCAATTAGTTAGTATTTTTTTTTACTAGCTATTGTTAGTCTTGCCTTGACCGTGAAGAGTCTAGCGATTAGTTCGATTGTTGAACAGGACGAGCGGTGCTTGTGAATAATCTAGACTAATTGTGTTTTAGGCATTGATATTGTGCCTGAGCACTGTAGAAAGCGTAGATTCCTTCTTATATTTATTCTTTGAATTTTGTTACTGAATCCTGTGTTTTGAATATTTATTTTCGACAGTAAATTCTCATCCCTCTTAAAGAACTGTCTTGTTCTTTGCGACTGGTTTGCAAAAAATCCTCGAACCCCGATCAATATAAATATATGATGAATGGTTCATTCAAATTATTTTCACTCAACTTATGCGGCACCCATCTCTAACATGCATATGCACTCTAATTCTGGCTTTCGAAAATGGTCCAAAATAGTGAAGAAATATGAGCATACTTGTTGAAAAATATGTTATAGCTGAGACAAACAGAAGTTTCCGGTACACCGAATAAATGCTGAAAGAAAAATAAAAAGCAAATAGAATTTTTATGTATGTATATATATATATATATATATATATATATATATATACGTATATATATACATATATATATATATCTATTTCTATATCTATATATATATATATACATATATATATATATATATATATATATATATATATATATATATATATATATATATATATTATAAATGGGAAAGTTTGGAGAATCTTTGTGGGTCTTTCACGCAAAAACAACTGAATGGGTTTTAATGAAACTTTAAAGTAATATAGCTTATACATCAGAATAACACATAGGCTATAATTTATACCATAGGCTATAATTTATACCATATGCTATAATTTTAAAAAAATTGTAAAAAGTGTTCAAAATATAACGATATTTGTCAAGTAAGAAGGAAAAGATTCTGCCATCTGTAAGAAAAAAAGCTGCAAAAAAGCCCACGTCAGAATATATCTATCTTTTGTTTGTGAAAAATTCTTTTTGTTTTGGCTACGCAAGGGGCTCGTTTCTAATTAATTCCTGTGATCGGAATAATGCCTATTTTTAATTTCAGAATAAAATTAAGTTTTGAAGGGAGAATTTGTTATAAAACTCTCTTTATTTTAATGTTTTTTTATGATTTTATTATGCACATTTGGTAGTAAAAAGTTGATCTATTTTCAAAATAACTACTTTTATCGCTTCTGGTACTTAAAGTAAATAAACTTTCTCTTTCACACTACATCATTTGGACAAACTTTCATAATTATTTGTGGTTAGTAGTTAGTTATAACGCTGTAATTTTAATTGAATATGCAGATATTGCATTTTTAAGTATAAAACTAATTATAACTACTGTACTGTATTTTTTGCAGTGAGTGTGTTAGTGAATATTAGCGTCGCACTGTTCAGCAACACGAGGGCTTTTGGAGACGGACCACGTAATTTTGAACAATGGTCAAGTGACGGGAACGACACTTGAGCTGCCCCCCCTTCTCCTAACTACCACACCACACCAACTTAGCAGGAATATTCTACCAATACTTAGCTGTAATATTCTTTGAAATCCACTCTTCCAAGATATATTGCAGCACGGGTTCTATGATGAGTATTTTAGTGGGGAAGGCGAACAGTTTTGTAGCAGATATTGCGTTTTCAGCGGATTGAAAAGATTATTAATTTTATCCCGAGAGAAAATAGTTAATGTCAAAATTTAAGTGTCTTTTATTTCTGTCTGTTAATGAAGACCTTGGAAAATGATTTGACTACTTCTTTTAAGTGAACGGTGTACATAATTAATTTTACAGTGGAATATCTTTAATTAATTTATTACCTCTAACGGATTAAATTTTTCAAAGTGGAGTATTTTGTTTATGTATATCCCTTAATTTGTACATGTAGTGATCCAAAAAAATATTGTATGAAAAAAACTGCAATAAATCATAATGCGGTTGGATAAAGTATTAACGTGCATCGCATCCCTACACGGCGGGTCATACAAAGCTCTAATAAAGCTCGAGCTACGAAAGTAGCTAGGCCTTTGCCAACTTGACTCTATCGTTAACATTTCGCTATGTTTTTCATTGAATCGCCATTATAATTTAAGAAACGGCGTTGCTTGCGAATATTACAATTTTAAAATAAAATTAATACTACATAAATTAATATTAATGTATTACACTTTCAGATATAAATTATTTACACTACTTTAAGCATTCATTACGCAAAACTTTTAAGAATGCGCTACTTTTGCTGAGCAGAGATCAGCTTAGGGAGGTATTTTGAAAAATCGACCCTCAAGAGTGTTACGAGGAATCATAAATTTAAAAAATCCTTTTTATCGGCTATTAGATCTACAAAGTTAAAGTTTAACAAAGGTGTTTTTTTTCTTTCTTTTTTTGTTTAGCTGAGATATGCAAAAAGCCTTTTTGTTTAATTTTCAATTCACATAAAATTAACTTATTAAAAACTTCGTTTTCCTTCAATCTGTGTTGTTTAATTTTTCAGTTCACCCGTGCGAAGAACGGGTATACCAGCTAGTATATATATATATATATATATATATATATATATATATATATATATATGCATTAATATATTTTAAAAGTATTCATCTATAAAAAATCATGCGTGATATAGAATTTAAAATTTTCGATTTTTTTTTTAAAAAAATATTTGTTTAAGTAACCTGAAGTACAAATTTGTTGTTTATTTGAAAATCATCTTACCATTCATTGAAGGACTCTCATAGTAAATATGTTTTTTAAGTAAAAATACAGAAGAAATTTAATCGGTAAAGTTGATAATTTAGCAACAGTAGAGCTGCTAAATTAAAAGCAGGGAAATGGATGCAAAATTCTGAGAAATTTCAGAAATTGTATTTTATAAATTATATTTTTTTTTTCACTAAATGTGGTGATTTTGTTTTAGGGCTTTGCAGTCGTCATACAAGCCATCTGCTTTCTATGAAAACCGTTGAAAAGAAATAATAATCACAGCATCGGTAAGTGAAATTAGAATTCATTTATAAGTAATGGATGAAATATTTTGATACTCATTATTTTTTTTTCATAAATTTTATGTACATTTGTGATATTTTTAGAAACATCTGTCAGGAAGAACTTTAATTCCGTTCTGAAAAGTAGTAAAATTTTCAATTAATTTCGAGAGAAAAGGATTTTGTTAAACTAGTATAAAATTAGAATTTTTAAACCCAAATAAAAATAAATTTGTTTGAAAAAAATTAGAATTTCAAAACAACTAAATTTACTTATATAACTATTAATGCTCAATGGTTCAAAATTATAATAAATAATAGTTTTGATAAACCAATGTTGTCCAAAGAAATTAAGAATTGTATTTTGCAAACGTAGTTTTGGAAAATATTACTGAAAATAAAAGTAATTTCTTGCATCTTTTGACTTTCGTTCCAGATCTGTATAAAATACAAAATACTAAAAAGGTCATATAAAGTTCAAAATAATATTTATATAAAAAAAATTACACAACAGTGCACAGTGATGTTTACACGACAAAAATCAATTTATTTAAAGTGTGTATTTTACCATTTGGAAAAACAAATAATATAAACATTAAAAAACACAACACACAAAGAAATGCTAGTAAATTTTTACTGGACAATTATTTAGCAGATACTTCTGATTTGTAAATTGCGCTTTGTATGTACATCCAATTTAAAAATAATACAATTTCTTAGAGATCATACAAGCAATAAGTCATTTCCAGGAATTCGTATTTTTTATTTTAATCAAAACAAATACCATCATCGCGCGCATTTCATAATGTATAATTGGACATTTATATATCTTTTTAACAAATGCACTTAATAAAAAAATTTGATCAGAAATTTTAAATTTTAAATTTTTGTAAGAATTATAATTTTGCTAAGAGATGAAAAATATTGCAGAAAATATTCAATATAACAAATGAAAGGACGTAAAAAATTAGAATTTAAAGTAACAACAATCCTATAAAACCAGTATATATAAATGCGTTATGTTTAATTTAAAGTTCTTTGGGAGCATTAATAATAATAATAATAATAAATGTTGCACCAATTCGTTCATCGTTTGTTTGTCGAATTACACAATGCAATAAGAACATCCATGATTTTTCCTTTAGTCTTTAGGATATTTTTCAGTTTCCAGTTCGTGAAAGACAAAACATTATTTTAACAAAAAGAAAAACTTGTTTACTCGAAGGTGCAATGCCTAATGTATTCAAATGCGCCAAAGAAACATAAAATGTTTTGATAAAAATAAGTTCAATAAAGAAGAAATTTAGGTACTTGGAAACTAGTTTGAATTTATGATTTCAGACTTGGAAAAATAAACGGATATTTGCATATGCAATGAAGGTAATTTCCATGTAGCCCTCAGGCAATAAAATGGGCAATAATATTAAATTCAAAACTACGAGCGGAATAAATCTGTCATTTTATGCTTGTTTTTACCGAAAATAGCTTCAAGTATTTCTGATTTTTTAAAAACAAATGTTGCATAAATATCAGTTTAATGGGAAATAAATCAATAGTCTAGTTAATATTCAAAATTAAATGCTAATTTAAATGCATTGAATTATAAATCGACCAAAAGTTCAAATATATAAATATATTTCCGTTATATTTATTGAATTCTAATGCATTTAGGTTTGAAATGTGTTTTAAGTAAGCAGACAAAGAGAGAGAACACGTCTTAAAGGCTAATTTCAATATATTTTAGTCATAAGTTCCGGACCAATTTACATTAAAGGTTAGTTTAGTAATAAGATATGTTAGATATTGAGAGTAAAACTTGCGTTTTGAGTATTTTCTAGTGCCATTTAAACAGAAATTAGTAGATTAAAATATCAAGTGTCTGTGCCTAGTTCTTTGGCAGTTTCTAAATTCAGATTCCTAGTTGAAAGAGGCAAAAAAAATGTTTCAAAGCAATTTAACGGGATTAGGAAACTTTTTTGATGAAAAAAAAATGTTCGCAATACTCATGATATCTATTTCCAAACTGGTGATATTTCATTTGGGCTGAAAGTTCTCTCATTGATGTGAAATATGTATGGTAGGCTGCCGTTTCTTTTTCCAACCTCGTCAACTAACCATGTTTCTTTATTATGTGATCAACATGCAGACATTAAGGAACCTATTGTCAGATAGAAATTGACAGAATTAAAACGTCTAATAATGGGCTCAATTCATGATGGTCACATGATTAAGACAGATACGTCTTCTCCTTTGAACTTAAAAATATGCATTCAGATAACGCTGTACAAGTTGTTCTATTAGTAAAAATAAAAATTTTATAATTGGGTAAATATGCATAAGTGTTATGAAAAAAAATCCTCAAAAATATTTTAGAATTATTAAAAAAAACTTATTTTAGGTATTCACTTTTAAATGAAATGCATTTGGTATATTATTTGCGTTATTATTGTTGATAAATTAAGAGAAAGTTTCTGAAAAGAGAAAACGTTAGCAACTCAGAAGTGCATTAACTAATTAGTTGGAAACACATGATTCTCTTTCTATGTGTGACTAGGACGTCATATGAGTTTTTGAAATGATAGGCTAGAAATGCGTGATTATCATTATCATGTGACAATGGTAACACCTGAATTAAACCCTTTATTCAATGCTAAAATTGGTGATGATATATAAATATATATAATACCTTTGAGTCTTTGTAAGAAATTCTTTACAATAAATATAAAGGGACATTTTCCCATGGTTAAGCTAAACTTTTATGTATGTATATATATATATATATATATATATATATATATATATATTGCAGCTTTTCTTTTTTTCCAAAATAATAATATTTTTTCTGACATAGAGGTATTAGTATTTAGCTTTTAACTAGATTTTTACATTATATTACACAGTAGTTTGTGTTGACAAATTATATTTCATTTTGGTTAATACATTAAATATGCATGTTTCATTACAGAGCAAACAAAATGAGAATAAATTGTTAAATGATTTATTTGCACTGAAACGCCCTCAAATGATTTTTAATAAAATTAAAATTTATTATTGAATATAAATGAAAGTACTGAATGAGATTTAAAGTAAAACTGAAACAATGTTTAGCTAAACGTTTATTCTGTATTATAAACAGTTGTAAGCAAGCATTATGGAAAGTATAATATAAAAAAAATAAAATGCATCTTATGTTATAAATAGTTATTTGAGAAAACGAAAACTATAGAGATAAATATCTGCATTATTATTATCACGAACGAAATATAATGTAAAAATATTTAAAATGCAGAAACTTTCAAATTATAGAAAATTTGCCAATCTGAATTATCTGAATAATAATCTTGAAGGCTAGCGTTACTCTTATAAACAAATGAATGTTTAAGAGTCAATTGTAATAATTTTTATGTTATCATAATAGGAATATAAGTATACAAATATAAACAACTCATAAATTGTATATCAATTAGTTTAAACATTGTCATATATATATTTTTTTCTAATAGTACCATAAATTGGTGTTTTATTATCTTAGACCTAGTACATTCCACGGGAGTTGGTAACTCTTTTTAGTAGAGCACCATATAGGTGGACATCAATCTCTGCAACTAATTTTGACACCCAGTTTCCTCCCCAGATGGAGGCATCTGAACTCTGACGATGCGAAATTGTACTAAGAAATTTAATTCTAGGAATTTAACTTACATGTCTCATAATCATAGGACATTAATGCTGTCGATTTTCTGCGTCATAAATATACACCGACTTGGGTTGGGGTCGAACCCACAACCGTTTGCGTACAAGGCCAGTTATAAACCAGCTACGCCACCCAGCCGGCATAAAAGTATAATTTATTAATACTCAAATATAATTCCATTGTTTATATACATTGCACATAATGGTATCGCAATCAGACAAATTCAAGAAAGAAGTATTTGAAATGATAAAATTGTGAGAACAACTCATGCAACCATGAATGCTACAAAATTGTATCAATGAACAATATGAGGATCACATTGCAATTATAATAAATTTAATAATGACAATTTATCCTTAATTTGATAACAAATGTTCTGATAAAAATTTCTGTAATTAAATACAAAGCATCACAACGAGTTGAATACGATGCACCTCATTTCAAACAAATATCTTCAATACCGTTGTATTGAAATGAATGTTTCTAAAAACATCATTGCTTAATTCATTGTTTTTTAAGAACGGATATTTAAATGAATTTTCGCATGTGAGCAATACAATGTAGCTATGTGAGGAACAAGTTCAATAAGAATTCATGCCAGTTATCAAGTACAGTAGAATACAAAATTCAAAAATAGGATTTTCTGTATCAGACATTATTTTTTATTAAGAGAGAACATTTTGGAAAAGATGAAAAGAGGGAAAAAGGATGGATATTTATGAGCAATACAAAAACATATACATTTTTTTTCTGATAATACACTCTTTTTTCAGCTTACGAGCAAATGTACATGGAAAAAAATATAGATGATTAATTTTAACAAACAGCAACAACTCTTAAAAACCAAATTTAAATATACGAGTTAATGTAAAACATGAGTACCTGGTCTTTTAAAGAAATAAATGAGGAAAATTTAGGTTCTGTAAACTAGGATTTTTTTACACTACATTAGCATATCCTTGAGTAGACAGAAATGCATTTGACGGAGATCTATGGGAACAGCTCAAATAATAATTGTAATAATAATATAGTGGGTCGATAAATGAGTACCAAGCTTGCTTGGGAACTTGAACACTGAGGGTCTCGCTTCAGACTGACCACCTGATCGGGACATCTGCTCATGCACCTCAGCACCCAATGGTTTACGTGTACTGGGACGGGCACAGTAGGCCTTGGCCCACAAGGGCTGTTGTGCAAATGAGTTCGTAATATTAATATAGCTAGATATTCTAGCCATATAATTATTATATATATTGCAATATTCGTACTTTGAGGGTGCCCTAAAACCTCATTTCTCAGCTAAAGGCTATAAAAAAAATTCAAAATCATTGTTGTGGATCATAATTTTTAATTATTTAAAAGAATACGTATTGAGAACATTTAAAAGCAATTAAAAATCTGTATTCGTAAAAAGCAATACGGAATTTTAAAAAAAACTTTTTAAAAAGCCAGGAGTTTTGTATATATTATCCTTATTATAGGAGACCTTGTTTGCATTATCCTTAAATCTGTACCTGCCACAATGAAAATCGAGTAAAGAAATTGATGTATAAGAAAAAAGATGTAAGCTAATAAATTGCACTCGTTTTATTTATTGTATATTTACAGTTAAATTATCTCTATTATTCATACGTGATGCCAAAATTGTACTTTTTAAACTTGTTTTAAAAAGTGAACATAAAATGATAAAATCACTAATAAAAAATAAAAAAAATATATATGTGCAAATACATGTAATACTTCGTTTATAAAAGATTCTGGCTGAGCTAGATACTGCCCAAAAAATAATAAAAATATGATTCAAAAGTGATAAATTACTTTTTTATTTTATGTTATTCTCTCTATTATTGAAACATTAAACTAAAATATTACTTATTCTGCATAGCAAAACAAAACATGATTATAAAAAGAAATATCTCTAGCTATCAGAAAAGAACAACAAACTGAGGTATAAAAAAACAAAGTAATGTGTAGCTACTTTAAAGGAAATGAACCGTATGATTGGGGATGGTAAAATGCTTTAGACTTGGCACAAAAGCATAAATGAACAAAAAAATCTGCAAAAATGATGAAAGTCTTCTGTTTGCAGCAAATGATTTACTTCTGTTATGGGAAATAACTCAAAAACATCCTTCGGTTTAAGTAAATAAAAAATAAAAATGAATTATTCTTTAATATATTTCAAATTACGATGCAACCAGATAAAAACAAAACAATAAACAAATAAATAAAACTTTTCTAGAAAATTGATAGTGAATGACTTTTTAAAATAATTAGTTCTAAGAGAATGATCAAATGATAACTGTTTGAGAGAATTTGGTTACAAGTCAATTTTCTCCTTGGTTAATCACAAAAAGACATGTATAAACCTTTATTTACTATAAACGCCATTACAATTTTATTGAAGGTTGCTGCAGTATCCAAGTGGTTACGCCAGTGTTTCTCAAACTGTGGGGCGCGCCCCTTGGGGGGCGCGATACACCTACAAGGGGGGCGCGAGAATATCGAAAATAAAAGTTTCAAAAAAATTTATTTACTAGAATGAAGAAAAAACTAAAAAATTTCTGACATAATAAAAAATATACTCATTTACACGGAAATAATATATATATATATATATATATATATATATATATATATATATATATATATATATAATATTATCTGCGATTTTACATGATCAAAAATAAAAAGCTTTTACTTCAAAACCTCATTTTTTAGCTATCTTTGATACTATAACCAAATAAAAAAACGTTTTATTCGATTTGCTGTAATCCCATGATGAGAAATTTTTTTATT
This sequence comes from Trichonephila clavipes, assembly GCA_019973935.1. NCBI lineage: Eukaryota > Metazoa > Arthropoda > Arachnida > Araneae > Nephilidae > Trichonephila > Trichonephila clavipes. The sequence goes on along the minus strand of BMAU01014459.1, from coordinate 931,470 downwards.
ACGTTTCCTTTTCAAAGCGAAAATGCTACTCTTTTAGAGGAAAGACAAAAATCCAGAGCCATAATCAAAAACATTTTATGAAGATAAAAAAGTTCATCACTGTTATATATTATTGCCATCAGCTGTAGGTAGCAGAATGTATTTGCTGCGGTTTGACCTTCGAGCTTACTTGTACGGTTAGTTACGTCCCTGCTCTTATGTATTTGTTTTTTCATTTAGGGAAGTTTGAAGGATTACTAAGCCAAGCATAATGAAAAACGTTTTACATAATTTTTTAGAACATCCATATCGTAATAAATACACTTTTAATCCGGGAGCGGTCACGTCGAGCACACAGTGCACGAAATCGGTAATTCTGGCAAAATTGTTTAATTGTTACCAATGGCCCTGACACTATCCTCCTGTTTGACAATCTTAACGTGAACTAAAATATATTTGTCACATATCTCCCTCTTTTTGGGAGTGACAGACGTTTTTTATGATCTTTAGGTACTTGTTTTGTCTGAGTTCCCGGTGTGATAACTTTTTCCGAAATGTTTTCTGTGTCCTTGAAAGTAGGTGAGTATATTTTCTGTTTATGAAATTATTCACTGGAATTACGATATTTATTGTGTACTATAAAAATAATTATAAAAAAAATTGTGGGGTGACTCAAATAACCCCGCTCGACCATTAGTATCGAGTGCGTGCCTGCTCCAGGGTTAAAACATGTTGAAGTATTTTTTTTCACTTTAAATATTAAAAATAATACAATTATTCTTCATCGGAATTTTTTTTATTGTTCATTATTCAACATCAATTCTAAATGCTAATTCTTTGAGACTTAAAATCACAGTTCGCTTAAAACTAATTATAATTTGAGCAATCATTTTAAAAAAATCATTTTACATTCTTGTAAACATGGTCGCACACTTGGCTTTATTCTCCTTACAATTAAGCGATTATATCAATAATGTTTAATTTTCTTATAAATGAACTCGGGCAAAGAGCGGGTCCTTCAGTCGGTACTTCCATGGGCTTGTCTTACAGAGCAAAGTTTTTCAAAGGAATGCTTATGATTAGAAATTGACCCTCTGAGTTCTTTTTCTACATTTAGCTGATATCTATATTTTGTCTTCTAAGCAACCACCGCATTTTGCAATATGTTCCAATTTAAAAAAATTAGAAAGGAAAAATAACATAATAATTATCCTATCACTTAATTTTTTTTTTTTTTTACTCAAAAGTAACATGTACGAAATTTAATACTCTTGTCATGAATTTGTACGGATTATAATAAAGATTGTTGCTTTAGCGTCAAAGTGCATTATTATTGCATTCAGTACGTTATTAATGTATAAGGGGGCGCGATAAAAATTGTGATTGAAAAGGGGGGCGCCAGTAGTGAAAATTTGAGAAGCACTGGGTTACGCTCATGAATTTGCGGCTGAGATGTCACAGGTTCAAATCCTAGTGAGATTGAAGAGCCACCATGTAAAGGGGGATGATGAGCGTTAAATCCGTTGAGACTCAATGGTGCGGTAGTTAGGAGTAGGGGTGCCATCCCAAATGTCCTCTTTACTTCAACGAAGTTTAAATTTACGAGTTTCGTCGCCAACGGCACTCGTGGTATTTTATAGTGAGACGTTAATAGATAACACTCACTCACAATTTTATTTAAAGTTATGCAGGAAAAAACATGCCATGTAGTAAAAGCTTTTATTTACAATAAAAAAGAATTGACATTTTAATAAAAGTTTCTCAGTTACTCAGAAAAAGGCATCAAGCTATGTAATAAAATTATTGTGCAGACTAATTGAATATTTATATTACCTTCGTACTTGGAAGCAAAATTTTCAACAGATTTCGTGTTTAACCTCTCCTCTCATGGCGGATCTTTAGTGACCATTGGCGTAAACAAGAGTAGAGATTGGAGGTTCAAATCTCTACCGTAGGCTAAAAAATATATTTTCTATTTGTTTTTTGTCATAAATATTACGTATTCGTACTTTTGTCTACGTTTTTAAAAATTTAACACCTCCCATGAAAGCAGTTAGTGTGTATCACCAGGTTCCGAGTTTAATACTGATTCTTTGAGCTACTTAACTTCAAAATTGTTTATGCCAGCAGTTCTTGAACTTTAGTCCCCCCTGACGCATGAACTCCCAAGTTTTTGAACACACCATCCTGATTCTGAACATATGGTGGAGTGTTTTAGAGGCTCCTCAATCCTAATAATGCCTCTACTACTAATTTAATACTAACTGCATTAATATTCTTGATCAAAATACATGTCTACTAGAATTTTAATTTTATTATTTTTTTTTATTATTCTTTTAATTGTGGGCAGTTTAGTGATCTAGTCTGGAAAACACATATTTTAATTTTTCCACGAGGTCTTTCAGGAGCTGTGAAAGATTGAAATCTTAACATTAAATGAAAGACCTTCGAGGCCACCCTATATTTCAATATTCAAATTCATTAATCAAATGCAGTGTTTCTCAAACTGTGGGCACGCACCCCTTGGGGGGCGTCATAACCCTACAAGGGGTACGTGAGCATATTGAAAAGTCGAAAGCAAAAGATCATTTAAAAAAAAAATATTGATTTTCTGAAAGTAAACTAAAAAGATACATTCATGGATCAGTACTACTCAATGCATTTTATAGTTAATTTAATAATACTGAGTTAAGAACGTTTAATAATTACCAGTAACCCCATGGGCTCTTCATATATAAAATTAGTTTTTGCGTATAACACTTATCCTGATGATTTGTCCGGTTTATAATGAATTATTTCAATGCCGATTAAAAATTACGTGATTCGTTTCCCAATAACACCGTTTAACACGTAGGCGAGCGTATGGGGTGTATTTGGGGGAGGGAGGTGTAGTAAAGGAATAAATAGTTAAATCCTCTGAAATAAGTAAATCCTTTGCAAACACTGTCCAGGTAATTGTACTGCATTCCAAAGCCTTCGGAATTATTTTCACAGAAAGGATCGTACTTCGGAAAGGCGTATATATACGTGCGGGGTAATTAACGCACTGGGTAAGCGAGACGTTTATATACGCTGACAGAACTTAAGGGGTTAAAGTCAAATTGTAGGTTTACTGACAAAATGAAGTAATATTGAATTCAATGAATTGTTATTGTATGGGGGGTACGATGAAAATTGCGATTGAATATTGGGTCGCAAATATTGAAAGTTTGAGAAGCACTAATCAAATAGCTTCATCACCATTAATGCATTCTCTATCAAAGAAAGAGGAGAGAGAAAAAAGATAGAAACACATTCTATCCATTCTATCATCTATTTCCTCAACCAAACCTTAAATAAATTATCGCACAAGATATCCCGGACAGAGACTAAGCCAAAGTAAATAACTCATTCCTTTAAACTCTATCGTGGACATCTTTACTTAGAGCAGCGAAGCATCTGTAGACTGGATTCGCCATGGCACTTACGGACACCAAAGGAACAACCCCGAATTTCATTAGGGATGTTTTCTCAAGAGGAGTCGGACCGGCGCATCACGTGATATCTCCCGGGGGATTTAGAGAAAGGGTGGGTGTGGGGGTTAGTAATCTGCTGACCTAAATGGACCTGTGGTCAGCATTTCCAATTGGAGAATGTGTGGTTAAGATCCGATTGAATGAGGAGGTGATGACGTCTCGTTGAGCCGCTTGAAAGGAGAACTATGATTGGTGGAGAAGGTTAAAATGACGTATGTGGATGGATGGAGGAGTCGGTGAAAGGATTTTGTCTTGGAGAACAAGCTACTGAATAGTTTCGCGTTTGCCTAGTGAAAATGCTAGATTTCGTAACGATGTGTGTTTGCACTAAGAGCAGTTGCCATTATTTGAAATATTTTGGATCAAGTATCGGATTACTTGGTATGCATTTACGTAAATTGGTCTCTTTCTTCGGGTCAGATCGTTCTGTTTGATTAAAAACACATTTCTAATTAACTACAATAATATTTTCATTGGTACTTCAATGGGAAATTTTTAAATCAAATCTGAATATGCTAAATTTTATTTCAAATAGCAATACTACATTGGACGACCGAGAAAACAAGTAGCATAGATAAACAAAAGCAGTAATCAATTATGCAATATATTGTTTCCAAAGAAACTATGGATTGATTTATTGGTTGAGTTTTAACACTGCACTTACATGCCATATGAAGACTATTGGCAAAGTATCTCACAATTTTGAGACACTTACATGTGCCTTAGATATAAACTAAATCAACACACATTCTTTAAACTTCCACGTCACGCAACTTTGAAGAATCTGAGCATCGACGTAAAACTTAGATTGACATGAATCGTATCGTATGAGATCCATGTGACATTCAAAATATTGGTCAAGTTCTGAAATTATTGCTTTTTTTTTAAACCCGCAAAAAACAATTTTAAAAAAATCATACAATAGTCTTTCAAAACAGTTCTCATTTGCAAGAGCCTTCTTTTGATCTTTATTTTTTTTATTTCAAATGATCATTTAAACATATCTCTACATACAAAAATGTTTCTTAAAATTCCATTTTTATTTCAAATTAGCAAAATTTTGAAATACCTTTTATTGTGCAAGTGAGAAAATCATTTTCTGGGTTTTCTGATTTGTTATTTTAATTCATTTAAAACTAGCTCTATCGGAAATGTGTTCTGAAGTTTTTCAAAAAATTAGAATATATATATATGTATGTATTATGGAATATGTACTATGTCCCTACCCCCTACCCTAGAATGGAAACTATCTGTTTAGGAATCTGGCATCGTTATCCGTCGGCCAGTCGATGAAATAGGAGGCTGGTGGGGTCCAGAGAGCAGGGGGGTACATATTCCATAATACATAGTGTAACGCGGAACCATCAATCAACGTTTCGATCCCAGGGCACTCCCCTAGGGTACACACATTATATATGTGTACCCTAGCAAAGTCCGAGTTATATATGTGTACCCCAGAGCAAAGTCAGAGAACTGACTCGGAAGGAGGGAGGTGGCCCAGCAAGGCCCAGTTCCAGTATGTTGTGGATAACTTTTCTCTTACATTCCCCCCTACCCTAGAACGGAAACTATCTGTTTAGGAATCTGGCATCGTTAACCGTCGGCCAGTCGATGAAATAGGAGGCTGGTGGACTGGCTGGTGAGGAACCATCAATCAACGTTTCGATCCCAGGGCACTCCCCTAGGGTACACATATTATATATGTGTACCCCAGAGCAAAGTCCGAGAGTTGACTCGGAAGGAGGGAGGGGGCCAAGCAAGGCCCAGATCCAGTATGTCGTGGATAACTTTTCTCTTGTATTCCCCCCTACCCTAGAACGAAAACTATCTGTTTAGGAATCTGGCATCGTTAACCGTCGTCCAGTCGATGAAATAGGTGGCTGGTGGGGTCCAGAGAGCAGGGGGAGGTACATATTCCATAATACATAGTGTAACGTGGAACCATCAATCAACGTTTCGATCCCAGGGCACTCCCCTAGGGTACACACATTATATATGTGTACCCTAGCAAAGTCTGAGTTACATATATGTGTACCCCAGAGCAAAGTCCGAGAGCTGACTCGAAAGGAGGGAGGTGGCCGAGCAAGGCCCAGTTCCAGTATGTCGTGGATAACTTTTCTCTTGCATTCCCCCCTACCCTAGAACGGAAACTATCTGTTTAGGAATCTGACATCATTAACCGTCGGCCAGTCGATGAAATAGGTGGCTGGTGGGGTCCAGAGAGCAGGGGGAGGTACATATTCCATAATACATAGTGTAACGCGGAACCATCAATCAACGTTTTGATCCCAGAGCACTCCCCTAGGGTACACACATTATATATGTGTACATATTCCATAATGCATAGTGCACATATGTTCATTTAAAACTAGCTCTATCGAAAATGTGTTCTGAAAAGTTTTTTAAAAAATTAGAATATATATATATAGATATATATATATATACAGGGTGATTATAAAAAAACTTTGCCAACATCTGCACTTCAAGCGTCCGTTCTATTTAACCGATCAAGATGATATTTCAAATAAAGTTCTTTTGAGATATGCGCTCGAGATTCTGTGAATGGCAACACAGTGGCCCTCGCGGTTACAGTTATAGTGACAGAAACTCGAAATTTTCGACTGGCAACACCCACTTTTTACCATCGCAAAATGTTCAGCACATGCGAAAACCCTAAATAGCGTTAAAACGGTACCGATATGTCTACAAACGGACGTGTTATGCAAACACAAAAAAGAGTTCTGAAAACCGGCCAATAAAACACGATCTGGGCGCACGCAATAAATTTGCATATGACAGAGTCAAGATACCAATCACAGAACGCCGGTCGCCAGATATTCAGCGTAGGAAACCTATAAAATACCAAGCGGGTATGCGAAGTCGTCATTCGGGAACTCGCACATGCCGACGATATGGTTCTTCCTGGGAAAGTTCGCGGTGAATTGATCAAACTCTATTACCAAAATGGGATGAACGCTGCGGAAGCCTTGCGTGTGTATCACCGCAATCATCGACAACGACGCGGCCCAGGTACTCTGCAAGCTCTGCGTGATTTAGTGCGGAAATTCGAAGATACAGGCTGCACCTGTAACAAACCTCGCTCCGGACGGCCAACTGTTTCTGAGGACGTTGTCATGGAAGTGCACCATACAGTGACTGCAGGACACACAGAAACCGCAAGAGGCATAGCGCGCGTGTTGGATATTCCGAACTCAACGGTCCGCAAGCTCTTGCGCTCGGTACTTCACATGTTTCCCTATCGGTTCAAGCGCGTCCAAATGTTGGAGCCGGGTGACCCACAACAACGTCTTGACTTCGCAAATGAATTTTTGTTACGATATGATGCGGATAACGACTGGCCACTTCGCATACTATGGACGGACGAGGCGCATTTCACCTTAAATGGCAGCATCAACACAAAGAATTGTGTGCACTGGGGAGAGACGAATCCTCACGCTGTGGTGCCAGTACCATTTTTTAACGCCAAAGTGACTGTGTGGTGCGGCATTACAGCTACATTTGTTCTGGGCCCGTTCTTCTTTGAGGAAACGACACCGACTGGCCCTGCAACATGTTCTGTAACGGGCTATCGGTATGCAGCCATGCTGAAAAATTATGTCTTACCGGAGTTGCGTCGGCGGAATGCACTCAATGACATTGTTTGGATGCAAGATGGCGCACCTCCACATATAGCGAGGTCTGTTAAAAGGCTCATGGATCAGCATTTTGGTGATCGCATCATCTCACGCTATTATCCTTTTCCGTGGCCTGCGCGATCCCCAGATCTGACGCCTATGGATTTCTGGTTTTGGGGCTATCTCAAATCCACAGTTTATCTGTGCAATCCTCAAACATTGTCGGACTTAAAGGATTCTATACGGCGTGAGATTGGAAACATCCCTCGTGCCATGTTGCTTGCAGCGATATTGTCCACCGTCTCCCGCATGCAATGCGTAATTGCCTGTGATGGCACTCATGTGGAAAATGTTTGAAATTAATACAGATTTTTTTCTCTATGTGTTCTCATCATTGAGCAGTGTCTTGTCTCTGTCGTATGCGTTATTCCTCCGTGCGCGCCTTGAAGAACTGTTTGTATGTGTATAACACGTCGGTTTTCGGACATATCGGTGCCGTTTCAACGCTATTTAGGGTTTTCGCATGTGCGGAACATTTTGCGATGGTAAAACGTAGGCGTCACCATTCGAAAATTTCGAGTTTCTGTCACTATAACCGTAACCGCGAGCGCCACTTTGTTGCCATTCACAGAATCTCGAGCGCATATCTCAAAAGAACTATATTGGAAATATCATCTTGATCGGTTAAATAGAACAGGCGCTAGAAGTGCAGATGTTGGCAAAGTTTCTTTATAATCACCCTGTATTTAACATCATTACTACTATCGAAAAATCTGCATTCATACCAAAATACATGAACTTTTCTAGCTGAAAATAACCAGCATTGTTATGAAAAGTTTTACTTTTTTTTAATTTAAAAGTAGCAAGAGATAAACTGAAATAGTATGAGAAAGAGACTCATAAAAGTTCTAATATCTTGAGAAATTATGCATTCCAGTCAGAAATATATGCGTCTGATATAAACACATAACAGACAGTTCTTGCAAAATAACTTTCAGTAACTTTCCAGAAAAATTATAAATGTTATTCTTTTTTAGTCCCATGTGTTCCTTGCCTTCATAAATAATGTATACTAAAAGTGTTGCATTATTTGTATCTAAAACTGTTAGAATAAAATGTGTTGCAAAATTTTATAAATCCCGTAAATTCTTCTCTTAGTGTACGCCATTAATTTTTAAATACTTTGTCTGAGAAATATGCAAATGAAAATCGAATCGTCTGAAGAGATAATTTCCAATGGCTTAGGGACTTAGATAATGGCGTATATACTTAAGAAATTTAAAGTAACGTACAGTCAGACGATTGTATGATCATCTTCTGCTCTTCTCTTTAGCTTCAAATATTGCTATTTCAAATTTATCAGTGCTAAATTTTGACACCATTTTCAATCGCTTTATTCAGTCTAATAATATATAAGTTGCAAAACTTATGCATATTTATAACTGTAATAAGTAGGTCCTTAATCTTCAAAAAAATGTCTGAGTCTTGCAACTCTATATTCTTAAAAATATTTCAAAATTTTTTTTCATACAACAAACGTTTAACACAATACAAACACTGTAAATGCACACATAAACAGTACCATAAAAAAGCAGCGAGTCATTGTGCTTTTATTGTCAACATGCATCTTTTTTTTCTAGCGAATGGCTAAAAGGTACATGATTGAATCCTTATGAAAACCATTGAAACATGTGGAACCGTTTCACACACATATAATAATAAAGTATTTCAATAAAGAAAGTAATGCATGGAATAAAATTTCGAAGAGGTAAACTATCTCTATCTTCATCCCGAAAACCCCTTAGTCTGTATTTACTGAAAACTATTTTGGTAAATTATATGTTATTTAATTTTTTAAAAAAATAAGTACTGAAGTTAAATGCTGATAAAATTTATTATATTAAGTTAAATTGATAATAAATTTTGTAAACAAATGCCAGAAAAAGAAAAGCGTTGCATTTCGACCTCTGAATATTTTCCATTATGAATATTATGCACACACGTATTGTAATTTATAAACAATCATAAATATCGAAGCAAACAGCACTTGAATACAGCAATCAGTGAATCTAGACAATATGTAAACATTAAGAATATTTCAATTTTGAATACTTACATTATTGATATGAATTTGAATTGTTATTTCTTTACGTAATTTAAGTAAAATATCAAATAAATAAATAGAAAATTTTCAAAACTCTATAAGAAATGAATTTTTAATTTTCATTTATTGGAATATTGGAATGAAATGATTTTTTCGTGATACAATCGTTCCTTTAATTCTAGATTCTGCCAATAAACACAGGAAATTATTAAATTAATATCGCAGTGGCGATACATGTGCGTGTTCTTACGTTAAGCTTAATAACAAATAAAAATTATCATGAATTGTCGCACAGAGTAAAGGTGAAAGTAGGATACGTTTTGCATGAACTATTCCCCAGCCTGGTCTGAATATTTTACTCTTTGTAAGGTTGGATAACTTTGTAATAATCCATTTTGTTATCCCCTTCCAAATACTTTTAAGGTTACTCGGATATACTCCAAAGAGAAAAATGTCAAAATTAAGACTTTGTTTATGGGACAAATGTCTTTAAAAACTTGCAATAGAGCTCCAATATGTTTGTAATCTTATATATAATAAAGATGTTTTAAGCATTCTTTAGGAATACAAAACTAGCATTATAGTTAAAAAAAATTTTTTTTTCTATTTAATATAGGTTGGAAATAATTTCTGAAATCTCATAATACATGCTTATGTTTAGGTACCATTCTTTTAAAATCTTATCTCTAAAATATGTAGAATATTGTTGGCACATATATAAAACAATACACAAAATAGAGAGAACCTATTTTCTTCGTAAAAAATTAAGATAAGTTCTTTAAAAAAATTATAAAACTTTGAGATTTTGAAAAATTCTATTTGTTTTCTCTTGTCCATACATAAAACTATTTTTTAAAAAACTAGGCACTACACTTCAACTAAAACAAAATATGGTTCATTTTATGCATATGTATCCTGCATAGACGTATACAAAGTTTGGAACCGTATAGTACAATGTTTTTTATTTTTAAAGTGTACATAAAAGCAAACAATTATGCTATGGCGAAAGAGTGAAAAAACTAAACATTTGTGAACGTTTGCTTACATTTTTTGTCAAGTACTTGTTCATATTTTAAGGTTATTTTATCAAAAGAACATGTAAGTGTTATTTATTTTTAGATTCAGAAAATTAAGCACTGTTTTAAATTTTAGATATCGATTTTTTGAAAATTAATATATATACTGTTTTAAATACTAAAATTGAAATATCGATTTTTTGAATGGGTATGATAATAATATATATATATATATATATATATATATATATGCCCTTGGTTACTTTAACTTAGTAAGCATGCCCAAAAAATCAAAACTACCATTCTAAACCTTTATATAATTAAACATGAATTAATAAAATAAAATTAAAAATCAGTATTGTGAATGTACATTAAATTTTTATCCAAAGCTAAGAAGTAAAGGGAAGAGGAAATAAAAAAATGGAAACGTCTGTGAGTAAGAAAACTGACAATATTCTAGTTTCGGGTAGTCGTAAAGGAGTTGAAAACTTTAGAAAAATGACTCTTTTACAGCTTCCAGATGCTAGGATATTGAATTCTCTCAAAATAGATTGACTCGATTCTGAATATTGATTTTAATTAGGTACACGTGATGAAATGTGGAAAAATAAGGCAAGATATCACGGAATGCATCTCAGCAACATGAAGCAAAAAAAAATGATATTTCAGATAACATCAAATGAGAAATATGACCTTTTCCAATATAAACCATTAAGAGTTTTATAGTTTTTTATAAGGTAACATATTTTTTAGAATGCGTATGATATGTAAAAAATAATAATAACAACAAGGAAATAAAATATATTAAACGCAAATTTTCAAGACGTTGTATATGTTCTCCTAATATGAAGTACTGAACCATGAGTTTTTCTAGTTTCCACAAGTGTTCTAGCTGATGAAACAAAAATTATTTATACCTAACTAGAATAATTTGTCTAAATCTTCCAGAAAAATTTCTTAAAATTGAAAGTGGTTTTTTTTGTACATAAATTATTTCAATACAGTTTTTCCAAATATATTTTAAATTGAGTCTCAGACATTTTAAAAAAATCTTATAGAATTTTAGTGTATGGCGTTTGTAAATATTTCAAAAGTTACAAATTTATTTATTTAGCTTGAACCTATAAGTATTTAGTTTATGTTCAAAAGTCATAGATGAAAGATATAATTAAACATTCTTAGTTCAAAATATTTAAAAAAACTTGCTATCATATTTTAAAAATTAAAAATACATTTAATGTAATTAAAAACACAGTAAATAGTACCTTACAGAAAATACATATCATTGATTTAGTAAATAAGTTTTTCAATTCATGTGAATTTGTTATTATTGTATGAATTTTATAAATATATTCAAAGCTTAAATAGATTAAGCATATACTTTTAGTATAACTATTTTAAAGCATTTGACCGTTTATTTAGTAAATGAAATCGTTAAATTTAATTAATAAATGACTGATAATCATTCATTAGAAATAAAAGTGAACTAATATTTGTATTTGTTCAAAAATTTGAAAAAAAAATACATTAAAAAAAGTTTTTGGCAGTGTCACATTACTTTTCTTTTTATAATTCTGAAATATTTTATTTATTACTACTACAGTTATCCATATTGGTAAAAATGCTTTCGAGGGCTACGTATATTTTTCAAAGAATACGAATCTCAATGCAAATCATATTTATATAATTTAGGGGGAAAACGCCTCTTTTCAACAACTCTGAACTAATTCTTATAAGAAATCATTACTTATTTACCTTAAATCTCTTAATGTGCGCTATTTCAAATAATATCTCAAAAGTTAATCCTAAAACTTTGAAAAGATTGATGAAAGAAATCCTTTTGTTTTTTTTCCTTCTAAAAACACATAGATTTTCTTTTGAAAGAGAAATTGAAGAAGCATTCTATCATTCGCTTGACGAAAGAAAAATTTCGGTTCATGTTTTCAACGAACACAAAATTTCTGCCCTGACTCAAGAACTTTTCAAATATCACAATGATTTCTAAAACGCCCTGAGTTTTGTCTTATCTATAAGCACAAATTTCCTGTTATTTTTTCCCCTAAACATCAACTATCTTTCATGAAATTGAAGAAATAGAGAGAAAATATGTATCCCTATCTATCGGATATATTTATTGTCTTTTCAAAACTGTATAAAAAAGGCCGAAATTTTTTAAAATGTGCTTTAATATTTATTTATTTATTTAGAGGGAGAATTGCCATAAAAAATAATAATAGAATAAATATAAGCCTCACGAATCATGACTTTTATTTATTCTTCCTTAGATTTTTGGAAAGCAAAAACTCCCGAGAAGGGCTCTACATTACGACAATTGAATTATCGCATATCCAGCAGATTTCTCAGGAATATTTTTCTTCCATTTATGTTTTTTACTTATTTTTATTTACTGCTCTTTCATTCCATTGCTGCCATTTTAAATCCCATGGCCCATCTTCTTTTCGTCTGTTCTTTTGTTACCTTCTTCGATGCCAAACGACGGAAGAGAAATACAGGAAAAGAGGGGGGAAATAGCAAAACGAACAGAAAATGGAAGAAGAGAAGAAGAATATTACCCAGGATTGGGAAAAATAGAAAATGCAATGAGGCAAGAGAGTTCTGAGATATAAATAAATAAAGGCACTGATGAAGAAAAATGAGTTGAGCGAAAGAAAAGACAACAGATTCTGTATCACAACTGTTTTTATTTTGGAAGACGATGCTCTGAGGTTTGTGTTGATATCGCTGGGGATAAGGATCACGAATCAATTAATAATACAAAGTTCAAAGTCGATTTAAAGAGATAAGTCCCAATACACCACCAAAGGAGTTCCAGTCGATTTAATCAAAATGTTTACGTATGTGTTAAACTTCTTGTGTGTGTGTTTGGGTGTGCAGTGAATTTCACCTTATTTGAAATTTGATTTCTTAAATGCGTTTATCAATATTCGAGGTATAATTTGAGAAGAAGTTTCACTTGAAAAAAAAAAGACTGTAAAACATAGAAAAGCAAAGGGAGGGGAGTTGAGGGTCCATCCCCCTCCAAAGCTCCTGATTTCTTTTCGATTTATTACAATTCTATGTATAAAATACGTAAAATTTAATTAAGTGTTTATAATTAAAAATTGATTTTATTTAATTAATGCTAATTTTTATACTGTTTACACTAATTATTTACTGTTTTTCGTTCCCGAAAATTGACAAATCAAAAGAATATGTTGGGAGCATGAATCGAGATTGGTAGACTTTCGACTCTGGACCCTTTGCCCCTCCCCCCTTGAGAAGTTCTTGCGTGGGCCTCTGAAAGAAATATTTTTGTAATACATTTAATATGCATAAGATATTTGAATTGTTTCTGGCGCTTGCCTTTATTCAGTTCATTCAATAAAAAATTTTAATTAGAAATGATGGTATTTAAGGCAGAAGAAAAGCATGTTTTTAAAGTAGAAACATATAAAAATGCAATTGTTTTTGTTGATTCCTTAAAAAAAAACCTTCCAAAAAAATTTTTCAAGAAGTTTGGTCGTTTATCATAATTATACTAAAAGATGCAATTATTTGTGTTTTTCTTGACAGTTTTTGTTTGTTTTTCAAATAAATAATTTATTTTTGTTTCTTCTATTTCTTTATAAATTTTGTATAATTAGCATTGCTTTATCTAAATGTAAAAAAAAAATACTCAATTTAGTGTAATTTTGTATTTAAATAAAATTAATTTTCATTATAATTTTTTTCAGGAATATACATAACTTTTTAATCATACATCACTTTTTCTGAAAAAGTACCATTAACTATTCTGGAATTTTAACTTAATCAAAGGCATTTTTTTACTACTCTTTGTAAATTAAAAAAAGACAATGGTTTTTACTGTTTTTAAACAGACATTCTGTTTTATTTTTTATTTATTCATTAACAATACGGTAATTAAATCAGACAGTAAATTAAAGAAGAAATAAAGGGAAAATAAATCGTTCTTTTCATTAATTAGTTTTTTAATTACCAAAATAAATGCTAAAAAAATTATAATTACTTATCCTATATTAAAGTATTCGATCGAAATGTAACTTACGAGTTAATTATACAATATTTTTCATCTATAAAATACATACGAGTATAACAATATAATTGATTTTTGAGCAAAACTGTTTCCTGAACTAAATATTTCTTAAAATAATTATTTTCTACTCTCGTGTATACTTTTGCTTTATCTTCGTATGTAACGCATTTTTTATGCTAGAAAAATATGAAATTAACGATGAATAATTTTATATAACTATAAGAAATATTTTCCTGCCGGGAGAACTGGAACTCTCAATAAATGACAAATTCTCGATATAAAGTTGTCAGTATGGAGATATATATTTCAAAGGAAATTAAAATGGATCATTGATCCACGCCCACTTTATGTTCTGGCAAATGGAAGACAGGTTTACAAAGCAGAACTCCTCCCACTATCTAAAATCGTTTCTTTGCGATCATTATTCAACTGAAAACTCAATGTCCTTAATATTTTCTTTTTTTCTTCCCCACAATTTTCAAAAACGAAGTGAAGTATAACGTATTACACTAATTTCAAATGGTTTGATATAAATATTTTACTCATGAAAATTTACATATTTACATACATCACCCCCCACATCGTTATAATTGCGCATTCTGCCATCTCAATTTATATATATATATATATATATATATATATATATATATATACCGCTTAAAAGAAGGGGGAAATATTTACTAACAAATGGAGTATTGTCTGAACAATAATGTGTTGTTCAAACACTAACTCTACTTAAAGAATGCCTTCAATGAAATTATGAATCCACCAGTGAACCGCAATACACAAAACACCGTTTCAAAAAGACACAAACAAGAAAAAGTTCAACACGCTTTTTCTCGATCATCTAAGGACACTAAAACTACAAGTATCTGACTACGTGCCATAACTTTTAAGAAAAAAAAAACGGAGATATGGAGAATTTTTTTTGTGGCTTTTAGATTTATTTAGTACATTTTAAGAAAAAAAAATCTAAAATTAAGAAGAAAAAAAAATTACTACTATTAAAATGGGTAAAAATTGACAAAAATTACATAAACGGGCTCACTCTGTATAAACAGTAAACTAATAAATTCTCCATTTTTCAATTTTGATGTATTACTTTGCTATCCCTTTTTGAATTGACTTTCAGGATAAGAGATATTTTATTTTTTACAAAAACTAGAGCACTTTATCTTAGTTATTAAGAAATTGCTTAAAAAAAACAGTGATTACATTCACAAAAAGAACTGTAAATTTTGTAATAAAACAGTGATTAATAAATCTGAAATGGCTTCTACTACTTTAAAGAACAAACACAAAACAAATTCAGTTAGTTATTTTCAAAACGTTCTGCGTAATCTCTGTCCCCGTTTGAGCATTTTGTAAAAAACACATTTCGAGTAAAACGCATTTTAATGTTTGTCATCTTGTTCAAAATTATGGCATCTGCTTTTAAACTTGAAAAAAACTTGATATTTTTTTAACGCGTAAACGATGGCCTATAAATTATAATCATGAAAAAATTGTCACTTTTTGAAAAAATTCACGATGTTAGGATAGTCGGATACCTTAACTTGAGAAAAATAAAAAAGTTTTGCCTACAGATATCGTTCCTGTAAGGCAGGAGTATCAAACTCACGACCCACGGGCTACATGCAGCACACAACGATCTTTTTAGCTGCCTGTTCAATATATTAGCATGCAATAATACATAATAAAATATATAAATTTCTCCTGCAAAGGAAAGATAGTCGCAAAGAAGAGATGTCAAGTTGTCAGGACGGTCATATAAAATTATCGTCGTTCTTTTATGTATGTTTATTATAATATATTATTCGAAATAAACCAATTTTTCTAAATTTTATTTGCGGCCCATCTTAAGTTAAACCTTGTTTATTTGGCCCAATCAGCCATTGTGTTTGGCTACCTTGCAGTAATGTTAGCAAAAAGTGTCTATGTGACTTGTGAACTTTTTTTGAGTCGCGCTCACTTGAAATATTTTAATTCAGTTTGATTGGAATTTTTCTCAAACTATCGAAGAAAAATTATAAAACATTCTTAAAAGTAGGCAAACATACTTTCTCTTAGTTAATTTATTCACTACAATTAAGATTTTTACCGTGTACTAGAAAGTAATTTCAAAAAAAAGATTGTGCTGCCTGTGCCGCTCCACGTGAACAGTAACTTTAGTATCGAGTATGCGACATGTCCCGGGTTAATATTTTATTATATTATATTACTTAAATATGAAATTTGGATAAGATCTCAACTTAGGTTCCTGAAAAGATCTATAATTGCATTAATAATAACTTGTCAGATCTAGAATTTACATATTCGATTTTAAGATACCGTATATTTCGGATTACAAGTCGATCCGTGTATAAGCCGAGAGTGCAATTTTTCTTCAAAAAAATTACCAAAAATTCGAAACCCGAAAACAATTAAATAGAAAATACGTGCAATTTTCAAATATGTCACAATGGAAGCAAAAATGTTGTCAAGCAGGTAAAATGGGAAGAATTATTATTTTTTTAATTTGTTTACTCACATGACAATATGTTTATATTTGATATAACCCTATCAGAAGCTAGTACATTTTTTATTCATTTGTTATGCTGTACAATATTCGAGCTAGTTTTATTTTCTTTGCTAATTCGTTTGGAAAATGAGCAACAAGAGAAATTTGTTTACAGAACGTGATCATCGACCTTCGGCTCATGCCAAGGAGGAAAATGTCACTACTCATGGTGATCATATCCATTCAGATATCCTAGAGAGAAAATATGAATTTTACGAACTTTTCGGAAATTGAAATTTTGATACTGCCTTCCGAAGAATTGTGAGTTATTTGTCTTGTTATCTGCAAAATTTCCGTGCAAGGCAACCAAAAATATAAATAAATAAATCTCTTGCACGTAACAAACGAAAAAAATTGAAAAACACGTTTACCTAAACTAAATTTTCCACCCGAGGTTAGCAGATCCGTAAATAAGACGACCTCATAGCTTTTACCTTAAACTTAAAAGCTTATTCTTGGAAATACACAGCAAATTTTAATTCAAATTTAGCAACGAAAAATAAATAAATAAATAAAAAAATTTAAAATATTGCTACACTATATATGCACACTTAATTTAACTTCTTTAACAAATAATTATAAGAAATATGGGACCTCAAGGGTGTTAACTTTTTCTAGAGGGATGCAAATATAAACAATATTCAAATATATATAAATCTTTGAAATTAAAATCAAATACTTCGAATCTTTTACATATTATTTATAAAGAAATGGAGCTTCAGAAAATTCTAAAATGTTTAAAATGTAATCGTAATTTAAAAAATGTTAAACTTATGGAAATAAGAAACATTTCTATAAGAAATATTATGTTTTACGTGGCGCAGGCTATTTTCTAAAAGAGTACCTTTAATTACTAGCTATAAGTTGATTTATAAAGTTAAGTGTATCCTTATTACAATATAGTATTTTTATATTTGTAATAATAAATTATATTTTTTAAAAAATAAAAAATTACATTTTCAAAATGTTCTTAAAAATATTAATATTTTTCAGATATTTTGAAATACAAAAGATATATTATTCTTAAATGATATAAGATTTTAAGAGTATGATACATTTTGTAATTCTATAAAGATTTATACATCAGAGGCTATTATTTCGGAAAATAACATGTGCGCAACGCTATTTTTATTACAAAATTATCTCTTATTTTCATATGCTTATAATTTTTAAATTATGATTATATTTCAAATATTTTATACTTTTTGAAGCCATAATCCTTTTGTAAATAATTTGCAAAATATACGAATTATTTAATTTAAATTTAAGAGAATTATACCCGTTTGAAAATTGTTTATATTTTCATCCCTTAAGAAAAATTTAACACCCCTGTGACTCCCTTTTAATGGCACAATAAAATAATACATGCTACAATTGCCAAATAATATGTACATGAAAAGAACGCAGTTTATTTGCAAAAGAGAAGGGGAAAGGGAAAGTTATATCCTTGCCCATAAAAACAAATATCATTTCCTATGTTTATAACATAGTCACCCAAATGTGCGTTTGCATTAGACAAAATTGCACCACATCCATGTATACCTCATTTATATTTATGATTCCTTGGAAAAGGTCCAGATACTGCCGGACACTGTTCTGACACAACTGCCACGCTGGAACGCTAGCTGACGTAACAAATGACCAGCATCCGAACAGTGCTTGAAAGATGACCAGCACATTGAATGTAGACGAAATTAATGCAGGAAGGAGTGCGAAAAAAATAAAGATAAGACCACAAAGCTGGAGAATTTATATGATTTGTAGTCATAGTGGTAAGCCACAAGTTTCCGTAATAAAGTTTGGAGCCGTCGAGACATGGCGTTCATTTTTCAAATGGGTACCCTTGTTGCCAGTCTCTGTTTATCATTGGACGAAGCTCGGGATGGATTTTAGTGGCACGTGCAATTCCAGAGAAGATTGCAGTATTTTCAATTCTAGTATTTTCATGGAGAAGATACTAAATTGGATATAGTGTGAGATTTACGTCCATCAGAATTTAATATTGATCAAAGTACTTGATCAAATTTGCGGTAGATATTTTCGAAATATGATTTTGCCCTACTGCGTATTTAAGGTATACGACTACTTACGATAACGTCATTTATTTTTATTTATTTATTTTTTTGAGATATGGAGATTTTTTTGTGGTTTTTATAATTATATAGTACATTTTAAGAAAACAAGGGCTAAAACTAAGAGAAAAATAAACTATTACTGTTAAAAGGGGAACAAATGGGTAAAAATTGACAAAAAATGACATCAATGGGGCCCGCTCTGTGCAAATAGTAAATGAGAAAATTCTCCTTTTTTAAATTTTGATTTATTACCTTGCTATTCCTTTTTTAAAATAACTTTCAGAATAATAGATATTTTAATTTTTACAAAAAGTAGAGCCCTTTTTCTTAGTTATTATATGAAATTGTTTAAAAATACAATAATTATATTCACATAATGAACTGTAATTTTTGTAATGAAACAGTGATTGATAAATCTGAATGTTAAAACATTTCTACTTTTATGCAGAAGATACACAAAAAATTTCAGCAAATTATTTTAAAAACTAGCAATCATTGTCCCCGTTTGAGCTTTTTGAAAAAGAAAAAAATTTCGAGTAAAACGCATTTTAAAGTTTGACATCTTGTGTAAAGTTATGGCATCTGCTCTTACTACAACACTTGTAGTTTTTGTTTCACTCAATAGAAAATAAAGAATTTGATATTTTTATAAAGCTAATAAAAGATGGTCTATAAAATAAAATCATTAAAAAATTGTCAATTTTTAAAAAAAAATCATGATTTTAGGGTAGTTGGATACCTTAAGCGCTGCATCGGATGCAATATTTATTTAAAACTTAAGATGGTGGTATTAAATAAATGAAAAGTTTTATTTACCTTTTAAAGTATGGATTGCATGGATGGTATTCAATATAACAATATTCTACATGGTATTGGAAGTATAGTTAGTGGGGATAATCAACACAAAGTGTGTTGAATGTGATCCACTCTTAAAATGAATTGAGATGATTTTGCAAGCAATTATCCTACTGTTTAAAAATATAAATTTGAACATTTTACATGACAAAATAGCAATGTGTTATTGCTCTTAGTCACTGAACTTAAATACTTTTATACTCTCTATCGAAATGAATTAGTCTGAAGCGAATTCATGAAATGCTAGTAGAGTCCGATGCTTCTCAAACATTCAATATTTGTGACCCAAATTTCAATCATAATTTTCATCATACCCCCTCTCCCCCTCATTTAATAACAAATTATTGAATGCAATACCAAGGTATACTTGGACGTTAAAGCTACAATATAACCTAAAGTTTAAACCATACAAATTATCAAGATAAATATTAATTTTGTATGTTGCTTTTAAGTATTAGAATAAGTATTACGTTACTTTTCCATTTTAGTGTTTAAATCGAAATAAATTTCACACAAACTCGTGGCTCGAGGGTCACATGCGGCCCCCAGCATATATTTTTGCGGTCCGGCTAATATCTCGACACACAATAATATGTAATAAAATTAGAATACTTCTCCTGAAATGGGAAAAATAGTGTAAGAGAAATGTCAGTGCCAGAAAGTAAACTTTTTCTTTTTTGTTCTTTTATATATATGTTTATTGTATTCTATTACACGAAATAATCCAACGTTTCTATAAATACTGTTTTTTTTTGTGGACCACCCAGAAGTATACCTTGTTTGCTTCGACCAAGTTGGCCTTTGAGTTTGACACCCTTCATATCATCTGTGTTTTTATTATATCAGAATGTATTTTGTTTTGCATATTCAATAAATTATTTATTTATTTATTTTTGACTTTTCTATTGGTTCACGTGCCACAGTTTGAGAATCACTGGTATAGTTTGTTTGAAACAATGTAGTTGTATCTTTTTAAATAAAATTAGACAGTTGATTATCTAGTATATATTATAATATGAATTTTTATATTCATTTCTATTGCTTTTTCGCTTCTGAGAATGCCGTTTTCTTCTAGTAAATAGTAAGGAGTTCATGACTCTAAGATAACTGTATGATATATACTTCCAATTTTCTTCTTTTTTTATAAGTGCAGGCAACATATTCCCGAGATTCCCTTATAAATATTTCCTACTTCAACCTTCCGTCTTGTCAGAAGAGACTTTCCTTATTTGTTACTTTTCTTAACCTTACGTTTTTGGTAGAGATATCCATTTGTAACAATTTATCAAATAAAATGTATTTTGGCACAGCTTGGCCGAATATGGCTTCTGTGACCATCGCCAAATGAAGAATAAATAACAAATAACCAAAAGTATATCTTACCTCAGTGTTTCCCAGAATTTTTACATATGTGTACCCTTTCTATAATTTTTGTAACGCTGAGTACCCTTGTCAAGAAAAAAAAAATGGATGTATTTTAACAACACTATTAAAACTACTTTTTTTTACATTTGCATAATAGCATGAAATGAAAATAACGGTATTCATAATAAAATATAAATAAAAGATGCATGTTAAAAAGCATTTATTTGGAATAATTATAAGGGTGAAAGTGTTTGTGCTGTGATAATAGATCGTCATAATTTGTTTTCCTGGTTGTTAATTGAAATATCAGATGCGATTTCACATGCAATAGTCGGTTCATTTTTTTCGACTTAATGTCTACAAATGCTGAAAAAGTAACTTCAAAAGTAACCCAAAAACTTTTTCAGAATTTTTTCTTTTAAAATCAGATGCACATGTTGTATTTGTAACCAGAATGAGATGTTAAAGAACACTTTCCTTATATTTATTTTTCAAGAATCCGTTTGAAGCCTTTTCCAACAATTGTTTTTCTTCCGCATGCTACAAATCTTCTGGCATGTATGTTGTGTTAATGTTAAGGGTTGGGTTTATGAGTTTCGACATAAAACACATTTTTCAATTTTCCCCTTTTCATTAAATGTGACTTTTTACGCTTTTAATGATGCACAAATTTTCATTCTAAGTGAAATAGAAGTATTTTTTATAATTTTTTGAAAATATTTTACCACTTGTCATAGTCAGCCTGGCACTCCCACTATTAATCCCATTTATCTCAAAACTAACATTTTAACCATATAAGGCAGTGGTTCTCAAACTTTCATTACTGGCGACCCAATTTTCAATCATAACTTTTATCGCCCCCCCCCCCTAAAATAATAATGTATTGAATGCAATAATAATGCCCTTTGGCGCTAAAACTACAATACGTTCATGATTTTAAGCAATACAAATTAACAAGATAAGTATTAAATTCTGTATACGTTACTTTTAAGTAATATATATTTTTATTTTTTTTTTTACTTTTTAGTTCGATTCCCTATAAAAGTATGTTTTTTAGTTTGTTTTAAATCTATAATTTATTTTATAACTATTTTTACTATACACGATAAAAATCACAATTCCAGTGAATAATTTAATTTAGAGAAAATATATACTTACCTACTTTCACAAGTACTTTATCAATTTTTCTTTTTGAAAATTTGAGAAAAAATCCAATAAAACTAAAGAAAAAGTTCCAAATGTGCGTGTCCTTAATAAAGGACATTAATCACAGACACTTTTCGCTAACAACACAGGAACGTTATTTTTCAGCAAAACTGTCATATTTTGTTCATGTTTTTGTACTTTTGCTGTTGTTCGATGATCTACAAATAGCATTTTGAACTTTTTCTTCCTTGTTTCTTTTTGACAAGGCGAAGTGCTACATTATGGCTTCATAGTTTTCTTCATAAAGATCTTTAAGCAGCATTTGAAAATTTCAAATCAACTCAAACGTTTCATGCCTAACGCTTTTTTCATATTTACTTTCACTGTCTTGATTAATATGCATTATTTCAGTAGGTTCTCCAATTGCCTGATCAGTTTCAACTTCCTTCAATAGGGATTACAAATGCCCATTTTTTTAATATTTTGCTCATTTACATTTATAAACCATAATAAGTCGTACAACACAGCAATCAAAACCACAAAATTGGTCATGGGGAAAGTGTAGCAGGTTCTAAAATATGCTTATCCGTATATCATAAAACTCTTTCCCATGGAAAAAGGTGAAACAGAAATATATTATATATATTTACAACTTCCCTAATAAAAAAGGACGGAGATAACCGTACCAGTAAGTTCGAAGGTCATCTGAAGCAATATTTTGGGTTAAAAGAAACGTAATAAAAAATATCTCATCGTAGAAATACAGCAAAACAAACAATTTTTTTTTAAATTGGTTTTTAGGATCAAAGATGGTAAATGAGCGTTTGAAGTGAAATATTTTATTTTTGATGATCACCAGATGATATAAATAAATTATATCAGTGTAAATTTGTTTTTTTTATTAAGTCAGAAAGCATTTTGTTTTACTTCTTTCCAAAAAATTATTTTTTTAAACCATTTATTTTCAATATGCTCGCACCCCCAAGGGGGTGTGCCCCACAGTTTGAGAAACACTGATATAAGGAACATTTATTCCTGAACTACTGCATATAACAGCTTATAACTTTGCATAATTAATAATTACACTCTAACACATACTTCAATTAAGGGATTTTTTCAAAAAAATATTCTGCATTAAGTTATAGTATTAAACATCACATGAAATTTCACTGTTTTTGAGGGGGGAAAACAGAATTGTGTAAAATGTAATTTTCTAAAAAGTGACTAGACATCCTATCCATAAAAAATCTGATTAAAATATGTATTATGGTTCAAAGAATATTTAGTAAAAAAATTGGAGAATTTTTATTCAATAGAATGTTTATAAATGTTCCTTAAAAGTTGTTTCGTGAACCAACCACCTTAAACGGATATCTTTTCCATTCATTAATTTTATTTAAATCACATCTCCACCAAACTCTTCCTGTACATCTGGGGGGTACGCGTACCACACTTCGAGAAACACTGTCATACCTCTTTAACTTCATCATTACGATGTTAGAAAACTCGGAGGCAAATTGGAATTTATATTGCGCATAAGCACCTATTATTCCTCGCAGATGATGTTTAAAAAAATTCAGGACCAATGCATAAATCATATTTAAAGGCGTATTCTAAGGAGCTTTTCGACTGAGACATTTGGTTGCACCAGATTCTGTACGCTTGATAATAAGCATAATATACAAGATTCAACATTTCTTCTAAGGTTAATGCCCTCATTAAAAGTTGTTTATGTATTAAAATCTAGTTTCAGTTGTTTATGTGTGTAATCTATGAGATAATTCATTATGTTTTTCGGCTGTTCATTTTTGTTGCTTTTAAAGAAACACTGATGTCCTCTGCTTTCAAATAATTCGTACATCAAAAAATTTTGAAAATAATAATACAATACTTTTTTTTTTTTTTTTATAATTCTTTTTTAATAAATATGAATTTAGAATACAAAATCTTAAAATAATTTAATGGCAAAGTACTTTTATTTGGTTATAAAATCTTATTTGTCTACAAAAGTTTTCATTAAAATATTCATCGAGAAATGTTTGAAAGACGAGGAGAAAGAAAAACTTCTCCTTAGATAAAAAATGAATGCGACTTTTATTGTAAAATAATGTTTATTAATGAGGAAAAATATTTTAAAAATTTATCAAATAACCTCATTACGTTTTATTTTCTGAAGAAATCGTTCCAAAAGCTCTTAGTAAAATTAATTTTTTTCTCATCTCATAAAATCAAAATAAAATGAAATAAATTTATAAATTGTAACAAAAAGATTGCAAAATGAGACAAAATGAAAGTAAAATGTACAAAAATAATGCATTTAATGCAATGCAATATTTAAAGATATCAGTAACATATAATGAAATTAATTATATTAGTGGAGTGCAAGAAGATAATAAAAATGAAACATAAAATATACTGTAATATTTTATTTACTTAATTAGTCTTCGATGAATTCCTTTAGTAATGAGAAACAATATTTTCAAAATAATAATTGTAATACATTGATATAGAGTGCTATTTGAAAAAATTGCGCACTCTAAAAATTTTATTTAAATTAAATTAATCCATTTGAGTAATTCTATTTTTTTTAGAAATAAATAATCATTTTAACATTTCATTTGCTACAGCCGAACAATAAAGAGGACGTGCAGATGTTCTTCGCGCGTTCCACGTTTATTTAAAAACTCAGAGCGCATGGAAAATTAATTTATTCCTGATGATCATATTTAGCGCATTTACTCTCGAAAAGAATGCTATGAAAATAATTCTAGAAATATTCAATCCCTTAAAAACTTTCATTGATGGCAGCCTTAATTGAACCGAACAAAAAATTTCCATTTTATATCTCAGTTGCTGTTTATTTTATTTAACTGATTTCAGATTAGAATATGATGAAGAATTTATATAGTGTTGAAAGTCAATTATTTCTTTTTGTTGATGCTTAACAGATGTGAATAAATAAGATTTTATTAGCATTTTCAGCTCCGTTAGTTTTAAAACAAATAATTCTTTTAAATATACAGGAAACCGTATTCTTCATGTAAAAATGAATGGAAATATGTATTAATAATACATAAACACTGTATCTTTTAATCCTTTCATTTCTTTGAGTCATCATGAAGAGATTATGATCCTCCCCAGGATATTTACTTGTCTCATTAATGTCAGCCTTCAGACTGTTTTAGTTTGGTGGAGATCCTTGATTAGTCTTGAAGGAGGAGGGGAAAAGATCTGATAAGAAAGAAAAACAGTATTTTTTTGTGGAATATTCTTTAAAGAGAAGCAAATCTAATATTTTTTTGTGGAATATTCTTTAAAGAGAAGCAAATCTAATTTTCTTTTTAAACGGAGCAGAAAATGTGGTGATTGTCTCGATAATGATGAAACACATATTGTATTTACTTGATTCTGAGCCACATTCTCAATTCTCTACAAGTATTTGAGAAAAAATATTAAAAAAATGTGTAAAAGGTTCATCAATATCCGATGCTTTAGAAATTAAAAAAAAAGTTAATCACCAATAAGTAAGAAGTTAACAATTTATTTATTTTACCTGTATTAAAACTTTCAAATGGATAGGCAAAACTATAATTACTCTAACCGTCGAAATTCCGTTTCGAAAAAGATTCGTCACTCCTATTGTCACAGATGACTTCGGAATTGATGCCGGCGTCGCTATTTTCTCTCGCGAAGTCTTCACTCGTGCTATCCAGAGTATTTATTAAACATAACTTCTTAAAAGAATGTATTATAGAATAATATAAATGAATTATTCAAGACTGATGCACATTTACAAGCAAAAATCATGTTTTGTTTACGCCATTGACATGTATTTGTTTCATCCCTGTTAAAGTTGAGTGGCTAATGCTCTGTTTCTGAGGATTTTTTTTTGTATGTAGAATTACCTCCGTTTTTATACTTGCGCCAGAGTGAACTCGCCTGATGCTATTATCGATATCTTTGATGTTTAGGTGATTAAAAGAAGAAGAGTATAAAAAAAATTCTGAATATATATGAGAACGCAACGATGTTTAGGATAGACTAAGTTCTGGAGATAAACTGCGGCATAATATAAGATCGATGAAAGTGGCTCTTCAATTCAGTTACTCTTCAGAATTTTTTTTTTATTTTGAAAAAGTGAAAACTTAATTTTCCCCATCCAAAGACTGTTTTGCATTCGATTCTGAGCTGCACCCGATTTTCAGTAGCATTTACACTGGATAATTAGTGCGGCTTAGATTCGAGTAAATGTGGTATTTAAATCCATAATATGTACTTTCTTAGGAAGAACGTAAGACATTGCATATTAAAATACATACAGTATACGTTTATCATAATGGATTTTGAAAATGCAAAGGACACCTTTTTCTACTTTAGCATGTGCAGCTAAAAATGATTTTAATGTGGAATTATCAGACAACAATACATGTAGCATATTTTAAATTGAAAAAAAGGATCAAACCAAAAAAAAAATATTATAGAGTAAATATTTTTTTCCACTTAAATAAATTCAAAATAAAATAGAAATGTAGAAAAAATTTTATACCTGAAACACACACACACAAAGATAAGCAATTTTAAATATACGAAGATCCCTTTAGTGTCCTTTTTGCGAAAAATAATTAAAAAACTTCTCTAGAACATTTATATTCGTTTTTCAAAAGAAGTATTCTTTTATTTGAGTGTCAATAAATTTTAAAACAAACAGAAAATAACAATATCATTTTAAATAATAGTAACAGAGAGTGAGAGTTTTTATTCATTTGGTGGCTATTTCTGTACCAAGTAATATTCGGCCATGAAATATGACCTGTTGTTGGACGTTTAAGTATTCCTTAAATATTATCTTATAATAAAACTGATTTTTAAGCTCTGTTCTATCCATGTAACTTATCTAGTTTTTACATTATGAAATATTAATAATAAAAATATGTTAGTTTTCTTTTGATTTTATGTAATTGTTAAATAAAAATATTTCAAATTTGTGTTAGTTTCGTATTGTACATTTTTACTTATTTTCCGTAGTTTTTAGCCACTACATTTAAGGTAGCGTAAAATCTGTCGTATACCACGAACCGGCATATGAAGCGCACCTATATTTTCAAGCTGTAATTTATAATTTTTAGGTATATTCGCCGTACAATGCGCACCTTCTTTTTTACGAAGAAACCTGATATGTACATGTACAATGATCTTCTGTTTTGAAGTCATTTATTTAAGGGATTATCCCAGGCTTTTGAAAAAATAGTAAACTACAACCCTTTAAATTCATGAGAGGAATGCCATTTCTTTTAGATGAGTAGTATTTCGATATATGTAGATGTTTAATTTCTTTTTCATGTTCATTCCTTTTTTTATTTTTAAGTTTATCATTTTTATACCAGGCGTATATTGTGCACCCTTAAATTTCGATATTTTTTGTGTTAAAAGTATCTGTTATTCGCTGGATTTTACGCGATGTTGTATATTTAACACAGTAGTCTGCTTATTTTTATACTTTATATAAAAACCCAACTAAAAAACTATTTACTGTTTTTCACTTTATAAATAAATGAAAACTGGGTTTTGAAACTTAATTGGGTTTTCTAAACCCTAATTTAAATCAAGCAGGATACTAGAAATATTAAATGTTATATATTTATAGAGTAATTTCCGTTAGAAACACAAAAGCAAAATTTGTTAATGATAGAAATAACTATTTAAAAGCTTTTAGCAGCAAGCAAAAACGAACATTATGATTTGAATTAAGGAGTCTCATCTCTTAATTTCTGTTTCCTCAAATTTAATTTTAAAAATAAAATCTTTAAATAGTTCATCAATCTCTAAATCTTTGTAAAACTAAAAAGTTGGGTTTTTTTTCCTCAAAAAATATTAGGTTTTCTTCCCAAAGGAAAATTATCAACAAAGAAAATGAGAGTCTTTTTTTAATAAAACTTCTTTTTCTTAGAGAAAACATTCCCATAATATAAATTGACATATCAAGACCCCCAGAGGTCAAAACAGTTACAAGAATCAACCATCCACACGCACTACATAAAAACATTTCTCTTCTTACTTAAAACACTCAAGACATCTCGTGTTCGGGTTGGGGGTGATCCACATGGTGATTCCCACCCTCTCAGAAAATCTATTTAACGCGGATCTCTGCTCTACAGGACGCTGCACTTGCGTGACAGAGGACTATCAACTCTAATTTCAAGCCGTTGCCATTTTTCAAACGTAAATTTTTGGTAGAAGGTGGCTTTTCCGAGACAATTTTTCCTCATCTTGTGGCAGCACGCGCTCACAAGGATCTCTTAAGTTTTCGCGTGAGGCCTCTGAAACTCATAGGCGAATCGCTAACGGTTGGAGTTCTTCAAGGACATGATTTTTCCATTTTCCGGTTTTCCCATTGCTGCAGGAAAAATAAATCTCTTCGGGAGAGAAACTGCCTGCATATTATTATTCAAATGGACTCGCTTCCGATTTCTTTTCTCTGCGAGCGTTTGTCTGAAGTTTAGTTGTGGAGGTTAAGTATGGTTCTTAGTGAAGTGAATGTGATTTGTTTTATGGTCTGGAGAGAAGTAATGTGACATAAAGAGGGTAGTTAATGTAACCCTCGACGGCGTTGGTTCATTTCGAGGACGTAAAAGACTATTATTTTAAATATTTTTGCGTACTTCATCAGGTGGTCTTAATAGTTTACTAGTTAATGTGTTAATACATTTTTAATGCATTTTGAGCGGTTGATTATTAATTAACATGAGAAAGTTCACACTGGGTTCAGGGTCTTCCAGGCTTGCGAAATCTTTAACTCTGGGGAAACTGTTTATTTTGTATAATTGACCTAGCCAGTATACTCATAGTCTTCATGGGAACTAAAATGTATTTGTAAAAAATATTCCTCTCTTTTGAGAATGACAAACGTTTTTTACATTCTTAATGTACTTTGAGTGACTAAGATTCCGAAGGCTAGCACTTTTGTTGTAAAATATCATCTATGAACAGACTAAATTTTTCTCCAGTGATCGGCTTAGTGGTTTTGAATGTTGTGTGGTACGACTCATTTTGGTTTAAAAAAGGAAATGAATACAGTATAAAAAAAAGAAATGTACATGTGTGATCTCTATTGGACTAACTTGAAACTGGTCAAACAAAGGAAAATCCTGATGGAATAATGAACATGAATCCTGATAGAGAAAGTCAACTTGAGATAAAAGACGTATTTTTATGTGCTACCTAAAACCTTTCTCAATAAAGATATGCTGACACAAGTGTATTACAAGACACATTATCCACTGTTAAACAGACACAAACAAGAAAAAGTTCAAGATGCTATTTGTCGATTATCAAATGACAATAAAACTACAATAACTTGAATAAAATATGACAGTTTTGCCTGCAAATATCTTTCCTGTAAGGTTAGCTAAAAGTGCCTATGATTTGTGTCCTTTATTAAAGTGGGACACATTTGAAATTTTTTAGTTCAGTTTGATTGGATTCTTTTCTCAAATTATTGAAAACAAGTTTGAAAAGTTCTAAGAAGTACGTAGGTATACTTTCCATTTATTAAATTATTCAATGTTTTTGTGATTTCTATCAAGTAAAATGAAAATAATTGTGAAAAAAAATTTGGGTGTCTGAAATACCCCTCGCGACCCCTAATGATAGTATTAAGGGAGATACTTCTCCCGGGTTAACCCCTTGAATACCATGTAACCATTATTGGAAACATGCTATGTATAAGGCAAAATTCCATTGTAATCTCATTTAGGTACATGGCTTATTTGAGTGTACAACGAGTGTAACTAACACATGAAACATTATAAGGTAGATTTTCTTTTAATGTGATTGTATAGAATTACAAAAAAATAGAAAAAAAATGGACAGAATTAAAATTAAAAAAAAAATTGTGAAATCGCTCAAAATGTTCCTTGGTACAAATAGCTTTTCCAAATGCGTTACATAACTGTATTGTCATTTTTGTTCCAATTCTTCATCTTCATCACAAATAGATAAGTCCGTATCAGGGTCACTGTCGTATTCATCGGTTTTCGCAAAATATTCTCATTCAGTATCACTTTCGTTGAAATCCAACGATGATGCCATATTGGCAAGAAAAAATGTGAAAATAAATAAAAATAGCTACACAAACTTTAGAAAGCGAAACGAAACACGAACGAACATGTGCTATAGTCGGCATCAAAAGGAAACATGCAATGTGCGGCGTAACGTCAAGGTCTGCATCCCCAGAATTCTGTGATTTTAAGGGATCAGTCAAGCAAGTGGTTAACCTAACATTTGGAATATACTAACAACTGATCCCTTAAATATGAGTCATTGATAGGTGATGAAGACGACATCTGAGTGGAAACCCTACTTACATCAAACTGCTATCACACCATTTGAGATCCTTCTGTAGTGAACTTCATCAACCTATACGGGAAAAAGGTATGTACACAACTTAAAATTTGTAAAATTAAAAAGTTTGTAAATTTATTTCTTCTAGAAAAAAAGTCATCTGCTAAATAGCTCTTTGTCAGTAGTATTGCTTAAGAGTTTTACATTTTTATTTAATTATTTTTTTATCAAGGTTAATTTTTTGCATAGTAACTAACTTCATAGAACTTTACGTAATCAGTTAAAACTTAAACTTTTCTAAATGTATAAACTTGGCTTCGAATTAGCTACTGAGTGAGATCATTTTCTGCAAAAATCGGCTGATTTTGTACCGGGTAACACATACACAGAAACTGTTTTCAAATAAACAAGAATAAAAATGCATATACCGTATAATCCAGCGTATATAATGCGTACTTTTAGTTCAAAAATTAAGATTGCAATTTACGGGTTTTGTTATAAGCCAGGTAGAAAAAATGATACCTTTGAAAATAAAATTATATAGACATCAAAATTGAAAAAGGGCTTATCCATATATATATTGGATTGCTGGTTATTCAAAAGGACAAGTTAAATTCTAGAAGTATACAATTTTGCGAAAAGTATGCAATTTTGAATGCGAAAGTGCAGGTTAAAGTTATAAAACAGAGATGAAAAAAAATGATGAAAAATGCTCAAGGTCATTTTACTATTGTTAGAAGAAAGAAAGTAAAAAAATTCGCTTCACATTGGAATATTCAAGAGTTTATTTTGTGCTTGGCTCTTATAAGCCAATGGTAGAAATAAAAAAACATGTTAATGATTAAAGAACATTTTCACCACCGTTGTTTAGAATAATATATATAAGCCAATCACACATCTTGTTTTCGTTAGAATGTTTACACCTTCTATTTCTTTGTAAAATATTCAATTCCGCACGCGTTATTTCAGAAACACTTCCATCAAATCAAGAAATCCCTCATCACGTTCATCGATAATAACTTATATTTGACGTTCTGATTTATCTCCAAGCAAAAGTAGCATTGCACAAAACACTATTAGATTCTCTTCAGACGTAAGCCCATAATTTTGTTTCAGTTTCGATAACATTTCTTAAAAGTGGAGGGGAGGAGGGGTACTTGAAATTTAAAATGTTTAAGTTTGTGATGAGATCCATTGAACACTTTGCTTCAAAATAATGAAGCGTCTACTGTATATTAATAACCATATTTTATGTGTTTAAAACGAAATGCCTTCAATCTGTTATAACTACCATTGTCTTGATAGAAGTTGCATATTTGCAAATGCAAGTCTAAATCCAAAAGTATTTAAGGGATAAATTAAATATTACATATGTTCTTTAGTGTAATCTATTTGTACGGACAGCTTAGAAGTTATAATTGCAGAAGAAATTTACATAATTTTGGAATATTTGAAGATAAAATATTCTTTTGAGCATGCGAAAAGGAAAGAAAAATATAAAGCTAGTTTTTAGAGAAGCTAGTACAAATAGTCCCCCCCCCCTAGTTTTGTATATTTAGAGTATTACATTTGCATGCAATGTTTTTTGTATGGCTGAACTAATAAGCATATTACAAGCTAAACAGCTACCTTTTCATTTGATAAACTTATGGATTACATTATGGAGACAATTAAACAAAGCATTCGAACTGTCAATAATAAAAATAATTAAAAAAATGTTTTTTTTTCAAAATTTTGGAACATAATTTGGACATTTTCGGTCCATTATGATTTCTCAGTGAACTATCATTAAAAATGAGATAAAATAATAATGACTTTTGTTTCGCTAGACATCAGTTCTGTAAAGATATATGAGCTTAAGACACAAATCATATTGACACCGTATTTAATAATGAAGTCTGGTATAAACTCTCGTGATTTAACTTAAGTACAGAGTAACAGCTTCTGACAGATGTATCCAGATTCGTTCCTGGATAGATTGGATTAGTTATGTTTTTACTGGATCCCACAGTGTATTACTATATTATTAATTTTAACATATAAATAAATATTTTAAAGATTTTATTCACAAGTATCACAAATAATGCTTATAGGAAAATGTTAAAAAAAGTAATGCACTATTATTATTTGTTGCTTAAGCTGCACTAGGCGAATCTGGAAATAAAATTTAAAATATACCAACTGAAATTAACTCTTTAACAGTTTTGAAAGCTTTTGTGAAAATTACAAATCTCACACTAGCATGATAATTGCACGAGAAATCAGTTGAATTTCATTCGAGAAATAAGAAGTTCTTCGCTTAAATGCAAATCTTTAAACTTCAGAAAATAGCCTTACAGCAGACTTCTGAATACTTTAGAATATCTTTTAACGGTTACTACATAGAGAAATACATCCTTATGAGGTGCAAATTATATATTTGCGATATATTTTCTAAATAGCATAATTTTCTTTTTCTTTACTCGATTGGTACTGACGTCATAACAGTTATAAGTTAGAAAGTCTGGTTCTGACTATCAGAAGATAAATTTATCTCAGTCCAGAGTCTGAAGTATTCATAAACGCTGTTAACTAATTGGGGAAGTTTTCTAAATGATCTCCCTTTTCAAAATAACGACTGCAGTTCGTGATGAATATTTTCAGCATGCATGGCACTAGCATAATTATGCACGTTTTTGGTTATCTAAAGTGTTGAAGAACGATTCGTTTTCTAAATTCTACTAACATGTCGCCTTACTATGACGTTTCCTTAATAAATAGCTTTGAATTCTGCAAGTTCATTAAGAATTATGATAACACATAGCGTACATGAAGGTTCCGTTTAGATGCAAATGATGTGCTTTGAGAATTATATGTACGTATTAATCCTCCGTCTGGGAATATTCAATTTTCGGGAATGAGGACTTGTAAAAAGTTTATTATTTATGTTTCATCCTTTTTACTATCCTCAGTGAGTTAAAGATTAGTTGATTTGGGTGATGATGCTAATTTTGCTCATTGGTATAAGTACATACTAAATATGAATGAATTCGCCAGTATACTGAAAAATCATCTTTGAGTGCATGCGGTTCTTCGGAACTTCTCTCCCACCAGAAATGCTACATATTTGTTTTCAAACTTTGTATAATTAAGTGGTTTTCTCTATTGAGAATAAAAAAAAAAATGAAATGAAATTTAAGAGAATCTATAGAAATGTCGTCTAAATATACCGAAATCTAATTGTAGAACTATAACATATATCTTTTTCCTGATGTCCTCTGCAAGGAAGGGTATTTTTTGTTACAATTATTTTTTGTAAAAACTGAAATAACAGCCAAAAATAAACTATTAGTATAAATGTATTCCTCATAAAGCCAAGAAGAGGAGAGATGAAATTTAAAATGAAAAATCTTCCAGACACCGAATGGTTCTCCAATAAGATTATACAAAGAAAAAAAGGGAAAAAAATAATAAAGAAACATAAATGTACTTATTTTTCCTTTACAAATTGAAAATAAACCAAAAGAAGAAGAAAAATACTACATTTGTACGTACCATTGATGTTCTTCGTCTTAATTTTTTACTTCTTAAATAAATTTTTAATAGATGTAATTGTTTTATATCTTACAAATTTTTCTTTAAATTGTTTATAGGAAAAGCTAATATAAAGTTGACAAAACTCTTCCCAAGTTATTACATTGGTTCATATATTTATTGAATATAAAGTTTTATTAACTAAAACATGAGGGAAAATTAGTTACTCAGATAAAACAAAACCACAAATTATGGTTATTATTTATTTCAAGAGTTTCTCTCATATTTATTTGGGCTGATTAATATCTTTGAATAATATTCTTGTAAATTTAATTTTAATGAAAACTGTTAGAATTCATTGCAATTTTAGTCCGGCAGTTATACAAGCATATCAGGGTTTTTTAAAATAGTTATTTTAAAGTATTTTTTAGGTTAACCCTTTTAACGTCTTTAATGCAGATTTTTTCACCTGAACTTGAAGTGTTTTCCTCTTTGCCTATTTATTTTTATAAGAAATATCAATGCTACCCATTTAAAAAAAATGAACCAATATATATCTTACCTTATGGATGTTCGATAAAACGGTTTATTATGGTATTAGGGACTGGAAGATTGGGTTCTAGTTTACGCAAAGATGTTATGACATTTTAAAAATATTGACATATATAAAAAAACAATTAATACACTAATTTAATTCTTTTTGTTTACTTTAAGTATTAAATATTTATAAGTGCTTTTAATTTAATAATTCATATTTAAATATACAGAAATAGTTAAGTAAATGTTTTTTTAAATGCAAAAGAAAAAAGTCATAAATGCAAATAACTCGATGCTTTTGTTCAATTTTCATAAATTATCCATTCAGCTTTTCTGTCTTAAAACTAGTACAATTTTTTCTAGAATATAGCCATTTTTGTAAGTACAATCAGTTGTTTTATTCGAATATTTATACATTCCACTTCTTATGTTTAATTTGTTAATTCAGTGTTTCCATTAGTGTAATTTAAAAACTCTTACAGCTTTCTGTAACTTAAGATTACACAGTTAACTATTTCTTAAAAAATAAAGTAAAATAAATTTAACAATAAAGATGATATTCTGGTTGAAACATCAGAAGAAAGGAATATGTTATGGAAATGAAATTCTAGGATTAGAACGTTTAACACAGCTTTAAAAAATTGATCTGGTTTTCTAAAATAAAACTTATTTTTAAATTTCAATGTCATAAAATGTTGTACATCACTTTAAAGTAGACATAATGCTTTAAAGTTATTCTTAATACAGAGATATTGTTAAAGTTATTTTTAATAAGACATTTGAAATACACCGCTCTTTTAAGAATTTTATGTATTTATAAAATATAGATCATGTGCAAAGGTGGCATGGCTCTATAAACAATAAAAAATATTTTCTCTGTTATCTTAAGCAAAAGTAAGAATATGCTGCATTCCATCATGTACAAATAAATAGTTACTCAAATTTCTTTAGAATGTTAGCAAAGCAGGTTTCTCCATAAAATAAAATAATCAAAATTTCATGTCTTGGTATAATATAATTTGAAATAATGCACAAAAATGTTGAAAGAACACAATGGAATTAAAGAGACAAAAACCCTTTCCTTTTCTAATCCTACTAAAGACCCTTTAGAAATAGTTCAGCAAGGAACATTTACCCGTTTTTTTAAACAAAAGTAAACATCTGAATATTCAAATGAAAGCACTTAAAGCAATTTTTTTCCCTTCTTTGGAAAAAAAAACTTATTTTTAATTGATAAGAAGTGCGTGTCAATATATTTTAAAAAATATATTTTTGATATTAAAATTATGTAATGATTCAAAACTTTAAAATGTTTATAATACGCTTTATGAGCGTATTTTTTGTGAACAAAGATATCTGTATTTTGAAAAAGAAAGTTGCTAAAACTTCTTTCCGAAAGAAATCTTAGTAATTCTAGAAATTAATAGTAGTCTAATAGTAATTGAAATGTAATAGAAATCTAAAAAAGAATCTAATAGTAATTAAACACACACTGATTTTGTAAGCCAAATAGAACATGAGCCAAATAACATTTTTATAATTGTTATTATTTTATGATAAATACGTAGTGAATTAAAACAAATGTAGCAAATGTTTGTTATTTTTTTCTATAATTACCAATGTATAGCAATTTCATTTTATGAAAGGAATGTAAGCAAATATTTGAATAACATGCACAAAAAATTAAAAATAAATAATAAAATATTGAGGAAAATATATGAAAACAAATGGACAACATGATCATCTTCATTTTTAATTTACATTTATTTCTGCGCACAATAATGATTTAGAAAAGAGAAAATAAATTACGAAGGCATTTCCATTTTTCATTTGTTCACCCTAATTAGATAACTGTAACATTTGAAGCGTGCAGCTTATTTGTTTTTGCATAAATAACATAAATATAATTTCGAAATAAATTTATGAATTGCCAAAATCTGACAAAAACAACGGGAAACCGAAAGAAAAAAGCTTATTTATTGCTATCTAAACAAGTAAGATAAATTTTTTTGGCCAATTGAGTTATTCCCGTCATTTCTCTAGCATGAAACATTGTTTCTCAAGCAGAATAAAATAAAAATAAAAATGGCAAATAATTCTTGATTTATGTATTGACAATGTTCTTTTTTGATTTCTTTCCAAATGCTTACCAATCTCTCATCCTCTACTAACAAATGTGGATTTCTGGGGAATTTTATATTTGGTCAGGCAGGATGAATTTTTCCTTCTTGCCATAACGTTGATAATACAGATTACGCCCGGCCAATTTTTTCCAAGTCGTCGACTTTTAGATCTAGTAGTCTCAGTTGGAAGTTTATGGTCAGTTTGAATTTTTTTTAATGTTTTATTCTTGGCCACTAGAAATGGAACACTAAAAATATATTATTATCTGATATTTGGGCAATTTAAAATCGGAGAACTCTAGATATGGGAAATGCAGTTTATAAATTTTTAGAAATATATAACTTTACGGTATGAGGTCATATAAATATCTCCATAAAATATTTTTAGTTAACGGTTATTTTTACTACGAAAAAATTCATCTAAAAGTTGAATATGTGTGTTGATATTTTGATTATATTATAAATTTTCAGAGAGAATACCTCGAATATTTCTGAATAATATTTGCGATTTAAAATGCATTATCAATTTTCGTAAAATGAAAATAATAATAAATAAATTCCTGTTTTTTGTTTGCTGGAAATTTTTTTCCATAAAATATTTTGAAATATAGTAATTTTTTCACAATATGAGTTTACTGTCACGTTATTTCCTTTAAATTCTCAAGTAATATGAAATTTGATCTTTCAACTGATTTTCATTAATGTGAATTTTTCTATAATTCATGCTTTAAGGAGAGTGCTTCATTTGAAAGATTTTCAGTTAATAAATATATCTGATTTATTTCACGGAAATTTGGATTGTTTACTGTATTTTACAATTGTTATTGAAATATAAAATTAATTTTAGATATTTTTTTATCTAAGTTCATTCATAAAAAACCCATATTTTTTATTGTATTTTATATTTATAATTATTCTTATTATTAAATCAAAAATTCCTCATCTATGAAAAAATTTGCTTTAAAATGGTTCCATAATTCCAATAATAATAAATTTTCTTAGTAAACCTTGTCCATTTAAGGTTCAAAAAAGAAAGTATGAGTAATTTATATAATTTGTTGTTAAACTCTTTTAAACCTCTAATTTAAGAATTATGCGAGTAGAACTAGCTATAGTTATTTTTAAAAAAATAAAACTTATTGAACAAAATTTATTGCTCCAATGAAATACAAATATTGCTCATTGAACTCTTATATTATTTTGAACTTAATCAACCTCTCTCTCTTTTGTTTAAGCTTTTTTCCGAAAGAAAATTTAAATCTAAATGATTTTTAAACTCAAAAACATATTCGGTGTCTGTAAAAAAAATGTACTATTATCTTTATAGAAAATAGTTTATCTCAAATTATCAGCTATCCCAAACCATTAACTTCCTTCAAAATCAAAAGTTTCACTTCGCAAAGCTTTGTCATTCCATTACTTTTGAATCCACAAGTAGTTTTAAATCAATCTCTATCTCAGATAAGTTTCTTTCTTCAGTAAAAGTAACGATTCAGTTTCAAAGATAAAATCTAGAATGTCTAGAAACCTATAAAATAAATCAAGGTAACATTCATTCCTGACTAGCAACAAATACAACCGAATAAATTTACTGCTACACATTTCACTGAACTTTTGAATACATAAGAAGAAGAAAAAATAAAATACTTCACTTTTAGCATGAATGTGATAAATTCGCAACGATCTTATCGTGCGATTTAAAACATTGGCGAGTGTTATTGCAACATGTCTGAGGCAGGTGGTACTGAAAAATACGCTCTATTTATTACAAGCAGCGGGGAATTTGCTTGAAACAGATCCCTTTTTCTTCAACGTATCGATACCAGCTGCCGTAACGACGGGACGATCACTTTTGTAGCTGCTCTTGTATGGATTAAGCATCCATCATGTCTTAAATAATGAACTGGAATGCCAGAGGTCTTGCCATGTCTGGAACGAAACAGTTTTTCTTGATTTTCTCGGCCTTAGAATAGCGATACTGTTTTGTATTACATTATGGAGAATACACTTTTGCTCAAGGAAATTGTATAGCCCGAGGTTTAAAGAATAAGGCTGAATATTTACTTTTATTGACTACGTCAATTCGCGCGTTTTTCTTAAAACTTGATACATTAAAAGGTACTCTAACAAAAAATTACATTAACAGTGCCAGAAACTATTAATGTCCTTTTAATATTTCAACCCTAATTACTTTCCAAACAACGAATGATTGAAACATTTGAAATATTTTTTCTACATATAGTAAATGTTCATATTAAGTCATATTTCACTTGAAAATGATTAAATATTTCTTACAAAAACAGCTTTTAAGTTGACATAACATAAGTGTGTAACTTGATATTGATTCAACACAAATTCAAAGAAAATATCTACATAGATAATAAAATTTATCAATCCATAGAAGTAATCTTTCAGATTTAATTTCAGCCAGTCGTAGGATATAATCCATTCCTATCTATCTTGGAATATCTAATATATACATGCAAAAAAATTCTTTCTAGGTGTAATATATTATTAAGGATGCTTAATTACAGTGTGAAGGATCAGTGTAATTACCTATTATAAAAATAGATAAAGCCTGAAATAATATACATATCAAAATAGATCCTTAAAATTTTATACATAAATCAAAATTTTAAAGATTTGTTTTGATGCTTATCGCTTTGAAATGCTGAAAATTTAATAATCAAGTTATATTTTTTTTTCTTTGATATTAAAACTTCAATTTAATTTTTAATAAAATGATCATTTTATTTTAGTTTTGGACGAGGCGTACAATTTGAGAATTCCGTATTTATTATAGATTGTTCAACATTTTACATCTCAGTACTGTTTTTAATTAAAATTTTGAATGCATGACTTAGGAGGTTCTCTCATGTGAAGGCTTGTTTTTTAAGCATTTTTCGGAAAATTCTTCCAGTAAAACGATAAATTACATTTTGTGTCTTAAGAGTATGTATACAAATTTCTAGCAAAAAATATACAATAGAATGTGAGTTTCAGCGCTCTGAACACACCGCCCCGAAAAAAAGGACCCTCATTTCCTCCCCGATTCCGGCTTTTTGGTTTATCTGAAATAAAAAAAATAACGGTGCTTTAATCTATAAGCTTAAATGCAGCAAATGAGCTATACTCAATTGAAAATATCAAAAATTGGATTTTTGTTAAAACTCTGAAGAAAAAATTTCGAATTCCATGGGGGTTGTTGTAAAATATAGAAATATCATGAATTTTGGAATGATAATATTTCATTGAGTGCATATATTTATACTGAGTCTACCCTATAAATTCGAAGTCATTCGGTGAAGCCGTTCTTGAGATATGATGGAGGGAAGTTTGAAAAATACAGTTTTGAGAAAAACGCGTTTAAAAAAATTTCAAATCCGATTAAAACAATGAAAATCTTAACTTAGCGCTACAAACAGCTGCTCTTCTAACTCCTGCACATTTATTAATACTTAGAATTTTAAAAAAAAGAACAACTTTTTACCACCATATTATAGACACGTTAACAAAGCAATTCAAGAAGAAAAAAAATTATTTTTTGAACCCATCACATGGGTGAACCCTCTTAATTTACAAAAAAACAGCTAAATTGAATAACATTCCATGTACCTCAGGCACTACGAACAAATATTCGTACTGATTTATTAATGCATGTGATTAGTTTTTTACTTGTCCATAATATTTCATAATTTTTTTTAAATTTTTAAATTAAAAAGAACATTTTGCAAGTGTTTTCGTTGTCCATATTGCAAGCAAATCTCCATGATTCTGATTTTAACGAAATTAAACACGTACTTAGCTTTTCAAATTTCGCATGAATGCTATTTTGAAATGCAGAGGGAAATAATCCAGTCAACCGCATTACCGCAACTCTAATCTCGTGGATCTAAAGTATCTATTGCTGTAAAAAGGAGGTTTAACTATTCCACTTCAGATTACATTTTTATCAGTAGTGCGTTAACAACTTAAATAATCATAGCTCCAGAAACTCATTGCCTCAGAAAGGGACATGGGAAAACATAGGAACAAATCTCATTCCGGTTTTCAGTGCTTGTATCTGTATTTCTTTTTAAATGATGATTGCATAATTAAATAACTTGCGAAAGCTATATTAATAGCAATGCTATTCCGGGCGTTATTTTCCTTACGTTCTTACTGAACTTTGATCCTGAAGGATAATTTTATCTTCGAAGAGATTTTGATAAATACGACTCTGATGCTTCTTGCGGATACCCTAACAATGTTTCTATACTTTTGATCGTTTTTTACGTAAATTCTAATCCCTCTTTTTAATTTTTTGGTAATTTACATAACTTTTTTATAGATTTCACATGTAAATGTTTTCTTAAATTACTCGTGTTTGATAAAAAATGTACAGTGTGTCAGTGAGAGTTATACTAACTACGAGATATAAGGCAGCGCGAGGCGTGTTAGCTACGCACCTCGTAAGTCTTAGCCGCGGCAAATAGACAAGAATGACACCTGAGCTGGCCCACCCTCCCCAAACTACTACACCTCCCCAACGGGAGCACTGAATTATTTTTTCGCTGACGTGGACCCCTGGGGGTCTATATAAACCACTTTGGGAATCACTGCTCTATACAGATGAGGTCTGAAGATCTAACTGGCCAATCCATTCAGCGAATATCCTCACTTTCCGAAATTCATTGACCAGTTGAGCTCCATGCGTTTCGAATTGTCATTCATTAAAATGCAATCAGAGTCAACTGCAGCTGTGAAAATGTAAACATAGGGCTACAAAACCTCATTGTTTTATCTCTCAACACTCACAGTGCCTTTTGAAAAGACATAGAGGTGTGCGCGGCCATCCAGAGTGATACCTGCCCAAACCATCAAGCCTCCGCTATTGTAATGGACGATTTGCAGGGTATTTGAGGGTAGAGAGTAGGTTCCTGGTTATCTGTATATTAAAGTATATAACAAGAATTTATTGAAAAAAAATCCATAAAGAGCTTAATCAAATGACTAGTTTTTAGCAATATGAAATACAAAAAAAAATGTTATTCAATGATTATGTTTGTAAAATCTTTTAGAGAACAAATAGAAGGTTTTAGTTTTTATTATCTTAGTTGTCTTTAATATCCTTTCATTTTTAATTAAAATAAACACATGAAAATAATTATTAATAATATTTAGATACATTTTAATTAGCTTCCTTTGATAATTATATCATTTTTACCAATGTTTAATCGTAAGTGAATCAATAAAATGTATTAAAAGTTGACGTTTATGCATTTATGGAAGAAATATGTACTAACTAAAAATATATGTGTTGTATATTATGTATTTTAAATCGCTTAAAATGAAGATGCACAATAATGACAGTAAATATGTTTCAAGCAAGCTTTCAGTAAATATTTCAAACTTTTTTAAAAAAGATTTATTCCGTCATCTCTCAATAAATTCATTAAAACATAATATATAATATTGCATACTTATTTATTTCATTGTTATTCATTAAAATTATACGAACATTTCACATTCATAATTTTTAAAAATGTTTCATAAAACCAATACATTATTTATTATTGTCAGTCAGTCAGTCTTCAATGATTTTTAGAAAAAATGCACACATTAGAGCAGGTCTCTGTACCACATTTGGCACATAATATTTCCGTGAGTAATTTATCTTTATAGACTCCACCATTCTTACTGAGGAAGTGAGACTCAGACAAATATTTCACCTAGTTATTTTTGTTCTGTCAGTTTATTCGCAGACGAATATTTATCGTTTGGCAAAGAAACTCGTCTGGTATGTTGCGATGAATCGATCAAGAAGGCACTACTACTTCTTCGGAAATATTTATCTTATTCGATCAGACACCACTTGCCATGACAAAGATTTTTTTTTTCACTCAGAAGGAGGAAAAGGCAGATACACTATATAGCTCATTCATCAACTATTATTACGACTTGATGATATGTTTCACGAGGAAAGTATCTCAGATATCATCATTCAATGAGTTTAAGATTTATATTGGTTTTATATTATTTTATTAATGTTGAAAGTTTGCTTTAATGTTATTTATTAGTCTTAACTTTAAAATTAGTTCAAGTTTTTATGTCACTTTGGTGTGTGTCTGCTTTAGATGATGTCCAATAGTTGACTTAAAATACTGCACAGGGTGAGTCTAAAATCATGGGATAAGCTTCGAAGGGTTACAGAGGGATTTTAGTATGAGAATATGTTGGCGGAAGAACTGGTTCATTTAACGACATTACTGGCAGAAGAGATAGATGGAAGACTGTAGAAGCAAATATGGAAAAAATCTTCTTCGACCATGTGGACGAAACACCCGGCACAAGTATAAGGGTTTTTGTGTTGTAGCATGTCGTCTACATGTCAGTGAACAAAGCGATTAGAGAGTTTTACTGCAGTGCTTCTCAAAGTTTCAATATCCGCGACCCAATATTCGATAATAATTTGCATCGCACTCCCCCCCCATACAATAACAACGCATTGGATTCAATAATACTATACTGTGACACTAAAACTACGGTACTACTTTAACTTCTTATGGGCCACTGGCGTATAAAAATGTCTCGCTCAGTCAAAGCATTAATTTCCTTGGACGTATATATAAGTCTTACAAAAAGAACGATCTTTTTTAAGCACTGTTATCCACAAAATTATACCGAAAGCTTTGGAATGCAATGATAGAACCCTGTTCCCTTTGTGAAGGATTTACTTATTTCAGGTCATTTACTTACTTATTCCTCCCCCCTTTTCAATACATAACATACGCGCGTTTAAGTGGAAAACGGTGAGGGCCCTAGTAAGCGAATAGCGTAACTCTAAATCGGCAGTTAAGGGATTAATTATAAACTAACAAATTATCAAGATCAGTGTACATAATTTAATTTATTCCTGTATATAATTTTATGTATGATAATCCCTTGGGGTGACTGGTAATTATTAAACTTGTTCTTAGCTTAGTATTGCTAAATTATTTTTAAAATACATTGGGCAGCACTAATACTTTTATAAGTGTATTATATCGGTGTAAATGTGTATTTTATTTGTTTATTTTCAATAAATTAATAATTTTTTTTAAAAAAATAATCTT
The DNA here is from genome assembly GCA_019973935.1 of Trichonephila clavipes. NCBI lineage: Eukaryota > Metazoa > Arthropoda > Arachnida > Araneae > Nephilidae > Trichonephila > Trichonephila clavipes. The sequence continues at coordinate 887,559 of BMAU01014459.1, read as the reverse complement.
TCTGTCTTCGACTTTCCAATATGCTCGTGCCCCTCTTGTAGAATTACCACGCCTCCCCCCTCTCCAGGGGAGCCACCCCCCAATTTGAGAAACGCTGTTTTACTGTTGAACTGTAGGTGGATGCAATTTCTAAAACTGTTTAAACATTTCTGTTCGGAATCACTCGTTAAGTATGCTGAGAAAGAACGTTTCCTGTTTTCGTTAATGTGTTATTTGTTCAGTTTATACCTCAACGCGGCACTTCCGTCCACAGATTCCTGAGAAAAATCTGTTTGTTTTAGAGTTCTAACACTCCCTCAATGTTTTCCCCATGATTTTCGAAACATCCTGTACTTGTTGAGATTATAAAGCTTAAATTTTTCAATCAATGGATGACTGACAAATATTATATGTTTTGCTGAGAAATACCACACTAACAAAATCTAAGCAAAATATTGTCTCGTATGACCAGGGAATATTAAATTTTCAAAGCGACTTGAAGGCTAGGCAAAAACAAACTTATTTGTTTATAATTTCACTGATTGTTCGATCCAATGATCATAGATTAGTTTGAAATAGGAAAACGCTCAAGAAAAAGTACACACATTTTGTTTTATTAAATTCTCATTTTTGTTTTTATCTAAATGCTTTTGTATTTATGTATTTAAACAGTATTCAAATATATGACTAATTTTGCTAAGTCTCTTTAATGCATATCACTACATTAGCACAATTCAGATGATCATAAAATAATAAGGTATAAAATAAACTCAAATGATCCTAAATGTATGTGTGCCACCCATACGGGATATTTGTTAGTGACGTTGACTTCTGCTCTGTGCCCCAGGTACAGGGTTTAAATTCCGGGCATGGTACTAATTTTGGAAATGTTAGTGACATATGGTTCACTCTAAATTTTCAACAAGCAGAAAGTCCTCTCGAGATGTTGGTAGTAAGTTAAAAGGGAAAGCACTTCTCCCTCAAAAATTTTATTTGTATTTCAAATGTCCTTTAATCTACATGTTTAAAATAAATTGAGTGTTTTTTTACAAAGTTAAAGGCTGTCGAAGAACAAACAAAATAAATTATAGTTTAAAAAAAACTAAAAAACACGCTTTTATAGTGGATCGAACTAAAAAGTAAAAAAAAAACCATGTTTTTTTTCAAATGCACGAGTCTTTCTTTTTTTTTATTTTCATTTTCAGAAAAACTAGAATTATATTATGGTAAGAAATTTCTAACTCACCCACCCCCTAACCTTTCTTAAATAAAGAACACTTTTTTTGTTTTATTTGTATTAACCACAAGCTTATTAGCGGTTTTAAGGTCACACCTTAATCTTTTAGTCATTAGATCTAGAATTAGTTGCCAAATATGGAAATGGCATATGTAATTATTCAACAAATCTGAAAATGATTTATGCAATAAGTCACCAAATCTGGAAGTGGTATACGGAATTAGTCGCAAAATTTATAACCCGTATTCCTAATTATCATGATCAGGACAATGGAATAAAATTATGAGATTATAGTACTATCTTCGGTCCTTGACAAGTGTGAAAAATTTCGAATTAATCTGAACGTTTAAAAATCGAGTTCAAAGATTCCGTTACATACAAGTGAAACGTATCAAAGCGTGTTAAAAGCAAACAAACTAATAAAACAGTTAAAATTTTGAGAAAAAAGTTGAAATGTTTCTTTTAATTATATTGTTTTAAAGTATAAAACTAACGATAATATTTTATACTTTAATTAACATATACACTGGTGAGCAAAAATTAAGGACGAGACGGTTTTTTCAATATAACTTTGTACAAAAGCTTTCCAAATCAACACATTTAATACCGTAAGATCCGCAATACGTAAGGACATGTGTAATATGTAAGCAACACTTACTAAAAGAGAAATCAGAGGGATAAAAAGAAGCTTGATTGAAAAAGTAGCATGGAGTGCAATGCGCCTGAAGGCTGAAACATCCCTGTGATGGGTGTCCAGCAAGAAACATCCGGTCTTTAGTAGGGGATATGATGTCCCCTGACTGCTAGGCAGGTTTCACAGCGTCTGCCCATGCTGACAATGAGGGTGTCAATGAGTTGTTGAGGCATTGTTGCCCATTCGTCTTGCAGCGCCAATCGAAGCTCCCGAATCGTTACTTGTGGTAAGGTACGAGCTGCCAAGCGTCTGCCTAGAAAATCCCATACATGCTCGATGGGATTGAGATCCGGAGATCGTGCCGGCCAATCCCCCATACGTTCAATATCCTCACTTTCTAAGAGCTGTTTGGCAGCTACTGTGCGATGACATGGTGCATTGTCGTCCATGAAAAGGAACTGCAGACCCATAGCGCCTCTAAAAAGACGCACATATGGAAGAAGAATCTCGTTACAATAACGGGTCCTGTTGATTGAACCTGCGTCGAAGATGTGAAGGTCTGTACGACTACCAAGGATGATGCCTCCCCAAACGAGAACACCGCGACCTCCATACCTGTCCCTTTTAATGATGTTCGAGGGATGATTGCGGCTTCCCCGCTCTCTCCAGATGAGTATGCGATGAGAATCGCTACTCAAACTGAATCTGCTCTCATCTTTAAAGAGTACTCGTCCCCATTCATTGTCTCTCCAATTCCGGTGTTCCCGGCACCACAGAGAACGCCTTCTCCGATGGGCAGGCGTTAAAGGTACACACCGTACAGGGCGTCGTGCAAACAGACCACCACCGTGTAGTCTTCTGGCCACGGTAAAACGCGATATCGGTCGTCCAGTCGCCTGTGTCGTGTGTCTAGCGATTTCTCCCGCTGTCTGCCGCCTGTTTCTTCTGGCCTGTAAGACAATGTACTGGTCATCTGTGGGTGTGATTCCTCGTGGACGACCACTACTGAACCCCCGGGTAGCTGTTCCTGTAGTTTGGAATTGTCTCCAAAGTCGTGAAACGATGCTGTGAGCAATTCCGAACCCTGCAGCCACACTTGTCACACTGCGGCCTTCCTCCAACTTCCCAATGATTCGACCTCGGGTAAAAGCATCCAGATGTCGTCTAACAGATTGATTATTCGCCATTTCTCGCTGAGGCAGCAACTCGGTGTGATTTTAACTGCTATACGGCGTGCAATCTCTTTGCCAGGAATACTGATCTTACACCGACAACATGCTTTATACTACTCAGACACTCCCCCATTACGTCTACCTGCATATCTGCGCATGTGCTACCGTACATCACTTTACTTAATCTCCTGATTAGTCTTTCTGTCCGCTCTGCCTCTTCGTTCAGCTGATATGCTAATTTTTCGACTTCCTCCATTTTTTTTGCACAGCAGTGTATATACCCACGTATTATTTCCAGTTCTATATTCCATACTCATATTAAGTGAAAAATAACCGCAAAGCTGCTGTCTTGTTTTCCTTCGGATTAATGATGCATGAACATATTGTTTTTAAAACGGTTTAGTAGAGCTTTTCTACGGTATAAAAATAAATTAGTTTGCGTCAAAAGTTAATTTAAAACAAATATATTGGGAGAAAGGAAAGGTTTTCTTTTACACTTAGCTCTGTTTTTGTTTCTTTGTATTAAGCATTCATCTAGATCATTTCTCTTGAGTTTTTCAAAGCACAATGTTATTTCTATATTTATCAATTGTTATATGCAGATTATATTTCCAATTATATGAAACATAAGTATGTAATTTTTATTCAAATTTGATATTTTTATTAGTTTGACAGTTATTATAAAAAACCCATTTTAACTAAGTAAATGCCAATTAATAATTATAAGACAGTATTCTGGTTTTATATACAGGATGTCTTCATGCAGATCTCTTACACGTAAAACATCTGGGTGCATATCCTCCGAATGTCGTACACATTATTTCCTATATATGCAGAAAAATAATGAAACATTTTTTTTTACTTGAAAATTTCTTTAAAAAGTCACGTTTCACCGATAAGTAGAAAAAGGTGATGTGTTTCATATAATTTACTTAAGACAAGTACAGGTGAAAATGTTCCGATTATATCAAGAGTTAGGGCAAAAGGTGTTTCTCAGTCGACTATACATTCAGCGATAATGAAACCCACTTTAACTGATCGGGCTTTACTGGGGAAACTCTTTTATCAGCTAAACAATGCTTTTGTGACCCTTAAATGGTTTCGCTGAGTAAAAGGTTTGCTCATAGGTGCTCTAACAGCTACAGATCTGCCTTTTATGGCTTAGTGTTTCGAAAGGATTGTGGATTAGCACATCATTTCCAACCTCTTAGTAACCACGGTCTTCCGATTTAAAATCACGGGACTTTTTTCAACGGGGCCAATCAATATTTTTTAAGATGTGAGCTCGACATATCAATCGGAAGGAAAGTGTCTTAAGGAACGAATTTAGTTCAAAAAATTATCACGTATCTTTTTTCTCAAATCTATTTTTTGAACACTATGTGAAGTGACCAAGTCCTAAAGTGTCAATAGTTTGACCGAATTCTTTTGTTTTCAGTTTACGTGAGATCTAAAATGTCCTCTTTCACCTATACGTTCTTCAGCTGTGTTAGCCTTGTATTTTATTTATTTATCCGATCCCCGTGCTTGGCTTCTTGACCATTTGACGCCGAGTCTCCCAGTACCGACTAACATCGTCATCAGTCGGCGATTCATCGAGTCATGTGCATTGGAGCAGGTGGTTGCCATCCATCCTGGTATAGCCGTAGAGTGGGTCGGCTTTGTCAGCAGCAAGGTCAATCCAGATTGGTTTCTTGGGTCATGACAGTTCATAATGTCTTGTAGTTAGGGCACAAACTCGTGGTCGACATGTCATAAGTTTAATCCGCAGTTCCACTAAAGACCTGTGAAAGGCTTATTCAAGTTAATTATGACTACGTTTATATAAAGTCCTAAGGTGTGGTGTGGGGTAGGTGTGAAAGAGAATTTCCAGCTCAAGAAACGTTATCATCTCTTGACCAAGGTTCAAAATTAAGAGATCCATAATTGTATGTGACATAAAAAATGCGGTTCTTACGTATTATCGTAACAATATCCAACGCTCGCCAAGTTGGTGACCCCAATTTCACGTGTGTCGTATGTGCTGAATTGGCAATCATGGGCTTCGTTGCATATAATGTCGCCAATAGGTTGCGTTAATACGTAAGTACCAAAACGCTCACTCATACCAATGCTTTTTTTATTGTATAGAAAGGAACTGCTACGCTAATAAGCAGTAAGTTATCTTATTACCATTATATATTCAACCATATATGATAGTGGAAACCATTATGAAAAAAAAGCAGCGCTACCAAAAGACCACGCCTGAAGTGTGCAGTTTTTTCTTAAAACAAGTCAACACTAAAATGTTAAAGAACCTCGCATATTAAAGCAATGCTGAGAATTTAGCTGATTTCAAAGACACTGTTTAACGTGTTTCATTTCTCAAAGAAAATAAATTGCGATTTGCTGTCGAATCTGTAGCACATCGAATGCAATTAGCAGAAAAGTGGATGAAGAAATGGAGCCGAATATGATCTGAAAAATATTATTTCACATACGGTCAAAATAACGTTTTGCTTCTGATTAATTTTATTTTATTGCTGCAAAATATATGCACAGTAATTACTTTGTTGTTATCATCATTAATTTTTTACACAGTCATTGTACATTTAGAGTTATTGTTACGAATGTTTTTGTAAAGAATACTTAAAATAGTATAAATTATTTATATCTGGATGGGTAACACGTTTATATTACCTTCTGTTGTATTAATCCTGTGCTAAAATTGTAATATTCGCAACAAAGCCGTTCCTTACAGAATAATGTCGATTCAATGGAAACTTGGTGAAATCTTTGCGATAGAGACAAGTTGGAATTTTTGGCGACCATATTGGAGATTTGATGACAAAATGAGTGCTTCAGGAAATTCGTGGAGAAACCTACTAACATCACGATACCTGACGTAAGCGGATTTTTTAAAAAAAATTCGTGTATGCTATAAATAGGGAGTCCCTTTTCGAAACTTGAGTTAGTCTTGTTTTGACTTTTGAAGAATAGTATAGATTTGACCGTTAAGTGTCGTTCAGCATTTAATTATTACTTTGGCTGTTCTGTAGAATGAGCGAGTTCTTATGAATAATCTTTTGTAGATTTATATTTTAGATGCTGATAGTTGTGACTGAACGCCGTAGAAGGTGTGAAAGATTTCTGAGATTTATTATGCGAATATAGCTGATGTATTTGAAGGATTCTTTTTCGACAATAAGTTTCCATCGCGTGCTCCTGAAAAACTGTCTTGCTCTTTGAGACTGATTTCATAAAATCTTCTGGCTCCGATCTACGTAACATTATGATACATACAATTGCTAAATTGCAAATAATTTTTTTTCTATTTTATTAAAGATATGCAAAATATACACGTTTAAAAACGCTATACATTCCATAATGGTGGTAATGCAATGTGTTTTTTTAAAAAAAATCAAAATCGAGCACTCTTTAAATATATATATATATATATATATATATATATATATATATATATATATATATATATATACTTATATATACATATATAGAAGGTATAATAATAACATGGTACCCGAATTTAACATTTTTTTTACTCGAATTTTTTATTCTGAAATGAATCTCAGGAAGATTTGGGGATTCGTTCCTTTTGGATGAGGACGATTTGATCAAATTTATGATAGCTTATAATAACATTGAATTCACTAATTAAGAGGGTTAAGTTCAGCTCGTAACAGCTGATTTACTCGCGAGTGACAGAAATTGGTTACAAGTATTGAACAATATTTTCTTACTCTTGAATTTAAAAAAGTTAGTGAATTAAAATTTCAACGTATTATATAATGTTTGCGTAACAGGATATCCAGAGTTAAATAAGCTACTTGAGAAAAAAAGACAAAGACACTAATAACACACTTTGTAACAACAACAAAAACAATTTCTTTTTTTGCCAGACATATCTAACACTTTTTTTAGACAGTTTGTAATAAACATGCACGCTTGTTATCAAGTAGCAATGTATAGCTATTAGTTAATAATTTTAAAATCCTAATTTCAATTTGAATTTTTTTATGTTGCATCACTGGTGTAGCTAGTCCTGAATGGGACCTGTATCAAAGTTCCTTGAGGAGCTCGTTCTAAGCGCTCCTTAATATTTTGCGATTTTTTCTTACATGTTTTGAGGCCCCATAGCTTGGAGATCCCGTATCATTGATACGGCTGACATGGCGGTAGCTACACCCTGAGTTGCATGTAATTATAAACGAAATTTTCATTGTGCACTAATTAAAATTTTTTATAATAAAAATTATTTGCTTTTATTTTATAAATATGTAACATGATTCCATTAATACTTTTTGCTTGTTTTCTTAGGAAAATATTTAGAGTTATTTCATCTAACCTGTTTTTTTTTTATATTTGTGACATGTATTTCCAATTTGACATTACTCGCATGTAATTTTTTACACGATATTTTTTTTTCACGGCTCTCAAAGGAACGTATGAAGTGTGTAAAAAGAGTTAGGTATATATATAGCGTTTAGGATATTTAAAAAGACAGATAATACTACTTTTCTAAACTTTTGCATCCAAGTGTTCATTAAATCTACAAACACATTCTGTATATGGTACATGAAAATTCCATCAAAACTACCCAATTCTTCATTGTGCTAACTATAATCTAGTGGTACACCATCATTCCGATTTAATCGAATACGCGTGTTCCAAATAAGATTAACAAACACCATAAAATTAAATAATAACCACTAAGACAACACAGAAAAAATATGAGGCTCCGTTGCATTTTTTTCTCTGTCTCCTCTAAGCCAAAGTAAACGATAAAACCGCATCTCGGGGGACAAAATTAAAGATGAAATAAAATACCGATATTTCTGTCTTCGAAAACACGATTCGTTTGGATTAGTCTCACTTCGTGTTTACTCTTCTATTTTTATTATTTTTTAGGAGAAAAGTTATTGCTGCGAAAAAAAAAGAATTTTTTTCGCCCCCAAGTTAGTGTTAAATCATTGCTTAACTGACTTTGACAGGATAAATTCTTCTGTCTACAATATATATTTTTTGTTCCCAAAAGAGTTCATTTTCAAAAGAAAAAAAATATTTTCTTTTAATTGAGTAAGTTTAAAGTGAAATGCATTTAAAATGTTTTAGGTGATGTTTTAAATGTGTAGTTATCGGTTTATAGTTTTCTAAGATACACAATTTTAAACAATGTTTGTCGTGTAAGAAGTAAATTTAATACACTTTGAAAACCATTGCTTTAAGAACTATGTTTTATTTCAGTTTCCTTTTATTAATATTGCAATGCATTTTGATGAAATAGATAACTAGAAGAACTTTTTTTCGGCAATGACGTTGTATTTTTAAGTATTAATGTGAGAGAATAAGGATAATTTTTCATAATAGCAATATTATAAAACACACACAAAATATTTACATGTTACAGAATATTTGCTTTGCATGTAAAAAGTAGGAGTCTCGAAGCTGCTTTTATTATTCAACTTTTGCTCAGATTTTCAAAATTCTATATTATATTAGGCTAGTTAGGAAGATATTAGCAAACACATTGAAATCAAATTTATTCATTTAAATTTTTATTTATAAAACAGAATATTCATTTTGAATTTTACCCACAGTTGAAATATTTGGTCATTATACTGTGAAATATACATTGGGGATCAAATGTTTTTCGTTGTAATGTTAATTAAACCTTTAAGTTACCATAATGCGGATTATTTATATTTCATTTCATAAACTTTATTTTTGATAACATTTCTCTTATAATATTGTTTATATAAAGTTCTGGGAAGGGGATCTAATTCAAAATATCGACGCATTGATTCCATGTTTTTGATCCATTTATATAAAGCTATTCTTAAATATTCCCCAAACGATGAAAATACACTTTTTAAATTAGAATTTAAACAGAAATATAAGTTTAAATAGACTAAAATATTATTGAGTAAAATTATTTATTATATTTAATAATACCAATCAAATTTACGTACAAAATATAACATCTAGTTATATATACATCAAAAAGGACTCACGAGATGGTTAAAAACACAATTGAAATAGCGAATTATAGGCAAAGAGCTCAATTTTATGACGGCCACATGATAAAGAGAAATATGTGTGCTTCAATGAATTTAAAATAGATATTAAATTAATTGTACTTGTTTTTCCATTTTTAAAACTTCAATAAAATTTCAAATTTCACAATTAGGTGACAATATTTAAATGTTACAAAAATTTCAAATAGGTTTTTTTATTTATATTATTTATAATAATAATAATAAATCGTCTTTTATGCATATACTTTTAAATAAATTGCATTTAGTATACATATGTATTTTTAAGAGAAAGTTTCTGCAAAGATAACAAGTTGGCAACACCGAAGAGCGTGAACTGATTAGCTGGAAACACATGATGACTTTTATCATGTGACTATGGCATCACATGAGTTTTTTAATTGATTGGCTAGAATCACTTGGTTATCATTATCATGTTACCATGATGTCAAAGAAATTGAACCTATTCTCCTCTGTTGTTTAACTGAATATCCATTAATTCACATTTTGTGGTGTTTAATTTTGCTTTATTTAGCTAAGTATCTCACTAAACATATAAATATCGTTAAAACCATTTAACAATCTTAATTGGGGAAACATTCATCATGATGTGTTTTATTAATTAAAAATGCAATATTTTTGATCATCAATTTTTTTTTAAAAAATGAATAAATACAATTATAATAAAAAATATTCAGTTCCAATTTTACGTGTTGATACAACCAAAAGCATGAAAAAGAATACATGCTTGTGGCTTGAATAATCACATAGATATGCCAATGGCAGCAATTCGGGACAAGATCCTATTCAAGAATAAATAATTGCACACATAACACTGAACAGGTAATATAAAAAAAAATTAAGTCAACTCCTACTTATATACATATAGATCAACAAAGAAAATTTTTATTTTAGCTACTTTTTATTAAATAGTTAAAATTAATATTAATATGTATATACATGTGGCAGAATCACAATATTAAGTGGTAATTATTTTTTATTAATTATCATTAAAGTATCGTATTGTCATCCAAAACAATCGTGTGTGCATAAAATTTCAGTTCAACTAAATGCTTTAAATCGTGAGGGAAAAAAAAACCCTTCTTAAGTTTTGACGCAAGTCGCCAGATGGGTCGCTAAGTCGCCAAAAATGATGCCAACGTGGCTGTATTTGTAATTCTTTAGATAATTAGTTTTAATTAATTTTTATTAATTATAATCAAATTATTGTATTGTCAACCAAAATAATCATGCATATAAAATTTCAGCTCAACTGAGCGCTTTAAAATGTATTTTACTAACTATTGAAAATTCCACCAAGGTAAATAAATATAGAGAGGGTGAGCTATTAGTAGGAATTGAAAAAATGAATTTTTTGTAGTTAAAACATAAAAACTATTGCAGTATTAAGTGAATTTAAAATGGCTACAAAAATGCATTGATAAAATAAAGATTACATTCTGAAAAAGTGTGTTTACGTGTGCGTGTGTGAGGGAGGTAGTACATTTTTTTTAAATTTAAATTGTATGAGCGCAAATTCAAGCTCTCCCCTACTTTGTTGAACAATGGCATATAAGTTGTTTCTTTAACAAAAGCGTTAAATTATTTTACAACAAAGATGAAAATTGACAAATTTTGATAACGAAAAATTACTACATATAAAATATGTTTTTTTCCTTCATATTAGTGAAGAAAAATGATTTTTTCCTGCTTAGAAACAATTTATGTTTTATCGTTTTTAGTTTGTACAAAATTCTGAGCAAAATATAAGCAAATTTTGTACTAATGCGTCTCAAACAACATAATTTGAATTCTATAATATGCAATCCGAATAATTTAGAACATTCCGATCATAATTATGCGTAAATAATATACCAATAAATTGGGCACTACCATAAGTACTTAAACTCATAAATGTTTGAAATAGTTATTGCAGAAATTTTTAGCCATTAGTGGTTATATTGGTCGTTTAGAGTACCTTAAATTATTATAATAGTTCAGATTACGACGAAATTTACATAGCGAAATATGCATTAAAAATTATGCACTCAAACTTTTCTATTTGAATGCATTTAGTTAGAAATTCCTGACTAGGAAGCTTTCGACCCATAATATTTGGATCCCATCCAAAACTATTAGCATTAAAACATCGGAATACTTAAGAAAATTATACATGTTTCAGGCTTTTATTTTTTCATTTACAGTTATATATTTTCTGGAAATTCTTGCTTGAAACTTCCCTGGGGAAAAGTTGTTGAAGGGTAAATGAAATTATACACGACCTGTAGTTATTTTTAATCCTTAAATTGTTCCGAGAAAATTTCACGATCCTTTTTACATTGAAAAATAATCTCCGGGGTTGATAATTTTGAAATCCCGTTTGATGAAGAATTTTATTAAAAGCTTTGGAGAATTTTTCAGTTTAAAATAAATACAGCGCACAGAAGAACTGTTCGCAAAATTTCGCCTCATAATAAAATAGATTATAAGCCAACTTTTTAGCAATCTTTATAATTATAATGCGAGGACATTTTTTGAAGAAAGAACTTAATATATTGCTTTATCCGATAAAACGTATTTTATCTGCGTACTAAAGTTTTAAGGAAATTAGTTGAAAGAATATTCTTGAGAACGAATAAGATTAAGTAATAATTAAATATATACATGTATGTTTTTTTATTGGTTTAAATATTAAAAACATTTGTCTATTTTTAACTCGGTATCTTCACTAATAAAGCTTTAGTTAATCTTATTACCGTAAAATCCAGCGTATATCGCGCACCTAGACTTTCCAGCTGCATTTTTTTAATTTTTAGATACATTCACCGAACAACGCACACCCCCTTTTTAGGGAAGACATTTGAAATGTTAGTATGCAATAATCTTATGTCTTGAAGTCATTTATTCGTGGTATTATCCCAGACTTTTGCAAAAAATAGTATACTACTGTAACTAAAACTCATTTAGTTCATACGCATGTCATTTCTTTTAAATAAAAAGTAATTCGATTTACGTAAAAGTCAATTTTTTTTATGTTTATATATTTCGTTGTTATAAAAGCTATCGTTCTTATAGACGGCGTATAACACTCACCCTTAAATTTCGATCTTATTTTTTGTGTTAAAAGTGTGCGTTATACGCCGGATTTTACGGTACATTTTTTATGCTTACGGAGTATTTTATTAAATATCACAAAAGAGTTATACTTAGATAGCTAACAATTTAAAAAACATAATTTTAGAAATAGGGGGTTCTTTTTAATCTTCGCATGGTGATTAAAGGAGAAAGATCTAAAAGGTTACAATTTTTTTAAAATTATGAACCTTTAAAAAAAATCTACATGTTATTAAGGTGTTTATATTTTTTCCCTTTAATTAACGTGTCAAATGTTTCCAAACATTATAATTTTGCATAAAAAATTAAAAGAAATTAATTATGGTTGGTTTATTATATTATTATTTGTTTAGTATAAAAACAGTAAATACTTTGTGTGGAAAAAAGGAAATAACACTTAAGCACTTCAGGATCGAAAACCCCGTGAACGTATTTAAAGGAATAAAGAAAATCCTTGTGGGTGGGAGTCTTATTGAGATTTGTTTTTCTTTTTGCTTTGCAAAATATGTATTGTAACCTACATGGAAGACATTCATCTCAAATAAATCTCCTAAATTTTATAATCGTGATGCATGCCCAATATATAATGAGACTATATATGCAGATATTTAATTTGTGTGTAAAAAAGAAGGATCATAACAAGGAGCTTCAATCCATATAAGTATTTTTGATAATCCAATTATTCGATTATGGGTTAGGATTTCATATCATTCCCAGAGTTAATTCCTTAGGGACGAACGTCCCAAATATGAGCCAGAATGAAACACCGTCAGAGGCCGAAGGACTCATGGGTAAGCCAAGCACCTGGAACGTTTTGTAAGCTAAGTTTTTTGGCAATAGATGCCATTTTATGTCCATAAGATTTGAGATACATGGAGATCTGACCTTCTACTCGAAATGATTTATTTTCGCTAAAGCATTTGAGTTTGGTTTGCAGTTAAGTTTTTAATGGATAATTAGATCTGGGAGACAAAATTTGCCTTCTTTGTCTTACTTCTTTACAAGGTCGACATTTACAAATGCTGATAATAAAATGTTTAAAACGTGTACTTAAACAGAAAATGGCAGAAGTAAATAAAGTATGTTAATACGATATATATAAAGCATATGCCGTTCGTATAATACAAAGAAAAATATTGAACATCGCGTTTATATTTCGGTATTTTTATGGATTTAGGCTTACCTATACACAAAACCCTCCGGCCCTGGCGGTACGCACGCGTTTGCGTCCTTCGTCCCGAAAGGGTTAAGCTACAAAATTGTATACATCATAGAGTTCTAAAGATAGCATAAAAGTAGCTATGCTTATGATCATGTCTGCTTCTTCCCCCAGCACTCTGACACCCATGAGCTTCGGGCTGCGACAGATTTTCATTCTAATTCATTTTTTTTCTCAAAAGATTAATTTTTTTCGAACATCTGAAGTTCACGATGTGATTGAAATACATTCTACAGTTAACCCAGCTATAAGTGTTATTGAGAAGTTGCTTATAATTAGCTGAATAATTTCAAATTTTTGAAAATTATATCCAACTGTAACTCATCTGAAAAATATGCTGGACCACATTTCAGCTTCATAAAATGTATCAGTTCAAAAATAACTGACTTTGGACATATTATTTTTGCAGGATTAAAAATGTATAGTGACCACTTTTAAGAAACTACATTTAATTTTGGAAAACTTCCAGAGTAAAGTTTGCATTCCTATCACAGTATTTTGATTCTTCATCAAAATATTCAGCATAGTTATGAAGTTATGCATATATTTACTTTTGTTTTGTTCATCTTCTTTTGATAGGTATTAGGATGATAGCGATAAAATTATCCTGGAATAAATGGTGAAGCAAGAATGAATGTAAAAGAACATTTATTTGGTTTTATAAATTTAAAAATACTGTAATATTTTCAGCCCATTAAACGAAGTGTACATGTTATTTCAGTCAATCTATTTGTTTTTAAATGTTCTTTTACATTTACCGGAATACATTTTTTAAAAAAATTTCGAGCAGATAGTATAGCAAGAAATGGTTTAAAAATATTTGCAAGAGCAAAAAATTTAAAAACAGTAAAACCTTGAAATAATGAAATTTTTTTCTTATTTTCAGATTTTTTTTTATTTTCTCTGATTCTTTGTTTTTTATCAACGCAATAACTCTTCTTCGTTTAAAATCTCCTCTAATAATTCTTCTTAAACTTCTTCTGTCTAATAACTCTTCTAAAACTTCGTTATAATTATTCTTCGTGTAAATATAATACAAGCTAAGCAATACTATATCCAAAAATAATCAAAATAATGTGTATCATTTTCCAATTTCAAATTGTATTTAATCAACATTTAACTTCATCAGAATTTATTACTTATGCGTGCGTTCCATAAGCGATTTTAAAAAGCATTTTTTAAATTTAATTTATGTTCAAAACTTGCATGATCCACATAGCATAATACGAGGCTTACAGATGTAAGTGTTAAAAAGCATTTAGCGACAATTTTGCAAAAACAAAGGATAGTTATACACACACATACATACATACACGCATATAAATACAGTCGAATCCCCATATAACGAACCTCTATATAGTGAATTTTTCTGTATGGCTAATTTTTTTTTCTGGAATCAAGAACATTTCACGATTTTCTTCGTAAAATAACCTCTCAATAGCGAAGTGTATTTTCCATAAAATGAACTTTTTCTCGTGATTCTATTTTTTTCTCTCTATTTTTGAAGTATTTCCGGACATTTTGAGTTATTCTCTCTGTTAGCAAATTGTATGGAGGTCATAAATCTTGAACTGGTTTTATTAGGTCTTATCTCGCCGAGAGTAATAGAATTCTGGGCATTTCATCCAAGAACAGCCTTTAACTCACATTGCCCAGTTCACTGGGAACATTTTCGATACTCCCTTTCACACTCAGAGTCGTCTCGTATCCTTGAACTAGTCTCCTTTCAATTGTAGTATTGATTGGTCGTACTGGTTTCTTGTAGCTTGAAAATGTCAAAACGTAAGTACTTGAGCATCAAAGAAAAAAAATGTAATTCTTCAGGAATTGGATAAAGGCGGCAAGAAACATTTTTTGCAGTTTTTCTCTTTTTTTTATAGGTAAGATATATAAGATAATTATGTATTAATTTTTACAAACTGTTGTGAAAAATTACTTTTTTTAATATAAAGTGAATTTAAAATTTTTTTTATGTGGTCTATAAAGAAAATTGAAAGAGGAATCACTGTATAACGAATTTTCTATTTAATGAAATTTTAGGGATTTAGCGACTTCGTGTTATATAGAGATCTCTGTTGCAAGTTTTTGTGACAAAGAAAAAGCAAAATTGGAAACAAGGAATTTACTTACGTATTTTTTTAAGTAAGTGTCTTAGGAAAATTTCAACCACAGAGTAAGGTACTTGTAAGGATAAAAAGTCAACAACAGTGGTTACGACCGATACGACTTCGGTGTTGATAGGCTTTACTCCACTCGCACTTTTAGCGCATATAAAGCAACCTAGTTCCTTCGAATAGAAATATCAAGTATCTTACATTTTTGGGATAAGCAGGTTGCCAATGCAAGCTTTTTGAATTCTAAACGCCCGAAAAAATGCTAAAATATTTCCCTAGTTTTCATAAAACATTTTTACGGTTAAAGCAATTTAGCTAAAATTATAGCCTTCTTAATTGGAAGATAACAATTGTGGTTTGAATCCTGCTTTTTATACGAAGAATTCACGTTTAATCCAGAGCTTGCGCTTAAGTGCAAACCAGATTGTTTTTGTTTCACTTAAAAGGTCACCCTTATCATTCTTTGTATTACATCATTGTACAATTATGCTAAATTGTAAAAAAAAAAAAAAAAAAAAAAAAAAAAAAAAAAAAACCTTTTTCAATGAATTAATGTTAGAATATACCCCATTCTTCTCTTTTGAAGCGTTTTAATTGTGAGATGCACATGAGAGCAAAAATTCATTTATTTTTAAAAACACGGTAATTTTTTTTCTCTGAAATTCAGTTTCTACTTCATGTAATATTATTCCTTACATCGACCACAAGACGACATTTTGATTTACGTTGCATCGATTTTAAATTCAAAAATTGCACTTTGGTGCATTCTTGAAGTAATTTTTAAATCGTTGGCAATCGTTGCTCAGAGCAAGGCTCTTTGAAGTGAAAATGCAATATTTTTATTTTGTTTTATTTGTTGTTATTGCAAATTGATTAGAGTGATAATGACCTTCGCATCAAGTGTTCTGTATTTTTCCGTTCTTTCAGCATAACATATAAATAAAACTTCAGACTAGATATATGTTCATTTTTGAAAGAGAAAACACTCGTGGGAAAAAACGTAATATAAAATATAGAAGTCAGTATTGCATATACACGTTCTAATTTTCTGAATTAAAAAAGTATTAATTCATGCAGAAAAAATAGCTTTTACGAACTTTAACATTGTTATTTAATATCTAATGTTTTTCTTTTAATAGATAAATTCTTTGAACAATTTTCTAATCAATTACGGGGAAAAAAGACAAGCTTCCATTTTTGAAAATAAATGAAAATGAAATTTTACTGAAAGAAAACTAAAATGAAAATAAAAGAAAAAATAGGAAAAAGTCCAAACTTTACGACCATAAATTCACAAAAGAAGTTCCATTATTGGAGACGAAGGAACCCTTAAGCTTCAGGTTCGTTTAAATCAATAGGAATACAAAAAAATGAACAAAGGGAAAGCATAGAAAAAGAGGAAATATTTTCTCTAGGGAAAAGATCTATTATTTAGATACAGGATTCCTTTGAGTATGTGGCTTATATGAACTGCTAATTCATACCAGTAAGACACTTCTTTTATTTCTTCCTTAGAGATTATTTGCGAATGAGCTTTAGTATGGGAACGCATTATGAAGTGTCTGATCATGGATATCACGTCTGTATTTCAGGACACATAATTTTACTCTCAAGGGAAATGTTGCATAAATCAAATGTCTCTTAGCACCTTGAAATAAATCGTTTTCCAAAATATTTTCTTGTGGGAACGTGATAGAATTTTCAATGCCTTGATCGCTTTCTTTTGGAAATGTTTTTTTATTTATTTTCATAAGTATGAAAAATATATATATTTCACTTTAAAGTACTTTCTTATAGCTCTCTAAAACACAGAATTGCTAAAAATTGGTTGCCAAACTTGAGATTTTACCTTGTGATTCTTTACTTCAAGAGCTGTTGATTACAATTATGAATTAATTTACGATTCTTAATGATGCATTACATAAATTAGTGAACACATTTATAATATACATATGGACACCAACAAAACACATGCGCAAAACTTACAGCGGTTAAAACAGCTCTTCCTAATTCAATCTATCTCAGCTTATACAATACTATATATATTCTGGTACTATTCTATTTCATAGTTTTTACATACTGCCTAGTCAGATCCGGTGGCTGATGCAGTATACGAGAATCACTTTGAAATTTTTGAGATACTCTTAGGTTTTTAAAGTTATCCTTACAAAATTTTTTGAGTGTTCGAAGTAGTCTCTTCCTGCCTCAATGCGCTTTTGTATACAAATTTTTCACAGATTAAATGCCTGAAACCATTCATTTCTTGGAATTGATGAAAAAAACGAATTTATAGCCACATCATTGTCTTCTTCAGAATGAAATCAATGTCCACGTTTCTTTTATAGATTAAAAAATAACTAAACGCCACACACACATAGCTAGATCCGGAAAATAAGGTGGGTGCTCTATCATTATAATTTGTTTTTGCTTAAGAAACTCAGTTGTTAATCTGGCTGTATGGGAAGATGCACTGTCATAGTGAAGCATTAGTCCCCTAACATTAACATCTTGGAAAACTTCTGGAAGACATTTAGGGGTTGACCAGTTTGCTGTTACTGTCTTCTGTCCTTCCAACTTGATGGCTTTGATCAATCCGTACTTCTGAAGAAAACGAGATACATAACTTTTTTTCATTTCTCGTTGGCTCTTCACCATTGTTGGCATGGGATCATCTTCAAAGAGCAATACTTTACTTTCTTGACGTGTTGGAACGTCATAAAATGGCATGTACGCTTCAATATCCATTACAACTTTAGAAATGATGTGGTGGTCCCTATCATTTGGCAATTTAAAAGGTTTTTTTACTGATTCTGACATGTTCTTCTTTTTGGTGCTCAGTTAGATTATGGGGAACTCAAAGGCAAACTACTTTGTTTTTCATATGTAATCATTCATGAGTAATTTTGTATATGGCTGCGGCTCCAAAGTTAAGTTTTTAATGTATCATTTGGTCGGTACAGCGATTATCATCCATTAACATTTTTCGTATGGCAGACGTATAATCCGGTTTAATGCCGGCAAAGCCTTCCTGTGTGCTCTTCATCCTGGAGAGAATTGTGACCACTGCAAAATTCTTAAAATAATCTGAAACACGACATGGATATTCATCACCAAATGCTAATTGCATCCGTTGAATGCATTCCTCTTGATTTAATCCAGCTTTAAAATCATAGAAAATCACAACACTCATAATGTTCTCGCGTCAATCCCATTTTCTCTACTGTCTAACATTTATTCCACGCTAAACAACTTGAAGTAAGTCAGTAAAAAGTCGTCTCCGGTGTTAAAATACTTTCTATATATTTTCATACTAAACTGTTAATTTTATTTTATAACTTCTTATGTACGCGTATTTCAAAAGTTTCAGAGTTACCCTCGTAACAACACCCGAGGGCGAAATTTGATGAAACACCTCTTTTCTTAGAACTAAGGCAGTGCTTCTCAAACTTTCAATATTGGCGACCCAATATTCAAAAATAATTTTCACCGCCCCAGTCCATTCAAGAACAATGTATTGAATTCAATAATAACTATACTTTGACGCTGAAGTATCTATAAGAACCACCCGTGTATATAAACATCTAGCTCAGTCACAGCAATAATTGCTGCGGACGCATATATACGTCTTTCCGAAGTAGGATCTTTTTTGTGCACTGCTATCCATAAAATCATTCTGAAGTTTTTGGAATGCAATAAGAATGCCTTGACAAAGAGTGTTTGCGAAGGATTTACTTATTTCAAAGAATTTGATTCGTAGTATTGTGGTGCGAATCCTGTAACTTATTATCAACAGTTAAGGGATTAATTAAAAGCTACTTAGATTATCACGATTAGTGTTAATTTTTGTGCATAATTTTAAATATGACAAGCCTGTGGGGTCAATACTATTTTTTAAACTTGTTCTAAACTTGGTATTGTTAAATTAAATATAAAATGCATTGTCCAATACTGATACATTTATAAATGTATTAGATCTGCGTAAATGTGTATTTTATTTTTTTACTATGTCAGAATGTATTCTGTTTGTTTACGTTCAATAGATTAATATATTTTTTAATAATATTTTGTTCTTAATTTTTCAATATGCTCGTGCTCCCCTTGTAGAGTCATCACGTGCCTCTAAAGGAGCGTGCCCCACAGATTAGAAAATACCGAACTAAGGTGTATTTCAAATTATTTTTCTCTTTAAGTATATCATGATGCCTTGGAGGTTTGAGTTCCTTAATAAAAATCCGTTCTACAAAAAGTGAAATAGAGAATATTATTACGTATATATATTTATACAAATGTAAGTAATTAGCGATTTCTTTCTTTCTATAAAACTATAGTATTTAGTAGTGTTTTGTTAAAAAGAAAAATACTATATTTATGTCTCAGACTTAATCAGGATTATTACTTCTCAACAGCTGCATGAAATTTATGGAAAATTGATCTCAACCAAAATTATACAATGAAAACGAAGCGTGAGGTATTAATTGTTTGTTATTTTCAAACACCTCCATAAAACAATTTTAGTACCATATTTTACTAAAGAGCTGTAGCTACTAACAACGAGCTCAGCAGTCCATGACAGATTGAATTACAGTTTTTTTTAAATAATGTTTTAGAGACATAAAGCCATGATAATCCCAATGATTCTGGCGATGGTTAGGTAATAGGGGATAATTCAGATGAGAAGAGTGTTCAAGTGTTAGTTTCTCTGAAATCCCTCGTGTAATGATGGTGTTAAGTTTTTGAATTACATAAAATAAACCTCCAAGTTTTGTGAGTGATAAACATTACGACGGAAACCCAGCTTACATGTTATACACGTCACTCCAACATGATTGAAATGAACAGTCTTCAGACTACATATTTTATTCAATTCTGATGGCAATTCTTTTTATCAAAATAATTATACTGGTAGAGAATTTTCTTTTCCATACACCTATAATAAACTCAAAAATATTATGATTGTACTTATCATGCGAAATCTCACTGTATTGTTCAATTATACTCGAATTCAATCAGGAATCCTCTTCTGAGATATTTCTTACTTTATCTTTTCGGTATCCTCTAACTGTACTCTTAACAGTCCCTTGCCCACCATATATTAGCGTCTACTTGGCAACCTCTTAGCCGCAAGGTTATATAGAATAACCTGACAAATCATTTGACATTGCTTTGTAAGTATGTGTACAATCCAACAAAATATGAGATGTATCAAACAACGTCCCAAAGTAACCAAATATTATTTAAGAAAAATGTGCGTAAGAACTTGCTACATTAATCGTAAATCTTGGAAAAAACTAAAAAACTGTAGATGCTATCATATTTGATGTTTACAGTATAAATACTGCCCACCGTTATAGTTCTGGATTACCTGAAATGGAAACTGTTGCTAGTATAGCTATGAATAATGTACGCTGTAAAAAGATTAGTATCAATGATAGCTTAAAAGCCCTTGGATAAATATTTAGTTTTGGATATTTATTTCCAAGAGATTACACCTAATATTTAGAAAACTTTTACACCTGAATATTGTTTTTTTAGACCAGGGGTAAGCAACAAGTGAATAATTGCTGTGTTTGACACTTTGATGTCGCAGGTACCTCGATTCGAAAACCTGTCCATTCTAGAAGGATTTACTCTTTAAACAATCCCATCAGAGCTAAATGTTAAGAACATTTAGTTAAAAGATTTTGAATTTTTCCAAATTTCCTTGTCAGAATAACGTAAGTTGAAGGAAATTTTGCAATAAGAAAAATACTCAGCTAATTACGTGTCAGGTTATACAACACTGGTGTGCAAAAATTAAGGACGAAATCGAAAAATTAGCATATCAGCTGAACGAAGAGGCAAAGCGGACAGAAAGACCAATCAGGAGATTAAGTAAGGTGATGTACGGTAGCACATGCGCAGGTATGCAGGTAGACGTAATGGGGGAGTGTCTGAGTAGTATAAAGCATGTTGTCGGTGTAAGATCAGTATTTCTGGCAAGGAGATTGCACGCCGTATAGCAGTTAAAATCACACCGAGTTGCTGCCTCAGCGAGAAATGGCGAATAATCAATCTGTTAGACGACATCTGGATGCTTTTACCCGAGGTCGAATCATTGGGAAGTTGGAGGAAGGCCGCAGTGTGACAAGTGTGGCTGCAGGGTTCGGAATTGCTCACAGCATCGTTTCACGACTTTGGAGACAATTTCAAACTACAGGAACAGCTATCCGGGGGTTCAGTAGTGGTCGTCCACGAGGAATCACACCCACAGATGACCAGTACATTGTCTTACAGGCCAGAAGAAACAGGCGGCAGACAGCGGGAGAAATCGCTAGACACACTACACAGGCTACTGGACGACCGATATCGCGTTTTAACGTGGCCAGAAGACTGCACGGTGGTGGTCTGTTTGCACGACGCCCTGTACGGTGTGTACCTTTAACGCCTGCCCATCGTAGAAGGCGTTTTCTGTGGTACCGGGAAAACCGGAATTGGAGAGACAATGAATGGGGACGAGTACTCTTTACAGATGAGAGCAGATTCAGTTTGAGTAGCGATTCTCATCGCATACTCACTGGAGACAGCGGGGAAGCCGCAATCATCCCTCGAATATCATTGAAAGGGACAGGTATGGAGGTCGCGGTGTTTTCGTTTGGGGAAGCATCATCCTTGTTAGTCGTACAGACCTTCACATTTTCGACGCAGGTTCAGTCAACGGGACCCGTTATTGTAACGAGATTCTTCTTCCATATGTGCGTCTTTTTAGAGGCGCTATGGGTGTGCAGTTCCTTTTGATGGACGACAATGCACCATGTCATCGCACAGTAGCTGCCGAACAGCTCTTAGAGAGTGAGGATATTGAACGTATGGATTGGCCGGCACGATCTCCGGATCTCAATCCCATCGAGCATGTATGAGATTTTCTAGGCAGACGCTTGGCAGCTCGTACCTTACCACCAGTAACGATTCGGGAGCTTCGATTGGCGCTGCAAGACGAATGGGCAGCAATGCCTCAACAACTCATTGACACCCTCATTCTCAGCATGGGTAGACGCTGTGAAACCTGATTAGCATTCAGGGGAGATCATATCCCCTACTAAAGACCGGATGTTTCTTGCTGGACACCCATCACATGGATGTTTCGGCCTTCAGTCGCATTGCGCTCCATGCTACTTTTTCAATAAATCTTCTTTTTATCCCTCTGATTTCTCTTTTAGTAAGTGTTGCTTACATTACACATGTTCTTACGTATTGGGGATCTTACGGTATTAAATGTGTTGATTTGGAAAGCTTTTGTACAAAGTTATAATGAAAAAACCGTCTCGTCCTTAATTTTTGCACACCAGTGTAAGTTAAATAACAGGGAATAATTTGGTGAAAGTGTTCATGCTGGTTAAATAATTATTTTAAGGAGCTGTCTTTTAGTGGGAAGGATGATGTGAAACGTGTTTGGTTGCTTAGCACCTGGTAAATTTTTACTTTACATATTTCCTTCTGGATTTTGTTGTCTTAAAATTTAAAGATATTAAGAATATTCGAATTGGACAAATACTCCCCTTATATTTTTTTCTTTTCATTTTTGTATTTGAATTTTAGGGAATTAATTTAAACATGCCAAACACTGTTATTTTTTTAGGTAAAAGTATCCTTTCGAAACTTACGTCCTGAAGTTTTTTCTTCTTTTTAACTAAATATGCGTTCTTAAGTTTTCATTTGGGGTTTAGTTATCAGTTTTTAATTTGTATGTTTTCTCTTTAATCTTGGATAATCAAAGTTAAAATCCTAAACTCAGTGAAAAAAAATTAACAGATGAAAAAAAACCATTTAAATTGATTTTGACCATACAAGTAGCTTAAAAGAAAATTCCTTTCCGGCATTAGTACATAATTCAAATTGTAGTAGGAAATAATCGCTAAGCTTGTTATATACTTATTACATTTTTTTTCATTTGAAATTCCAATGCCATTGTGTCTCGAAAATTTATTTATAAAGATTTGGCGGAAGGGAGAAAAGTAAGTAAGCAAATCTGCTTTTTGTGAATTCCTCACAATCGTTTCATTTTTTAATATAAAAAGAAATGAAGTTTAAATACTTTTAACATCTGATTGGATCTAACACCCTGTAAATTGAGTTTTATTAAACATATTTATCGAAAGAACTATTCTGCTATCAAAAGGATTAACCCACTAAGGAAGTTTCATTTCATTTTCTACATTAGCGTGAATGCTAAAAGTATTACTGCGCGGATTCTTTATAATGTTTATTATAATAAACTTCACTGCTCGAAAAAAATGAATACTATTTGTATTACGAAAACAGACATTTATCTTATTGGTTTTTCGTCTGGAAACTAAGATTATTTTAATTATAAAGACTTGAATCATAATGTATTTTATTTATACGTGTCTGCATAGTTTCGTATTCTCAAGTATGGATAGTTCTGTTAAAACTTAAAAAAAATTATGAGTATGTACTTAGTCATTTAAAGCACTTTGGTGTCACCTACATCTCACTTTCATTAAATGTTCTTACATTTTGTAGTAACAATAAAATTATAGTTCTGAAATACTCGTTTCGATATTTATTTTCTCCCTTCTTTGAATATTTGTGTGTCTAAGCAATTCAATTTTTAAATGAAACTCGTAAAATTGATATCCTTAACTGAAACACAGTGTTTTAATTTTTAAAAATTACTTTTTTGTTTACATAGCATGTAGTTTCGTTTTTTAATTTCGCAAATAAGTAGCTTCAAACTAATGAAATATTTTAAATACTTGCAAATGTTTGTAAGCTTTTATTTCAAAACAATATTTTACTTTAGATATAAAATTATTCTTTTTTGTCCTTATATCATTATATTTCTTCCTTCCCTTGCATTGCATTTATTTTTATAGTTATAAATTTTGAAACAATCAAACACTTGAAGCGAGTGAACGAGTTTTTAATTTCTTAACTGGTTTGTCCATACACCGTATGGGCTACAAAGCCTGGCCACAAATTGTGGTACTGATACCTTCTTCTTTCTTCCCATACTTTGCACATATTTTTAATTCTTTATTGTGAGAATATTTGGGCTTGTGTTTTTAAGAAATGCAGTTTGCCCATGGTAATGAAACATATATCATCTGTGATTTTCTTTGTGGTGAAGGAGGAAAAATTTTTCATTGAAGACAAGAATTTAGATTCTTGAAAATATTCGATAAAGAACAGAGCTTAGCAAGGAAATCTGCGATTTGGTGCTTGAGAAGAAATGAAAAATGGAAATATAATAAAAAAAAAAACCCCAATATTATCTCTCTCCCCATTACAACGTAAGACGGAGTATCACATCATGCTTCAAGCTGTGTGAGCATATAATGTACGCAAAGGCAAAATACTCAACCAATTGATCGAACACGAAATCTTTTGTAACAATGAGAGAAGTTGTTTTAAGATATATGAAACCATTTTTCATACAACGCAGAGTGTAACTATAAAATGCAAACATTTAGGGGCTTTTGTGCTCTAAAATTATAAAATAAGAAATGGTGTAAAAACTTTAAAATAGAAAAAAATATATAATTCGTCCCTTATCGCATTCTGTTAAGTTTTATGCTTAGTTATATGCAACAAAAATTGTGCACTTTATTTGAATATTTTGGGCGAAAAATTGACAGTGCAAGAGGTTAATAGTGTAACATTCTAAGGCAATGTGGGGGCTATTGGTAGAATACCAAAATGAACCGAGCTCACCCGAATAGAATTTAGAGCTACAAACTGATTTTTCGGGAAACAACCACTCCCGCATCTAGTCTTTATAGAAAAAAATCAAAATTTACATTTTAAATGCAAAAGAAAGTAAAATAACATAATACAAATTTAAAGGTTTCAGTGCTATATACATACGTATATGTATACATAATACAAATATACAATCATAAAAATAATGATAAAAGAGAAAACATAAGGGGTGTACGAGAAGGAAGAAAGAATAGCATTATTCAAGCATTTTTACAAATACGTCAAAATAATAAAGTTATCCAATAATAATAATAATGCTTCTTTTGCGATACTTGTTTTCAATTAACGCCGTCACTTCCTATTGAAACTTTTTTCCTCCTAACTCTGCTGTTGGTGACGTGCCTTATAATTTTGATCCGAGATCAAATGATGAAAACGACGTCTGAGCCAGCATCCCAATCTTCTCAATTACCCACCACGCCAATGGGAAAGATTGGAATTTAATGTACAACATCCCCTTTACACGATGGGTCGTAAGTGACTTCAGGATTTGAAGCCGGTATTCAACAATGCTGGCCACGTACTCGTGTTTATAACCACAAGAATAAGTGGCTGTCAAATAACACAAAAAATCAAAGTCACTCGTAGGTTTGAGCACAGATAAGGCGATGAAGATCATATATGAGCTATATTTCACTAACCTAACTTCTACACCAAACCATGTGAAGTCTTGCTCAATTAAATTTCAAAATCTGCAAGCCTTATAATACAAAATTTGTTTCAAGTTTAACATGAATATCATGCAATATTTATTATTTTCCTAACTATTAGCTAAAATTGATTGTTCCCCGCAATTATTATACGGATAATTTTTTTTTCTGTTTTAAAGATAGCTTTATGGATATAATTAAAAGTGTCTTAATAATTGAATAATATTATCTTTAAACATTTACAAAGAAGTGATAATATGTTTGAGCAAATTTTAAACAAATTTTAAGTTTTGTTACCTCAAATACATTGTAACTTGAAAATTTATATTCAGAAAAGTAAGCTACATTGTATACAATGCTGTTGTTTCTGCCATGTATTTCAAAATGGAAAGGTGGTAATAGCAAAACAAAGACATAGTCAAATATTCTCAAAGGCGTGAATCACTGCCATCGCAACATCCATGGCGCGATCCGAGTATAAAATGTCCGTGCTGCAGTCATTGTCCAACAATGAAAGGACAGCTAAAAAGGCGTTTGGGATCCAGCTGGGTGCAAGGGTAGTGCCTGCATTATATACTACAATAATGCGTAATATATACTACTTTAACCCCTCGAATACGATTAGAGGTAATGTGTTTTGTTTTCCATTGTCTCTGCTTCTCACATAGACACCCGTATGCGTCACATAAGGGGTGAGGGGGGGGGAGAAAAATCTGCAATAAGTTTTTTTTTCTCTGAAATAAGTAAATCCTTCGAAATAGTTTCACTGCTAGCATCGTGAAGAAAATGATTACGTTTCGGGGAAAACGTATATATACGTCAAGGACAATCAACGCATGGACTGAGTGAAGCGTATATATACGTCAGTTGCATTTAAGCGATTAAAAGCTTGCCAAATTCACTGTAATTTACATCTGAACACAAAAGACAATTACAAATCCGGGTATTACATCTAATAAAATGATGTATACTTCCAGAGTTTGGGTTTAGATCCTATGCTTTCCTTCTCGGTAATTCTAAATTTGAGAATCCAATTTCTTTACTGAATTACTCCAATGAATACAATTTTTGTCTCTATCATTTGATAGTGAATTAACGTGACAAGGTTGATCAGAAGTAGTCCTCACGCATCTAAAAACGCACGTATCTGTATCTTGTACACAATGCAGGGCGTTGGCAAAATCTACCCAGCAATTCAAAAGGGAAATAGTAAGCATCATGGGGATGATAAATCTTCATAGAAAATGGGGTCGCAAGTCAAGTAAAGTCGGAGTTAATCACAAAAAAAATTGTTTTGAAGAGTGTGAAGTCAAGTCAAGTGAAATGAAAATAGCCAATAAGAGATGAGACATATATTTATTATACATGAAACGTGTTTACAATATGAACGATGTATCACAGTTCGATGTCAGAAATGCAATGACAAGTGATTACGCAAAAGTTTTATCCACTTAGGTGATAGCACAGCCGACACAGATGGACGAAGGATTGTCGGACGCGTTCAAAGAAATCCGTGTGCTAGCGACGTCAGCCTAAGTGGCGATGATACAGGCTTTAGAATTATCCACTGTAACAAAACTACGGTCTCATGCATAATTAATTTCAGGTGGCCTCAGAAGAAAAAAATAAAAGAATTGAGGCCTAAGGAGGGAGAAGGGAGGCCCAAGCAATATGTCCGCAGCATCTAATCCTTGACCCGGGATATGTACCATGGAGTTGGTTACGCACTGTAATAAAAATATGATATGCACCATCATTCATAAGCCAGACGTTCTGGTGCGAATGGTGCCCGGTATACCCTGCAGCAATTCCTGCAGAAGTAGAAAATTTGTATGTGTGCAGGTATCTTTAAGCTTACCACACTGCTCTAAATCCAAGCATTTCTTTGGCCACTCCCCTCGTCCAGCGCATCGTCCTCCCGAAGGGTACTATTATCGTGAGTGTCAATGACAAACCGTCGTTTGCGAACCCGTGGTCCACGTTGCTTTGTCATTCCCGTGCTACCTACTAATACCTTTCTGAATGTGTCAGTCGAACGCGGCAACACCCTGTATAAGTATTTTATTTCTTTAGCTTCACCCATAAAAAACTACCTCTTCAAACAATCTGTAGATAAAAAGTACTCTTACACCTGAAAAGCGTGAACAACGTTTCTAAATTTTGTCACGTTCTCAGAGGTGATACTTTAGACCAAGCTTTATCGTGAGGTACAAAGAGAATCCTGATTTATACCATCTTGCTTGCGACCACAATCAAATACTAAACAATGAACGTGTCATCCATTTTTCAAGCAAAAACATAATGCTTCTTTCGATGGAGTCCTCTTTCTCGTCATTTGTAGAAAAAAAAGTATAGTGCTTCTTGTTAGAGTGATTTAGAACATTCTCAGATATCCAGGTCCACCAAAACATCTTTTTTTTTGTGCGTATTTTTATTTATTTATTTATTTTTATTTTCTGTATTGATTGTTGTACGTATGAACTATAACAAAAGACAAGATAATATTTGAATGATGCAAGCAGAAAAATGAGCAACAAGTTTTGAATATTAAGTAATTACTTTTGAGCTGCATAAACATGAAAAAAGATTACTTGTTTATATATATATATAAATATATATATATATATATATATATATATATATATATATATATATATATATATATATATATATATATATATATATATATATATGTTCTTCACTTTTATTTTATTATACTACGTATATATACATATATATGTGTTAAAAACATATTTACATTACGCAATAGAAGATATAAATGATAATACGAAATACACAATGCATAGTACTTTTAGTGAAGGATAACTTCAGGGAAAATTTAAATTTTTTTGGTCATGGGTTTTCTAATATTTAAATCTAAATTAAAAAAAATTGATTAAGGATCTTTAATATTCTGAAAGAAATGAAGAAAAATTAAAATGGAAATTTCAGCCCGTTTCTGATTACATTATATTACAGTCGCCCAACATTTAGAATAATTACGTATAAATATGCAGTGTAACATATTCATAATTTTGTCACAACTGAGCAAATCATGATGATTTGCTTTTCATAGCTATTTATTTCTTTTTTAAGCAAACACATCAAATTTTACGCAGTTATATGTTCATGTGCTTCATATGCTCACATGACATGGAATTCAGAATAATTCTAATCTCTCACCCTAAAGATAATGAGATGGCCGTGGTTACCTGTTGACAGTAGCGCACACAGGTATTTTTCAAAGGGGGGGTCAGGGGTCAAAAGTTCACCATTCTTGTATAATGCTCCTTTTGATTTTGTTGATTTTTGTCAACAAAGCACCGTAAAAAACTAATTATTGAATAGATAATTAGCATTAATTAATAAAATTAATCATTAATAACAAATACTTAATTAAATTTCACGTACTATATACTTAGAATTATAATCAATCGGAAAAAATCGAAGGTTTGGGGGGTGTCCGGACCCCCAGGACCCCCCCCTTGTGTGCTCCACTGGTTGTTGGTCATGCTCTTAGACTCATGTTTGGTGGGTTATGAGTTCAACCTTTAATGTCACTGAAGAATCACTGTGTGGTGGATTTAAGAAACGTTAAATCTGTCAGAGCGCAAAGTCCTCCCTTTGGCGTGGCGGGGAAGTTTGTAGAGGGAGAACCAATTTAAATGTTATTCTCGTAACCTGGTCATGAATCAAAATCTCGGGGTCCATCATCTTCGGGTTGTTTTATAATTCAACATTAATATACACTGACTCCAGCCGGAAGAGGAACTTAAATATTATAGAAGCTCATCTCGCGGAACAAAAGTACAACACACATTGTTTCACCTTAATTAATCGCTTATTTACAGAATTCAATAATGCATTCATGTGCAAGAAAAATTTCAACAAGTACAATCAATTTATTTCTAATTGTATTTTTTTCAATTAAATTATATTTAATTAAATCATTTAATTAGTTTTTCTATTTCATGTAAAAATCATTACAAAATGTTTCAAATAGAAAAAAAAAAGTAGCTAAATAGGTTTCAATGGTTCCTTACTTTTACTCTTTTGCAACTGAGTAAACTGCGCAAGTTATAAGATTTAATTATAATGAAAAAAAAATTAAGATGTAATTTTTTGTAACACATAAAATAAATTTCTTTACTTTTATTCATTTATATTCTAAGAAAGATTAGGTGATAAAATTTTATGCAATTTGCCTTTTAATCATAAAAGTTTATTAATTTTTTAAAGATAGGAAACTTAAATTCAAATCATGATATTTCGAAGAATTTCATTATAAAAAACATGAATATATAATGCTCTCTGTGAGTACTTATCAAATAATATACAATTGCATTATATCAGAATGTATCGATTAATGCATTTAATTTAGATTTAAAGAAAGGACAATATATATATATATATATATGCTGGATTTCGTTTTTCTGTGCTACCACACAAAGAAAGCAATTTTCAAATTTGAAACCTAAAAAACTCTATACTTAGATAGATTTTGCATGTATGAAAAATAAATTAAGTTTACATATAATAGATTTTTAAATGTAGTTCCAGTAAAATTTGATTGTTAAAACCATTGTACATTTAAAAATGCAATAGAATTAAAAAAAAAAACTTTTATTACACACATAAATTAATTTTTTGATCTGAGTTTTAATCCCGCGTTAAATTAAACATAGTGCAAGCTCCGAGTTTTCTTCATAAAATAGAAGTGCTCACAAAGTTTTTTTTTCTAATTTTTATTTTTATTTCAATTTCTACTACAAATAATTGTCTCGAAATATTTGTACGCATTATGCTTTAGAACGTAATCCAAAAGAAAACAAAATTCAAATGCAAAGCGAAGTACTTTTTAATCTGTAGAATTTTCAAAAAAAAGTACTTAATCCTTTTTACATTGAAAAATAATCTTTCAATTTGTTTATTTTTAATTTTCTTTTCAATCGAATATTTTATAAGGGGTTTCAAATATTTCTGATATTAAAATGTACTTCTGAAGTGAAGTGAAAGCACGAGAATTATCAGAACAGTACATAAAAATACTTCAACATTATCATGAAAAAATTTCCATCCATTTTATTTTTTGTAAACAAGAAGAATTCTTAAATATTTGTCAGAATAACAACTAATTTAAATATATGCAATTCCTAGATAAATATATTATTCTTCACTACTCTATGTAACTCACAATATGATAAAAAATTGATGATTTTCTTTCTTCTCTCTTTGTTTGTGTATGTGTCTGATTGAACTTCTTACAAAACAATCATTATAAAATGAGTTTCAACGCTTTCATTTCTACATTTTCTATTTTTGAAGAGCCGAATTTTTAATTTATAACTATTTTTTTCTTTTGTTCGCTTAAAATGTTAATTCCTCTAAGCATTACTGAAAGAAAAGAAAACATTATCTTTTATTCCATTGATCGTAAATTTAATTGAAGAAATTTGAATTTAAAAAGTTTAGGAATGTATATTGTTTTAATATAGAATACTTAAAATAAACGCGAAACTATTTTTTAGATCCTTAATGAAATGAATAGCTTTCCTTGGCTTTTGATTTTGCTTTTTTTGTTTGAAAATAAACTTAAAAAGACTTTATAGATTTTCCTCATATTTTTTTGAAAGTTTTTGTCACTATAATTCTTTGTTTTGTTGTTTATAAACGATTTTTTAATCTTAAATAACTTTAAAATAAAATTTAGTTAACCACTTAGAACAAATTGCATTGTATAAAATTCTTTATAAAAAGGTTATTCTTTTTTTTAACGAAGGAAATAATTAAATAAATTACTATTTAAAAAATTGAAAAGTCAACAATAAAAAGATAATTATTTTTTAAAGAGAGAGTTTGACACCTAACAAAACCTTAATGAAACAGTATTAATAATACGTCTTAAAAATATTGCTGAAATGGAAATTTTAAGAAATATTTGGAAAAAATCAATCATTTTCATGAAACAAAATCTTAACTTATGATTTTTTTCACAATCCACTATCTGTTAAAAAGAAAATGTTTTAAATTTAAAGTAACCTGATATAAACCTTTATTTTTGGATCCTATGGTCAATAATTTGCTTTTGAACTACTGTGGCTGATATAATTTACTAATTTGACAAGTTATATTATACATGTGTGTGTGTGCATGTGTTTCCTTTCCTTTTCTTTCTTCTAATCTAGAAGGATTTTGAAACTTATATATTATTGCATGTAAGTTATACATAGGCTATTTACCAATACATAATTGGATACCCTCGATAAAAGTGTTAAATAAAATTTATTCATATCCAATAGCTGGTAGAGCCTCCAGTTAAGGCAATTATAGTCTTAACCCGTCGGAGCATGATTTCCACAAGTGTTTGGATGATGCACATTCGTATTTTTTTCCACTCGGCTTGGAAAAGACATACAAGTTATTTTACTAATTTTGGACGGGTTGCTGCTATCCTTAATTCGATTATGTATCTCGTCCCAGAGGTTTACCATAGGATTCAAGTCTTTAATCTTGGGAGGTCAGCCTAGTCGGTTCACCCTATTATCATCATACTAATCTATGGAGGACCCCACAACAGGACAAGTGATGTTTTCATCCAGGAAGTAACAATAATCTAACACGCAAAAATTGCCTCAACGTAGGAAGCACATTGTTGTCTAGAACAGTAGAGTAGGAGTAGGCATTGAGTTCCCCATGAATTAGGATCAAGGGTTCATGTCCATGTCACTTGAAAACATCCCGACAATTCCACCTCCACCAAACTTTACTGTAGGCACAGTACATTCTATTAGAAGGCGTTCTGCAGGGATATGCCAAAAATACACTCCGCCATGTGGCTGGTAGAGATTTAACCTCTTGATTCATCACTCCGAAGAACCTTGTTTTCACTTACCTATTGTTACTAACTCAAGGTTCTGCAAATATTATTTTGCGACGTTTATTGGAACAAAAAACTTCAACAGCACAGCACAGAGACACACACAAAAATGCCAACAGTTTCAAAGAAAAGAGATACATATAAACACTCAATTCTACATCTGTCATCATCTTGTGATGCCACCAGGAACCTATCCGTGACCGGCGCGCATGACATCACTTTGATCCTTACGCCATAGTTATGATGCCACGAGCGTGATCAGGGAAAGTTCAAGGATAAATCAATATCGTCGCAACACCTACGGTCCACTTTCGAAGTACGCTGCACCAACTCAATCGATTAGATTTAGTGATCAAAGGCTTATAGACGACAGCAGGACCAAGGAAACCAAGCAAATGCGCTTTCATGTGAATTATATTTATCGAAACAACAGTCCCGAATGTTTGTTGGAACTCATGGAATATATGGGTCCTTGGTTTGGTGCGGTGTTTCCGAATTTATTTTGACATCACTCACCGATCTCTATCTTTTAGTTTGCTTTATCTGCCTGAATCGAAGCCCA
Source organism: Trichonephila clavipes (assembly GCA_019973935.1). Classification (NCBI taxonomy): domain Eukaryota; kingdom Metazoa; phylum Arthropoda; class Arachnida; order Araneae; family Nephilidae; genus Trichonephila; species Trichonephila clavipes. Next base: position 854,210 of record BMAU01014459.1, on the reverse strand, counting down.
TTTTGACAATCGTCGCTCACTTTCCGCTGTTTTAATCACAAAAGCTACTGCTGATTTTGGAATGCTTAACTCACTACATATGTTCCTTAAAGATCGTCCATTTCTGCGATATACAACAATTACAGAGCTGTTTGACTTCGAGAAGTCAGACAGCTCTCAATTTCACGGCATCTTGCATGCGAACGAACGCTTGAATGTGACTAATACCAACACTGTTTTCTATACGATATGTATGTACACAATGTGTGACGTAGATCAGAACCATTGATATTCCCATTTGCATGGGTGTCTAAATAGTTATTGGTAGATAGTGTATATATTATGAATGCAAAATTATATATATAATCGTGCATATTCAACTTAAAAGTAAGTTAAATACGAACTATATATATATTGCTTATGGGTATTTATGCAACTAGTGTACGGGACCTCTAGCTATAAAATTATACAGTCCGGATTGTATCAGGAAAATTATCTATTTCCTAAAACTAAAAGAGGCAAAACATAACGTTTTAATAATTATATCCATGTAATTCATTTAATAGAAAAACATTATTATTTCTTTTTTCATTCTTCTCTTCTTACTTTTTATAAACCTGTTATAGAACAGATGGAAAGTAAAATATCCATGGAATATATAATAGTAAAAATTAAAGAATTCGTTACAATTATATTAAAATAGCAATAAATGTATTCGTAATTGGGACGAAATATAAAGTAAAAGGAATCAATAAAAAATAAAAAAAATGAAGTGCAAGTCAAAATAAAAATTCAGGCAGAGAAATGGATTAATATTGTTCAATTATCTTGATGGTATTAACCTTCCATTTTTGCCGTATCATAGGCTAATATGAAACTACCCAATGTCAAAAGTGGACAATGAATACAATTTCAAAATAAATGAATATAATTTTAACAAAGTGGAAATTTGTAAAATATTATGTATAGAAATTATGCATAAAAGTATACTTAAAAAAAGAAATCATGAAAATGGATGCAAGGCAGTGATCGGTTGTGCAAACAATAGATCTTAAATGAAAAACCAATTCATCATCCATATTAGAATTTCTCAAAAGATTTGAGCCGAGGTTTCTTCGTTCCTAATGGTTGGTTATGTTGAATGTTAAAATATTAAGGTGATGAAATATTCGACAGAATGTGTGTCAGAATGTGTAACATGCAACAAACTTAATATTCACAACAAGACGACACACACTCTGACTTTATGATCTTATCGTTGAATAGGGCATTTGAAATATATATATATATATCTATATATATATATATATATATATATATATATATATATATATATATATATATATATATACTACAAAAACGAAAATGTTTTATTTGTTCTCATATCAGCCGAAAGAGTATAATCTTCGAAAGCTGTTCTACCATGTAGACCAACTTATATAAGAAATAAACCAAAAGAACGAAAAAGAATATTAGTTACTTCTTCCAATGTACAAAGTAAAACAATTATGCTTGATTGTCTAAGACTACAAAAGCAAAAAGATATAAAGCGCAATAGTACAAATTAAAGAAAGCACTTGATCACTCAGTAATTTGAAAAGTATAAGAGCTTCTCATGTTGTAATGAGTTTAAAACCCTTTATATCAATTATTATTTTTTTTCAAACGCTTATAAATTAATAGAAATTTTATGTGAGAATATTAATTATTTATTTAGAAATGTTAATGATATGACCCAGAACTTCACAAAGCATATTTTTATTATCATTTATATTCTTTTTCTACCTTACAATTCTCATTTGTAACTTCAGTTCAGTTGATCAGACTGATTATGAACAGGTAAGACACAAGTACAGGAAAATTTATTTATTTAAAAACTTTCTATGTGTGTGTGTGAATGTAATGCGTTCAGTAACTCAAATTTCAAATGTTTAAAAGAACTGAGTAATAAACGTTTATATACTAACCATGAATGTTTTTTAATATATCGCAAGCTTTTTTAATTTTGTTTGAAGGAAAATATTATTTTTCTGGGATTTTCACTATCTTAACCAATTCTATTATTCCTACAGTTGGAGTGACGCATGCGTATTTCCTCTAATCACCACTGTTTTTGAGAATAGAATATATTTTTATGAAAAATGTTCAAGTTGTGAGATTTTACCTAACATATTCGCAGTTTTTCCCCTATGAGTTAAGATAACATAAAACAAAAAATAAAATTGAAATGCAGCGAATCATGTTTTTAATGCGAAAACAGCTGTTGTATGTCTGTTTGAAAGCTGCATAATCCTTTTTACATCGAAAAATAATCTGTCTGCTTGTTTACATTCAATCGTTTTTTAATCGAGGATTACAAAAGACTCCGGAATAAATTCCAATTTTAAATCGTCAGCGTCTCGATGAGGTCGTCTGAGGGCGCCACTTCTGAATGGAAGATATTTGTCTTTATCAATTATCTCTCTTTACTAAAGTACTTTTTCATCATCAAAATAGATTAAACTTTCTTTAAAATAGTAAGTTCCTCACTAAAAATATTTTACAGAGAACAGAATAAAACAAAATTAATCTTTATATATCAATGAATGGTGAAATTTAATTCTTCTCTGCTTGTTATAAAAGTATGAGTAGTAAAAAAATTATTGTATTTACATATTTTTCCCTTTGACATTCATACCGTATAAAACACTATTTTCATGTACTTTTTAAGGAATAGGATAAGGATTAAAAGCATTTTTTTTGAAGTACAAAAGTACTCAAACATTAGTACTATATTTTTGTTTCAATATCTTTTGAAAAGAAACGAGTACTATTATCTAACTTATTTTTATCTGAATTAACCCATTTTTTTATATGGTGGGCGATTTGTTTGAAGTTTTTTTTCTTCTACACTATAATGCTAAAGAGGTATCCTTCCATGCGTTAAAATAAAAAAAAAATATTATTTATGTTTTTTGTTTTGTTTTTAAATTTTAATTTTGAATATTATGAACATATCTGTAAATTACAATATCACAAAATTTCATGAAAATTGAGTTTTATTTTGGCTTAAAATGTGCTCTGCGTTTAGTACAAGATATTAATTTTTAAATTTAAAAATTTTACTTTTACTTTTTTAAAAATTAACTTTTTACAATTGCTATTTAGTTCTTTATTTTTAAAAGCTTGTTATCCAATTTAAAAGGAAGCAATAATTTCCATTAAAAATGATAAGCAATATTAATCTCCAGATGTATGTATTAAAATTTCACAACCTCAAGAAAGTTTTAAAAAATGTATTTTTTAAATTCTCCAATTACATTCAAATGAATTATTTTACGTGTTCATGAAAGAAATTGTTTTTTATAACTTATAACTTATGCTTTCTTATATGTTTTTAAAAATACTATTCAGTATATAAACAGTGCTTGAAGGAAATCAAGGTTACGAGCTTGGAAATATTAAATTTTGTTAAATATGACACCCATAGGAAATACAGAAATATGTGGATAGGAATGCTTACATACAGAACATGTGTAGGAAATATGTATTTAATTTTCATACTGGCAGAATTTCTTGAGCCTATTATGAAATCTTTACTCCTAAGAAATTGACAAGAGTGAATCTTAAGGTATCCGACTACGTTCGGAACCATGATTTTAAAAATGCGTATAAATGAATAAAGTTTTTGATATTTTGTGTCCCTTAATAAGAATAAACATATAAAATACTAAGTACTAATATACATAACTACAATAAAAAATACTTAAATGCAATTTTTTGGGAAAAAAATACATGTTTTTAAAACATTCTCTTTTTATGGAATGCTTTTATAATAAGGCCTTGTTTATCTATATCTAAGAATTCTCAAAAGAGCCTGAAAAATTCACTTTATTTTCAGAGTTACGATCTATTAAAGTAATGAACAATGATCTTTTTTTTAAAAAAATTATTCTGATGTATTAAAATATGAATAAATCCTCTTTGAAATAATATGATTTAAAAATCCTGGTCATGCTATATATAACTATATATATGGCTGCTATATATAGGCAAGTAAATTATTATTATAGTAGCATTTTCCATGAAAAAAGAATGTTTTGAAAATATGTTATTCTTTCTTCATTTTTCACCAAAAAAATTCCATTTAAATATTTTTTTCTTGTAATTAGAAGAATTGTATAATTCTTAAAACAATTTTATATGTATATTTTAATTCAGGTGATATTAAATAACAAACAAATTAATTTATACGCTTTTTCAAAACCACGTTCCGAACGTATTCGGATACCTTAAATGCTGCAATGGATAACATTTAATCTTTAATTTTCTTTGAAAATATGAAACCATCCTATTTTAAGTTTTAAAAAAACACTTCTTTTTTTTCAAAAGCTTATTTGCTTTTCAAAATTCTATCTGAAAAATTCCTAAGCGGATTTCGGTATTAAATTGATTCTTTCTGAACTTAAGTCTGAAAATTTTGACGCCTAATACATATATTCCGTCACTCAACAACATTCGTCTTATCTTCTTGTTTTTCTACTCTAGGCATTATTTTTCTATACGTCGACAAGAATAACTTATTAGATAGCAACTGACAACACCAAATGCCTTTTCATCGTGAATTATCTTTAATACAATTTCCCAAGCTTTTTAATCCCATCTCAAAAATCTTAGCTGCTTTCGAGCTTACATGCACATTTTTCTCGCAGGCGCAGATGTTAAAAAAGAAGATATTACGTTTTCTTTTCATTTCATATTTCCTTTGTCTTATAAAAATCGTTGCAGTTGGTGAATTTAATTTTTCCAATACTGAATCCTGAAAATGTAGCACATTATAACCCGGCAGTGCGAATAACTCAATGAAAATGATGCAGAACAGTGATTCTGCAACGATACGGAGCAAAGCTTTATGTCCGATGCAGAAACTATTGTTGCTCTGTGTGTGTCACAATTAATGAAAAAAAAAGTGTGTATCAGTGTGAAGACGCGGTAGAAGTTAACTTTTTTATGTTATATGTATTGTTGTTGCTATCGTGTATGACAAAGTGCAGAGAAGCTCTTGTCATAATTGATGATTGCCAGAGCCCTGAGAGGTGGGACTTCTGCTCATTTTAGTATCTTTTACGACACGCAGGAGCTTACGTTGGGTCATGACACGGTACCACACCGGTCACCACACGGAAGAGTATAGTGATATATTTTTAATACTGATGATGATTTAATTTTGACGAGATTGTATTTGGCGTTCTTGGCAAACATTGTCCGAAGAATCTGTTAGGCTTAACGTATGACGCCTCCAATTAGGCTTAATGCAGCTGTGTTCAAAGAAAAAATTTTGAAGTCTGAAATATTTTGCACTTTTCAATTTATTTTAAAGTCTGCAGCGTAAAATATATGGTAAGAGATAATCACTGGAAGGATGATAACTTGATAAACAAACATATGACATTTTATAACAGCTCGTTATAATTTCAATTATTTTAAATGTAAAGAAAATATGCCTCTGGGTAATAGTAGAGTTTTTGAATGGTTGGCAATATAATTACGTTGTATTATTTTGTGATATCGTACTCCGTCACAAGCTTTTTCATATGTGTTTTCTGACAGTACAACCACACATTGAGAAATACATCCCTTTTTCGATATGCTTTCGGTTGTGACCATTTTAATGGACTACCTAAACTTGAGACTTGATTATTTTTAAAGGAAAAGAGAGAGAATATATTCACAATATGAACTATCCTGTGAAACCATCGATTATAAATTATATGCAGCATACTTTGAGATATTTTAGGTAGATCGTCAAATGTAACCATCTAAGATCTTAGAAGAATTGAATTTGTTGCCTCTTATATGTATTGAATTGTGTAATTAAGTTTTATTTTAAAGTAATATTACATATAATTAACAAATTTATTATTGTCATTATTATTTCAAACTGTATTTAAAAAAACGTGTGGAAATTCAGAACTTCATACATCTCTACCTTAGTTCATCGCGTAACCGTAACTGGTAACGCGTAATGAAAATTTTTCCCTACCGTGCCATAAGAAGTTAACTTCAAAAATGCCGGAATATGATGAAGACGCTAACGCTGAGACGTTAATGCGTTTCGCTCAAATACTCTCGGAAAATTAAACCCTGGAAATATTTAGCTTCTGACGAGAATTTGAATTAAAATTAATTCAATCATCAAAAGTGACGAAGTGGCCACTAGGTAGTGCCACCACGAAATGACTCTCACATTTGGAGATTTGGGGTGTCTACAAAGGCTTTATTGCTAATATGCAACCCATTAGAATACGAAATAATTGAGGACAGCTTGTAAACTTCGAAAAAATCACATAATGAGGGACTAAAATCTGTCGATACCGCCGTTTGTATTTTGAACAAAAACCTACGCTTTTAATAAACCTAATGCTCCTTCGTTTTCATCTTGTAGGAGCAAAGTGCAGAATTCAGTATGGAAGACAACATGACATTATATATTTCTTCAAATTATTAGTCTGTTTTTGCAGTCAGTTTTTTAATTTCCATTATCGTCAGATTTATGCCTTTATTTAGTATTCTTCTGGAATGCATCTGATCAGGTAAATTACTGAATACCATCCATTCCCATTAATTTTCATTTCCATGTTGTAAATGCTCAATGCCTTCATAAAATACCTACTTTCCTTTTGTTTAAGACTATTCGGGCAGTTTATTTCCTATTGTTTTTTCAAGCAAACAATACATACAAGGTCAGTACAATATTTTATGGGGAAGTATTCCTTTTTTATTCTTTTTTTAATCTCATTCTTGATTAACCTGTATTTTCACAAACTGGACCATTCCGGTCCACATTAGGCCAATGTTTCGGGACTCTGCTCTACTAGCAAAAGAAAATTCAAATAGAAAGACACATTTATTTAAAAAAAAAGTAGAAGATATTAAGCAATATATAAAACAAGTAATATAAAAAAATTCCTACTTAGATCAACAAAGACATTTTTTTTTATTTTAGCTACTTTTTATTAAATAGTTACAATTAATATAAATATGTACATACATAGGACAGAATAACAACATTAAATGGTAATTAATTTTTACTAATTATCATTAAAGTATCGTACTGTCATCCAAAACAATCGTGTATATAAAATTTCAGTTCAACTGAATACTTTAAAACGTGAGAAAAAAACCCTTTTCAAGTTTTGACACAAGTCGACAAAAATGATACCAACGTGTCTGTATATGTAATTATTTAAATAATTAATTTTAATCAATTAATTTTTATTAATTACAATCAAATTATTGTATTATCATCTAATATAATCATGTATATAAAATTTCAACTCATATGAGCGCTTTAAAATGTATTTTATTAACGATTGAAAATTCCATCAAAATAAATAAATAAATAAATATATAGATAGTGTGAGCTAATAGTAGAAATTGAACAAAAATATTACTCTTAATTTATACTTTGAGTGCTTAGATCAGGAGTGGGTGGACTTTATCCAGGGGAAGGTCTACTTCTAATATTTTTAAGATGTTACGGTACACAAAGTGGCGTAAGTGTGGCCATTCAGTATTAAATCTGTATGTTTTTTTTTTCTTAACGCTTGTTTACAACACTGTTCCTCTCTTTAAAAATATGCAGATTACATTTTTTTTTTTACTTCAAAATCACAAAAAGCACAATGTTTTTAAGTTGAATGCTTAAACCATTGTGATTGAGTGCTAGACCGTGGACGTATTCATTGCAGTGAGTAGAGGAAACTCGTAAGCCAATGAATCTGAAATCGACGCGGGATAAGACATCGGCGCGAGAACCCAATCCCGTGGAAGTGCGGTGTACTGGGGATATCTCAATAGCCAATCCCGTGCTGAAGATTGACATTCATTCTCCCCTTAAGTTGGCGGGCAAAAAAAAAATTCAGTCATACGGCTAGTATCGCAGTGTTTTATTTCCCCTCTTCAGCGGCAGGGAAAGTGTGCTTCCAATAAAGGTGCGTGTATCACTTACACATGTATTGAATCAAATGCTTTATTTAAAACACAGTCGCGTCAATTGTTAAAAGCCGATTCTGCTGTCTAGCTGGTGTTGGTGCTCTGAAAATATGTTTCTTTTAGTATGCGCCTTTTGTATTAGTAAAGGTAGGTACACCAAAATGTCTTGACGCCCACAGGCCGATCACAATCAACTCCATGCCTATCCCTTTAAAGGCTATTTCCTTTCTTTTCAATTTTTGTAACTACATCTTTTCGGTAGGATGATTTAGCTGTCAAGCTTATCTTTCAATATATGCACTGTTCCTTTCAGGTTTGATGGTGGTTGAAACTGGTTTATGAATTTTCCTTTTTTCAATATTTGGAATAATACAGATTTGGGAATTTCAATGTGACGTGAACTGCTGATTTTATGGCGCCTTTTCAGCTAAATAAGATTTTCTTATTTATCAAAATTTTCTCCAAAATTTTTGGATTTAAATCCATTGCTTTGATTTTTCAAGGAATCAACATTAGCATAAAAACTGGCTTGATAATTGTTTCCTGTAGTGCGTTACGAAATTCTTGATATGTCACTTTTGTTGCACTTAAGTTGTTTGCAAATTTAGTATTGCACGTTTGCTTTGGATATGCATTTAGATCTTTGCAATTTTTTTTTGTTTCTATCCTCAGTTTTACAAGGGGTTGATAATGTAATAAAATAATTTATTTTAATGAACGGAGGAAGCAAGAGAAAAATATAATTCATAACAATTAGGTTAATCTATACACACTGAAGGATACTTCAAATTAGTGACAGTAGTCATGGAACATTCAATTTGATCGAGGTTTCCACGAATTTTCTCAAAAAATAGTTTACGACTGCATATATAAATGCATATGAATTGCATTAATTGCATGAATTGCATTTATTGTTCAATTATTTATAAATGCAATAATATAATTATTTGTTCAATTATTTATAAAAGCAATAATATAATTATTTGTCCAATTATTTATAAATTATATTTTGATTTGTGGTTTAGTTATAATTGGTAATTTAATTTCCCATCTTTTTTCCCGAAAAAGAAGGAAATGTTACTCGAATTATACGAGATGAAAGGAACAGAAGAAGACGTGATATAAGATCAAAAATACATTGTATTTAGTTAATTATTCAGTAAACTGTAATGTTTTAAATCGGAGCCTTTAAATTTTATTTTTCTTGCTTACATGTTAGTTACTTTTCGTATACTTAAGAGGATATAAAATTTTCATGACTGCTGGGAATTTATTTGTTGCTTTTAAATGCCTCTATTTTTTCCTTCAATTATCTTCTAAAAGGTTTATCGTGTTTTGGTGTTTTTTTTCTTCTTTCCAGCTGAATATTTTCCACTTTTTTCAATCACAAAACTACGTCACCCCCCGTAAGAAAACGTGACCTTTTATGCTAAACAGAAAGCCTTTTTTCCGTTTTTACGTGAGCTTTTCATTTAATTAAGCGTCCAGCTAAAGAAGCACTTAAATTTGATTATTCCTCACCATACAACAAAGAAGAAATGATTATTATATAAAAACTGTGTCTATTATTTACAAAGGATTATTAGTACGTATTATGAATTAATAATACCTATATTATGAACTATTAGTATTTCTAAATAATCATTAGTGCTTTTTGTGAATTAATAGCATTTATAAATTATTATGAGTACTTATAAATGATTATATTTATATAATCATAATTATTCATGCTATTCACACTTGCAATCAATTCAAAAGAGGAAAATCTTAAATATAATAACGTATTCTATCTGAAAAATATTTGTTTCGTCGAATAACCTTCGCGCATGCATTTATAAACGTTATATCTACATAATTATTCTACATTGTAAAAGTTATAAATTCATAATTGTTCAAATAAACTGCTACAAAAATTTACTTTGGTATTATTCCACATTTTGATTTTAGATTGTTCGCCCGTAATGAAGTTTTATGAAACATATTCTACAAAAATAATTCTGTTTTATCTGTGTTAAATTTTACAGAGTAAATTTATGTTACTTTGAGTAAATTATTCCAATTTTAGAACTGCAAATTAAATGCATTGCTTAGGTATTACTTCAGGTATTGTTCTCTGTACTTCAATTTGATTTCAACAACGATGCATTTTATCAGAAGTCCACTAGAAATACATTTAAGTGAACCAAACTAATTTTGTTAAAAATCAATCATCCTCATGGAAAATAGAAAAGAATCTGGTTAAAATTTAACACATCCTCGCTCAAATAAGATTTTTAAATCTTATTAAATAATAACATTAATTTTCGTTATGCTGATATCAGCCAAAAATTATAGTTTTCTCCAATCATGTTTTTCTATATTCAAACAATGACTTTTTTCAAAAGATTTTCCAGAATTATTCGTAAGCTATGTAATCCCAGATTAGGAATGCAATGCTAAGATAACATACACATAAATAGTACATTACAGTACTCATTAAAGTAAGGAAATATTAAATCACTGTTAAGTGAAATACTTACCGTAAAATCCGGCGTGTAACGCGCACTTTTAAGGCAGAAAATTATAGAGAAATCTACAGGGGTGCGTTATATGCTGGGTATAAAAATGTTAATTTGAAAACAAAGATAGATCAGAATAAAGAAAAACAAATTTTACAAAGATCGTAATAGTGTATATTTAAAAGAAAGGACATGTCCATTGAACTTAAGAGATTGCAGGTCTAGAAGTATACCGATTTTTCAAAGCCTGTAATGGTACATCGAATAAATGACTTAAAAACATAAGAACATTGCGCAAGTACGTTTCAAATTTCTTCATGAAAAAGGGGGAAGGGGGCGCGTTATATGGCAAATGTGCCAAAAAATTAAAAAATGCAGCTGGATAGTATGGGTGCGTTTTATACACCTGTGAGTGTTGTACACCAGATTTTTCGGTATATTAAAACATTTGTCGTTTGGAATCGTAACTTAAAGCTGTAACTGTTAGTGCGTAAAATTGGTTTAAATGTAATGTTCTTTGACAGCTCAAAAAACACCCCTCCACAATGTAAGCAGAAAGGGGAAAATGCTGAAAAAGAACTCAATCATAGAATTCGTAAATTTCTTCACGTGTACAATGGGTAATGTTTGCGAAGAAGTTGGTTCCTAGCGAGCTACAAAAATGGGCTTGATTTATGCCACCCCTTACGTGTGAGCAGGCTAAAACTCAAACGTGATGCCCATGTTCAGGTACTTTATAATATTACTTCTGTTGAGATTTTACTCCTGGACACTCTACACAGGAAAAAAAATGGTTGCTGAAAGTGTTTTTACTCCAATCATTCGTAAAATTCCTGGCGCCTGGCAGAAAATTCTTCTCAAAATGTATTTTTTTTTTGTTTCTTCCCCTCCCACCAACTTTCATTTTATCTATGAATTGATTTGTAAAATAATGAAATGTCGTTAAGAATACTGACAAGGGAATAGTACAAAATTACTTCAAGTAAACTTTTACTATTTGAGCATTCAATATTTGAAATATTTTGGAAATTTTTAACTAACTAAATACATTGACCAGATTGAGTTTCTTGGCAGAATTGGATGATTAGTATTTGTAATAATCCATGCTAAGAACTTATCAATTGAATTTTTACTTTTACAAACATATTAATAGGGGTTTTTTGGTAATAATACAATCTTTAGTAAAGTGAAACTTCCGCTGAACTTTTATTTAATAAATTTCTTAAGTAAACTATATTTCGTCAAATTTTGCAGTTGCATCTTAAACTAGAATAGAAATTAAAAGATATTTTTCATTTATAAAGGCGTAAATTTGTTCTCGTTGGTCAATTACTTTATTTGCTATTGCTTGAAAGCTATGGAAAATCATGCGTCATTTAGGTGTCAAACTTTTTATTCCTTCATAATGATACAAATCCAAAAAAATTGTAACACATACCTCTTTTTATTACAATATTTTTTTCAATCACTTCAAAAATGGTTTTTTACACCGAATTATAAGCATATATTTTTTGTTTATGCAACAGACAACAATATTTACCTACGGACTATGAAATTCAAACATCAAAAGATAGGTCAAACTGGTTGTTTACAGGTGATCTAATTAAGTTTCTAATGTGTTTTAATTTTCTTTTTTGCTCAGAATATGAAAATTAATACAGATAGCTTATTACAACCATATTTATTTAAATCTAAGCCTTAATCGATTCTAAGCCGTACGCAAAATTATCAATAAGTTTCAATGAAAAAATTTTAAAAAAAGTATAAAAATATTTCCTTATCTATATTCAATATTTAAGAAATTTAATTGAAAACTAGTAAGAAGTGAAAAACCGATTTATTATACCATTATTTAAAACTTTTAAATGCATACCTGAACCTGTGATTGTTCAAAGCCTCTCTATTTTGTTCAATTTACCTCAAACAACGAATTTTTTCGTCTTCGATTCAAAGTTGAACCTGATTTTCAGTAATATTAATATAGGAAAAAACAAAGTGTGGTGCAAACTCGATTAAATAAAGTATCTTAATCATTTATTGGTATAACTAAGAAACGAAATGTTTTCAAATGAATCTAGCATCACTAAACTTAACGTGGTATTGTGGCTAAGTTTCGGCTGCCTATTGCTACGTAAATCAAAATACATAACTTACAAATCATATACATCACAAATTTCACCAAAAGCCGGTCGTGTCGTTTATAGATTAGGTATTCAAATTTTTGTATCTGCATCTACCTAAGATTGAGGTTTTGAAACCAAAGATTTTTTATAGGAATTAGTACTGAAACCAACTAAAACGCTGCTTTCTAGTTTCTAAATTTACTGATCAGTCTAACGGATCAGCCTAAATTATTTCATATCTTTTGCTGACATATTATAGGTATTTAGACTACGAAAAACTGTGCTTCTTACAACATATAGCCTTCGTAAATATATTTATATTTGAAAACGGTTAATGCATGTGTGTATTTCTTTTCGTATTTATGTACATTTTTTCATACTTTTTACTTGATCTTCTTTATTGGCTATAGTATAACATAGTTTTCTCCTATATATATATATGTATATGACATGATTGAATACTAAAGTAGAACTCTAATATATTTGTGGAATTTATTTAAAATACGATAATTAGTTCACACATTTTTTTTTTCAAAAGTTGGGGTTTTTAATTTCATTATTTTATTTTAAAAAGAAGTACGAAGGAATATATATAAAAAATATGTAATAAATGCTTACAGCTCGCTCTTTGTATATATATATATATACATATATTTGTGGCCATGCCCATAAGTCTCACGAGTAGTAGTTTCTAGTGCCACTAAATATCCACAGTTTAGAGATGTCAAAACTCAAATTCCATTTCCTGGCGAGGTGTGGTACTTTGGAGCGGGAGTCCCAGATCAAGCGTTGTCTTCGTTATTTGACCGATATTCAAAATTACGAGATCTGAACCGATATCCCTCCCCTCTCATGTTGCTTTATCGTGTGACTTTAATGAGCATTCACTTTATCTTACTGTGTTAGAAAACCTGGTTTAAGCATCGTGTTGGATCAACAGCCCTTTTTTGTATTGCATTTCTATCCAATATGATAAGAATAATTCACCAGCTGGGGAGAAATGGAAGTGTGGAGTTCATTGGGATCTAAACATATCATTATAAATCTATATTCTATTACACTCTTGATTATATTTATTTTCATTTCTTTAGTGCGGATTTATCTCTCACTTTTTTATGTTTAATCTTCAATCTTTATTTTCAAATATTAATTGATTACCAGTTTACTCGTTTGTCAATTGTAAGCGTACATTTGAATGCTTTAAAAAATCATGAATGATTTTGAAATAATATTTCACACCTAGATACCAAGAATAATGCAAAACTATCTTCAAAAAAAAAAAATCAAATGTTAAATAAAGGGTTTTTTATATCGTATTTTATGTAAGATATTTTTAAATATTAGAACTTGTTAAACTTTTTTTTTCAAATTTTGATCTATTTTAGTATAATTATCTTTGATTCACATCACTGTTATTAAATTAGATGAAATGACGTCTATTTCATTTCAAATTTTCTTAGTGAGATTCACACACACTTGCAAGACCTTAAAAATAAGTAGGTAAACGTAAGGAAAGAGAAAAATAAATACTTCCATCCTTTCACAAGAGAAATTTGAGAGAACACGCTCTTTCTGCGCCATGAAATTACACATAAAATTTCTTTTACAAGGCAGAAAGAAGCTCTAAATGTGAAGACCTACATAATTCATCTGGGCCTCATATCCTAAATATATTTGGGAAATAAATTTTACGTCTTTATGGGGAACTCAGCAAGTAAATAAAATCGTAAACAATTTCGTGTAAATGACTTTAAGCAGCAACAAAAAGGCCGTTTCATATTTTCACGACCTGGGACTTCTCGAAGGAAAATCCGGCGAGAGAATTTTGTCGATGACTTTGACGGCGGTTAACGGTAACCGTAACCTACTTTAGGAAATTTCTTTCTTCCCTTCGCTTTGGAAATAGTAAAGACGCCATAAATAAAATACTGGATTTTGGAAAGTGACATGCTTTTGTTGCTGTGGATAAAGTCAGTCAGAACTTTCATGCCTTAAAGATATATATATGTGTGGATAAATATTTATCTAAGAATTATCTTAAATGGGAATCTGCTTTTTATTTTCTTACACAAATAACGACGCTATGATACTTCATTTTGTTAATTAAATCATTTAAAAAATAGTATTGAGATCCATAACTGAAATATTTGTGATAAATTGATAATAATTAAACAGTTTTATTACTTTACTACTTTATAAATCTAATACTATTAAAAAGGAATTAAAAGAAAGTTTATACTAGATATAACAGAAAATAACCATTTCGAAATTAGTACAAAAAAATCTCGAACTATAATAATTCTTAAATCTAAAAATATGAATTACACTTTGTTTCGAATTAAGCTTACTCTATGTATTTTAAGAAGTGTAATTATATATTTGTGGAAAAAAACCTAGCAACAAGCTAATTAACTCTATCTAAAGGTTCAAAGAACGGATACTGCTGCTAATTGAATCACTACGCAGTTAAGTTTAAAAATATTTAATAAATATGAATCAATTATGTGGCCGAATGATCGACCCGATACGAATTACATGTTGCTAGCACAAGGAAAAACAGAAAAGGTGTTCTCTATAAAATTAAAATGATTTCGTCATGATGGAGAGCAGCTTCCTCTTGTGTTCAGGCAAAGTTACATGTTGAGACATTTTCTACAATATTTGAATAGAAGAAAAACATTATACATAAATTTAGAAGCATTATACATAAAACATATTTGCATTCATAGCTTCTATATAGATGAACATGACCACCAATGAAAACAGTAAAATCAAAATAAATTAGACCAATGATCCTCAAACAAGCGTGAAAAGCAAAATGATTGATGTACAAAACAGCATTTTATATGCATACGTTAATGTAGTTAAGGGAAGTGGTTTCGGTTCCAGTCGCGATCATGATTGGCTTGCTCCACAATTTATATTTTTTATAACATTCAAACAAAGTCATACACAAAGTAAAATATTGCAATGCTCAGTTACTAACTTCTGAACATGCCCTTAATATATATATTCGTCACTTTTGTTAAGGACATAAATTTATTTCTTGGCTATTTGTGAGTGCGTCCAAACTTATGTATGCAGATATTTAAACATTGCTGGGAATCATTTAAAGGAGTGTATTCTCTTCTCTTAATATTTTAACAGATTTTCTATAAACTTTGTTAATGGAAAACTATTTATAAGTATTTGCCTTAGACTTAACAAATATTTGAACGCATAAGCAAATGTATGTAATTTTTTCAATACTGAGTTATAAAAGGAAAAAGAAACAACATGTTTTTACTAAATATAATTAATATTCTTTAATAATAAATAGTTGTTGAATGCCAAATGTTTGATACACGATTCTTCTTTAGAAATTACTTATTTTCCAGACATATATTCTAATACATAACCGAAATGACAACGAGTTAAATGTACCTCAACTGCTATTATTTTAACAAAAATAGACGAACTGGTTTCTCGTCATAGAAATGCACAACTGTGTTGAAAATTCTGGCTATCAGTTATTCATGCTTAGCTAATTTTCAGTTATGATGTTAGTGTTTTCTCGTTCAGTTTTATTCATTACTTGTACAACCACCAAATGTGTAGTCCAACTTAAAACAGAGTTATAACTGATACTCATTATACTTCACATTTACTTTAATACACTTCCACTTTTGGTTCTTTTATTTCCTCATTATTGGAAAATTGGAATAATTTAGCACGATTTAGGTCTCTACCACCAGATTGCGTTTATCTTTCAAATCAGTAAAATAGGATAACATTAAATTCAAATAGAAACATAATGTTGTGCATTAATGCATTTATAATGAAATTTCATGAAATTAAAGAAAATTAATTATGGCTGTTTTATCCAGTTGAAATTATTATTTTTTAAATATATTGAGGTTTCATATTATTTGTATTAAATAAAGAATGTTATATTCTCTGAATTCGTTCTTGCAATATAAGTGCAAGGCAAATATGAAAAAGTGGCGTAAAAACGAAGAATTTTTTGGAAAGCAGAGTATATTTAATATGTATAATTGGCTTTTTATTGCATAATAATATATGTATAACTAAAGTTAAATACAATTAAATTAATTTCCATAATGCAGTGCGAATAAAGATGGACCTTGATAATCGAGTGTTCATGGTTACAAGATTGTGACTGAAATTATTCCTGCTGTTTATTGGGCTCAAAACCTGATGCCATAAAGGAACCACCGTAGAACTATAATTGGTATTTTTCAGCTGTGGTGTGCCACTCCAATCTACCAAAAGGATTCAGGGTGTCGCACAGTAGGAAATGTTTGAAATTATTTGATTCCCGCGACAATGCCTGAAGAGTTAAGGAAAAGGTCAAGAATATGGAATTGAACTATAAAGTATATTTTATATGAATTATATATCATTAGGATACAAATAAACGAAATAAAATATAACTTCCCTCAACATAAAAAAAACTAAAATTGTACTTACATTATGTATCTTTTGAACATTTTTATTAAAATAAAAAATAAACAGCATGAATTACAAATTTTCTTTCGATGGAATTAAATAAAAAAATATTTTAATGCAAACCTAGTTCCTATATCCCTGTACTTCAAGTTGTAATACTAAAAGTATAATTTGTGACTTTCAATGTGATACGATTCTGAATGATGAGATGTTTAACAACTTCTTTGTGCACAAATACTTTTCATATGAGAAAAAATTTCTTCTCATAGTAATGTAGAGCCAAAAGCGCAAAGCAAGTACAATCAGATTTATTAAAGCAATTAAATCTATCCAGCAATGAGATCTGACAATTTAAAATGACTGTCCATTTATCGTTATCTTCCAAATTTTCTCACCTTTCCATAAATTTTGCTTTCCATGATTCGGAAGGTATTGGTTCAATAAGCTCTATTTAAAAATTATAAATTTCCATTCACTTAGAAATTAATAAATTTGTAGAGTTTTGTAGAGTGTACCGAATATTATACTATATAAAATTATCTATGGCAAGCGTTTCATATATTACCGACGTCTGGTGTAGAAGGTGACATCTACCGATGCATAAGAGAATGAGTGCCTATTATTGTCGCTCCATAAATACCACGGAGGCTCTTGGGGATAGAACTCATAATTTGGAGCCTTAGTCAAGTGACAAGGACGATACCTGCTCTGTCACCTCCTCTCTAAGATACCACATCACGCCAAAGACGGAATTTGAGCCTCAACATACGAAGTGTGACACACACGCACAAAAAACGAGACTCGTCCAATAAATCATTCTAATTACAGAATCAGTTCTTCGAGACTCACCTTTATATAGTTATCTTCAACATTTACACATTTCTGCATTCAGTATTGTCATTGCTGGTAACACACACACACACACAGTTCTGGAAAGAGGTTTTTGTAAGGCCCTTCAGGAGATACTTTTTTTTCCCTCTGAACTTGTTCTACTGAGGTAAAATGGGCTCCCTTTAAGCAAGATACAACTCTAGGTAATAAAAAAAAGTCGAAGGGGGCCAAATCAGGTGAATAAGGGATTCCCTATGATAGGGATATTTTTGCTGGTCAGAAGCTGCTTAATAAATGGGCTGCGTAAATGGATACATTGTCTTGCTGCAACAACCATCCATCACTCCCCAGTTCTGACCCTTTTTTCCTAAATATTTCAGGAAGTATTTTTAGTACTTCAATGTATTGGTGTTGATTAACTATCTGACCACTGATGTGAGTGGAAACCCTCACATATCACGAAGTTTAGCAATGCTTTGGTCTGAAATCGCTTACCTTGGGCGCCCTGCAGGTTCATCGTTTTCCACGCTAACCCTTCACCCGTACCATTCAAACACATGTGCACTAGACAAAGTTACATCTCCATAAGAATTGGTTAATATTTGAAATATTTTCACCGCTGATTAGTTAAATTCCTCAAGAAACTCAATGTTGATTCGACATTTTTCTGAAGAATGCAGTTGTACTTGTTCACTCAATGGCACATTACTACCAACTGTCATGATCCATTGAGGCAAAATGGGCCTCATTGATACATACTAAAATTGTTCCTGACAACCCCATTATTTTTTCGGGCTAGAAATTTAGTCTCGTTTTTTGTGTGTGTGTTATATCTTGTACATTTAATGTGCGTCAGCCACTCTACACGGGTGGGTTTTCAAAGGCACACTATGGCTAAAATCATGACACGTCGGCCACGAGTTTGTAAAAATAACAATACTACCACACACACACTACTACCCTATCAACGCTCAAAGACCAACATTCGTAGTGTAGAACTTTGGAACATCGAGCGATAAATTACATTTGATTTTCGTTATTTGAGGACTCAAAATTAAGATATATATCACCTATCTCCTTCTCGTAGCTTTAATGTGCAACTATAGTAAGCAATTAGGTTTTAATGACACACTTTACAATCAATGAGATTTATAGTACTTCTCTTTTAAATACTTTAATGTACAAAATTGTTGATTTCGAAAAAAAAACAATTCCGTTTTTGAGCGTTTCAACAATTGTTTTGGCAAAATATATTTCTCATGGTTTCACATTAATTCTTATATGAGTGAAACCAAAATCAAAAATAATTTAAGCTCATATTCAAATTTTTTCAGTAAATCCTTTATTTCTTTTTTGAAATGCAATGATATTCATTTTACGTGTAAGGTGAATAAGCATGATATAAATCTCATTTTTATATATAATTCTGATTCTTATTTAATTTTAAATTTACAACACAATTTATTAAATACCATGCATCACGCAGAGGATGTACAAAGAGATATATTGGAAGATTATTAAATTTTAATTTGAATTTTAAAAAGTTGCTAATTGGGTTGAAAAATAATTTTCATCGGTAACAAAGTCTAAATTTAGTACAAATGGAGAAATAATAGAAACGATTTTGCACTGCTTTGAGCATTGAATTTTTTTTACTTTGTTTTAAATACATATATAATATTGGTATTTTGCTGTGAAGGGCATACAGTTGTTGCTGATATAAATATTACATATTTTTTCTCCTTAGATAATAATTAAGAACTAGTGAAATATTTATTCAGTAATACACTGTTTACTTATGTAACTTTTCTCCAATTAATCGTCATTCTGTCTTTCCCATTAATTCGCAAAATTTATATAACTTTCCCGTCGAATGATTCTGAATAACATAATTGCGCAGTTCGCTAGAGGGAAAAACAGTTTGCGCAAATAGGAAGAGCACGCGCTACAGAAATTTATTATCGCGACTGCAAATGACAATTCAAGCGGGAGACCAAATTATATTTACCACCACCCCACGTACTAATTAGACTGTGGCCGAAAACCAATCTCTCGGCGGAAATCAGGCTCTACGTGACACCTCAACTCCACTCACTCCCTTATTCCCTTCGGAACCGCAGGTACAGTAAAAGCTGCAGAAGAGAGCATGCGCTACGTTAATCTCACTAAACGTTTTTTTCACAGCCCTTCCTCTTTAACACTAAATTACATTTTCATCCATACATAATGACATTGAGTGTATGAAATAAATCGTAGGGAAAAATAAAATCTGTACATTCTGATTTTTTTTTTATTTATAAAGTATGATTACGATTTATCAAGAGAAAAATATCAATGAATTTCATCATTTATTGAGAGTTTTAAGTTATTTACTAAGTGAATGGTTTTCCTATTATTACTTCTTCTGCGTACCATAATCGCGATATTTATTCTGTTTAGTGTTTTTTTGTTGATTAATTTATTGAATATTAAACTTCAAATCAACATATGGTGTATTAGCAACGGATCACCTAATTATGAACAATGGTCTACTGACAAGGACGATATCGGTATTGAATCCTACTCTCCAATATTCGACTTCACACTACAAAATATTTTCTAAGAGTAATTAGGATATGAAGTAATTTGTTCTTAGAATTTAATTTTCAGATTCGCTATAACGCAACTGTTTCTAAAACAAAATATTCAGATAAAAATGCCCAACTCATTTTAACTTTAGTTTTTTCTATAATTTTTTTATTTGTTTATGTCCAAACTTTCTATGTAAAACAATTTTTACGTTGTTTTTACAGGAAAATTTCCTATAAAAAAGAGATTTTGCAAGCAATACCAACAGCATTTCTTAATTTTAACTTTTTATAAATTACTTTTTGTATTATTTGTACTCAATATCGAAAAATGCTCATAATCCTATCACTGATCCAATAAATGTAATCGATTACAATTTCTACTGTGTTAGTTCGAATATGTGATCGTGAAAGGAAAATAAATCTTTCTTCTTAAGTATATTATCCTTATACAACTTCATACCTTTACTTAAAACAGAACACCCTGGCCAAGGGAGTAGCTACCGCCGTATCAACCTTATCAATGCTACGAGGCCCCCAAGAAAAAAGGGCTCCAACATGTGAAAGCAAAACAATCCTAAAATGTTAAAGGGCCACCAAAAAAGCCGCCAAGGAATTATAATACAGGATCCTCTTAAGATTAGCTACGCCAGTGATAGTGGCAAAGGTTTTCAGTTTCTAAAGTCCTTATTTTGAAAAAAGAATGAATTTTTAAAAGGATGATTGTCCTATAAATCATAAATAAAACATGAATAACAGCTATATGAATTTCTTAATTATATTCCTAAGTAATAAATGTGATGAATGAAAAATTCTAAATACACAATACACCAACGCACCACAATCGCAATTAGTGTGACAAAGTTTTATATAACACTACACAAAATAATCGGTGTTTCTAAACGAAAAAAATATTTGCAAAATGTTTTTATATTGCTTTTGCTTTTTACACGAGTCTTTCTGTGCTCTTTTCTTTCTTATTCATTCTGATTTATATCCTTGTAAATCAATACGAACACAAAAGAGGAACTCGAGAAGAAAAGAAGTTTTTTCCCTCTCCGAAGTAAAGGTGAATTATTTTGAAAGGAGCTGCTTCTTTGGTAACTAGATGCTTAAGAAAATTTAGATCATGTCAGGAACCTGCACTATCGTTTGCTCTTAGTACATAATACAGAAAAATGAGCTTAGCTCAAGTAACTTTATGCAAAATGAACTCCTCGTTCATTCCTTGTATGCTATTCTACTCCGATAGATGGCGGTGTATGTTAGTTCTGAAATTTGAATCTTAAGGTATCCGACTACTTGCGACGACTTTTTTTTGAAAAAAAGGAAATATGGAGATCTTTTTGTGATTTTTATATTTATATAGTATATTTTAAGGAAAAATCCTAAAATTGGTAAAAGAAAAAAATATTATTATTATTAAAATGGGAAAAAACTAGTAAAAATGTACGAAAAATTACATAAACGGGGCCCGCTCTCTACAAAGATTTTATGGACAAATTCTCAATTTTTCAATTTTGATGTGTTACTTTGTTATTCCTGTTTGAAGTGATCTTCACGATAAGAAATATTTTAATTTTTACAAAAGCTAGAGCACTTTATCTAAGTCATTATACAAAATTGCTTAAAAAAACATTGACTATATTCACATAAAGAGCTGCAAATTTTGAAATAAAACAGTTATTGATAAATCTGAATATCAAAACACTTCTACTGTTATGAAGAACATAAGCAAAAAATTTCAGCTAATTATTTTCAAAACTTTTTGAGCAATCGCGGTCCCCGTTTGAGTTTTTCGAAAAAAACACGTTTCGCGTAAAACGCATTTCAAAGTTTGACATCTTGTGTAAAGTTATGGCATTTGCTTTTACTAAACCGCTTGTAGTTTTTGTTCTAGTGGAGGGAAAATAAAGTACTTGGTATTGTTATTAAGTTAATAAAATGGTATATAAAATAAAATCATAAGACAATTTTGCCAATTTTTGAAAAAAATCATGGTTTTAGGGTAGTCGGATATCTTAAGTTTATGTGAAAAAAAAATCCAAAGGTTGTTCTCGCTTCTTGTATCTAATTGTTACTTTTGAAAATGTATTTTATACATGGATCAAATGGTTCGAAATGAAACCAGGATATAGACGAAATATTTTTCAAGTAGGAATTTAATTATAGAAAAACAATGTCTTACATTGGTAGAACAAAATGAGACATTGTTATTAATTCAATATACATATGATTTTTGGTTTATGAAGCAGAATTTGTGCTGTAATATAATGCAGTGCAGTGTTTCTCAAACTGTGGGGTGCACTCCTAGGGTGGCGTGATAACCCTACGAGGGGGGCGCGAGCATATTGAAAAGTCGAAAACAAAAGTACATTTAATAAAAAAAAAATTAATTTACTTAAAGTAAACATTTAAAATACATTCTAAAATAATAAAAAATAAAATACACATATACACTGATATAATACACTTGTAAATATGTTAGGACTGTGCGATGTATTTTATAATTTATTTAATAATACGAAGTTTAGAACAAATTTAATACTTACCAAAGACCCCATGGACTTATCACATATAAAATTTTAAGAAAAATAACACTTTACTCGATAATTTGCACGATTTGTAAACTGTCAATTAAATGCCGAACAAAAATTTTGCGATTCGCTCCCCTATGCCACAGTTTTCGCGTATGTGGTGTTCAGGGGGGGAGGAATAAATAAGCAAATCCTCTGAAATAAGTAAATCCTTCACAAACACAGCCAAAGTCATTTCATTTTATTCCACAACCTTCGGAATAATTTTTTGCATAGTAGTGCACAAAAATATTTGTACTTCGAAAATACATATGTATACGTCCGGTGCAATTAACGCACTGGCTGAGCGAGATGTTTATATAAGGTGGTGGCACTTAAGAATTGTTTTTTGTAGGTTTAGCGTTTAAGTATAGTATTATTGAATTCAATGCATTATTATGGTATGGAGAGGAGAGGGGCGATGAAAATTATGATTGAATATTGGGTCATAAAAATCGAAAGTTTGAGAATCAGTGATGTAACGCAAGAAATCGAAAGGATAAAATTATTTTTAATATAGAGCATGCGAGTCAATGTAACTATTTTGTCTTTCTACCTCGTTTCTATAAGCTTAATTTTCGTCTTTTTTACGGTTACGTACCGTGGGGTATGATGACATTTTACTAAATTTAAAACCTATTTAGTGTTAAATAAAGTTGTTTTAGCTATAAAGTTGCAAATGCAAAATTATTTTTTTAATTTTCATTATGTATGTTATTACGAAAATGCAAGTGATCTGAAAATTTTTAAAACTCTATTCATATAATATTGTTGTATACATCGGTAAACTAATAAATATGTGCATTACGAAAATTCCGAAATAACAAACTAATAAATACTTCGCACGTTTAGGCGATGTAAGCCTGAATTTTACCTTATGGATATGATGAAGAGTAACATTTCCAATCATTGATACAGCTAATTTGGCTTCCTTGACGGAAAAATACCGTGATATAGCCTTTTTTTATAAAAAAATCTTGTAAAATAATGCATCATTTTTCATGATATCTTTTAGCATCATTCTATACATTGCAACACAATCCTGTATTGTATTGGGATATAATACTGTAATGTTTTGTTGCATAATGTTAATCATAATATTTTGTCGTATAATTAGTTTCAGAAGTTTTATAAAATCGTTTAAGACTACACGGTACCCTTTTTCAAAAAACGTTTTTGGAGACAGTTACAATAATAATTGATGTTTTATATTTAGATTATATTATTATGCTGATTTTGTAAGCAAAAAGTCAGTTAAGTCAGTTTGACCAGCCATAATTTTACAATTTTAAAAAATTAGGAATTTTTGAAGTTTTTTCAAACTCTTATAAAATACTCAATTTTTAAAATTTTTTAGTAATTTTAAGTTATTTATGATTCTTAGATTATTACAAATAATATTTAGCATGGATTTGAAAATCTATTCCCTTGTTGATTTTTAATAATTCTTTTTCTAGAAAAACCTGGAAAAAAAACCCGAAATTTTTTAAAATATCAACTTTAGCATTTTTTAGAAAAATAACTAGAGTTCTGAGTTAAAACCTTATTATTTTTTATAGAACATACATTTGGGAGTATATACAAAAAAAATTCAAGGCTCTATCTTGAACAGGAAAAAAGCCTTAGGGATTAGAAAATACTTACACCATCACAATTAAAAGTCTGAAAAAAACGCATTTAAAGTTTTTAAAGTCATAAAACAAAAAATTATAATGCCCGTAAAACTCTAATTTTTTAATATGTTATTTTCCAATGTATGTTCTACATTTAAACACTATTTTTATTAAATATGACTGAAAATTATATTTTTAATTCAAAATATATTTTTGCATAATATTGATAGCCTTTTTTTAGACGTCAGTTTATTCAGCTTTATCTTAACCTAATATTTCACAAAAGTTTTGAAACACGAAGCATTTATGTACAAAATAATAATGATACTAACTTAAGCTAAAAATAGTCAGGTTTGCTCATAAAATTTAATTTTTTTCAGTTTTAAATTGGGGCAGTTTAGAAAGTTTTAGCTCTTGTTGTACGACTTTAAAATACTAAAATATAGTACTACAATATGTTTAGTATAATGTAGTTTGGTACAGCAAGGAAAAGTTCAGTTATGTCTGCAGCATTTGAATTCAGAATACTTGTATTCGGAAGTCTAATTGCTGAATCAGCTGAGGACTAATTTTTAGATATATCATTTTCTGTAGTATTCCATCTCTTCGAAATATTGTTTCTCACAGAAACCCAGAACGCATTTGCCATGGCATTTTCTTTACAGGAAAAATTAATGATTAAGCCTTTAAGTTATATAAACCATTTTTAAAGCAAAAATTGGCCATGAAATTAATCTTTATTAATTAATTATGAGAACTCAAAAACCTCAAAACATAATCAAGCAGAAATGATTTTAGCAATGAAAATTGGAATTAATAACCATTTCAAACTAAAAGCTCAAAAATATTTTTAATTAATTCAACTTAAGTGTGAAAAAATGCTTTAAAAGGAAACCGAAAACAAAACCATAGCTCATAAAACTTCAAATATCTTAAAAACTAATTCGCTAACAGATCTGAAATTTCGTGGCAAGCATCTCAATGATATGGACCACCAAAACATGCAAACAATTTTTTTTCCGTAAAAATGAAATTGTTAGGGTACTGTGTAGTCTTAACAATGTAATACGTGGTTTAGATTATTACCAGGAGCGTTTTAAGTCATGAGCTTCTGATGGGGACTCAATTGATTCTCGATTCAGTCTTAATAAAATCATGGTCTGAAAAATTTTAAAAATGGTCAAATATTATTTCCTAACATATTCACCAAAAATCTGGAAGTTTCGAACTTATGCACACTGACAACAACGACAAGACTGCATTACTATAAAATGACCATTGTCCATGCCTAGGCCTATCACCGTGCACAATCATACCCATCATTTACATGAAAAGCAGCAAGCGGTCAAGCCATTTTGTGAGACAGTGATTCATGCAGGTTTTCTTTGGGTTACTCTTGGTACGAGTATTTGGTAACGTGTAAACTATTGTTAGGTAAGGTCACTCATCACATAATAAACGCTTCTGTTGTCCTTAAACCAATGTTTCTCAAACTATGAATGGGGGCGTGGTAACCCTACGAGGGGGAGGGGTACGAGCATATTGAAAAATCGAAAACAAAAGGTTATTTTAAAAAATATATTAATTTACTGAAATGAAATAAAACAAAGCATATAATAAAAAATTAAATACACGTTTGTACTGATATAATATACTTACACATATATCAGTAATGCGCAATGTATTATGTTTTATAATTACTTTAATAACACTGAGTTAGGAACATGTTTAGTAATTACCAGTTATCCCGTGGGCTTGTGTCATATATAAAATTAAAAATAAAAATTAGCTTGATAGTTTATTCGATTTATAAAAAAACTCTTAAATGCCAATTAAAAATCACTGGTTTCGCCACTGTTTAACACGTACGTGAGCGTATATGGTGTGTGTGGGAGGGGGGTAGAAAAGGAATAAATAAGCAAAAAAAATCCTCTGCTGAAATAAGCAAATTCTTCGCAAACACCGTCAAGGTCTTTTGAGTGCATTCCAAGGCCTTCGGAATAATTTTTTAGATAGTAGTGCACACATAAAAGAAAGCACATCGGAATGACGTTTATATACGTCCGGGACAATTAACACACTGGCTGAGTGAGACATTTATATTTGCCAACGGCATTCAAGAGCTTAACATCGCATTGCAGGTTTAGTGCCAAGGTTTAGTATTATTTAATTCAACGAATTGTTATTGTATAGAGGGAGGGAGGGCACGATAAAACTTATGACTCAATATTGGGCTGTAAATATTGAAAGTTTGAGAAGCACTGCATTAACAAACATTTTATTTCGGACAACTCGTATACTTAAAAGTACGAAATAACATAAATCATTTCAAAATATTCTAAATTATTAGGGCAATCGACCCTTAATTTAAAGATTACAACTGTACATAATCGTGCCTCACCTGTCACTGAACTCTCACACGTAACAAAAAAAAAAAAATTATAAGTTTGGCATTACAGAAAAGCGCCCTCTAATACATGCTTTCAACAACTGTCTCAAATGCCGCAGTTGGGGTAGAAAGCCTCAAGAAGTGTCTTAAGACGTCCATGATTGCTTGAATACTCATTACTTTTGTATAACAAAGCTTTACCTCTAAGTGTAATTCGTAGAAAAAATAAATTCTCTCTCCGCTTTTGATTTAGACCTGTTCCTCCAATATTGATAAGATTGTTCATAACTCAGTCTTTGTTTAAAATTAAGGTATCCGACTACTTTTGCTAAAACAATGGAGAAACATGAATTTTTTCGTGGTTTTTAGTACATTTTTAAAGAAAAAAAAGCCAAAATTAGAAGGATAAAAAGAAAGTATTATTACCTAAATGCGAAAGAATTGGTAAAAATTTACAATAATTACAAAAATGGGCCCATTCTGTACAAATAGTTTATAAACATGTTCTCAATTTTTCAATTTTGATATGTTACTTTGCTAATCATTTTTGAAACGATCTTCATAATGAGAGACATTTAATTTTTTTAAAAAACTAGACCACTTTATCTTACTTACTATATGAAAGTGCTTAAAAAACAGTGATTATTTCCACATAAGGGACTGTAAAGTTGGTAATAAAACAGTGATTGATAAATCTGAAGGACATATTATTTCTACTATTATACAGAACATTCACAAAAAATTTCAGTTAATTATTTTCAAAAGTTTTTTAGCAATTTCTGTTCCCGTTTGAACTTTTTAAAAAAATGCATTTTGAGGAAAATAAATTTTAAAGTGTGATATCTGGCTTGAAATTGTAGAATAAAACACTAGCAGTTTTTGTTCTAGTGAATGGAAAATAATAAGCTTAGTATTTTTTAAAGGTAATAAGATGGCTTATAAAATAAAATCCTAAAAAATTTGTCAATTTTTGGCAAAATATACAATTTTTAGTTAGTAAGATTCTTTAATTAAATGTGGTAGTATATAGCTCCTTTGAAATGCTTTAAAAACAAAAGATTTTCCTTCGTCGTGTTTCGTATTTTAGGATTACAATATAATTATTTTTTGGTTCCCATTTGTGCCTATATCCTTCTACATGTAACTTCCTATCACTATTGTTTGAGTATTGACTTACATTTGTAAGCCTTGTGTTATA
This sequence comes from Trichonephila clavipes, assembly GCA_019973935.1. Lineage (NCBI taxonomy): Eukaryota > Metazoa > Arthropoda > Arachnida > Araneae > Nephilidae > Trichonephila > Trichonephila clavipes. The sequence continues at coordinate 826,013 of BMAU01014459.1, read as the reverse complement.
CTTGTCGACACACAAGGAGTCTTCCTAGAGTCTCTCTGTCTCTCTCTCTCTCTCTCTCTCTCTCTCTCTATATATATATATATATATATAAATAAAATTATTTTTCATACCTTAATGTATGGATGAGAATGTCATGTTTCAAAGATAAGTAAGTAAATATAAAATGATTTCTCACATGTAATTAAACTTTTTATTACATTCCGTACAAATTCATATTCAGCGTTTTTAAGGCATGCGCGGTAACACAGCTTTTACTGTAGAGAACCTGTGAAGATTCCGGACTGACACGGGAAAAATTTGAACTAAACAATCAGGGGTGGGCGACGTGACGCAAAAGTCTCTCACGCGGCTAATTTCTTCGGATGTGATTGTGAGGCGGAAATAAGGTCGACACAATCAACTGTTAGTGGACCCAGGGGAGGAACAACTCAACTCCGTTCTGACGAAATTCTCGGTGGGGCGGCAAATGAAATTGAGGGTCATTTACTCTGATTAGGGCACCGAAGCGGACATATTTTGAAACGGGCTCTTTATTTACCCGGAGGCAATATTAGGGGGAGGAAAACGGTCCTGGGACTTGAAGTGCGAATTCTTTCTGTGCTGATGTTGAAAGTTAGTTCAAGTGAAAAAATTCGTGCTTTTTAAATTGATATTTAAACTTGTATTATTTTTAACAAAGTAATTGATTTTTGTGTGAAGCACGTGATTAAAGATATATTATTTTTACAAAAACTATATAGTTCGTACTTTACTAGACTATTTAATCAATACAACAATTAAACATATTTAATAAAAGTTCACTTGGAAAGTTTTTTAAGTTTTGCAATTTTAAATCGAAAACATTACTGAATTCTAATGCGATTTTTAAGATGTAAAACATGAAACAGTAACTTAATAAATTTCCTCGAAAATAGTTAGTAGATTTTATCGTGCCTGTCAGGAGAAAACTATACAGCTTTTATACTTAAATTAAAGTAACTGAATGCGAAATAAATAAATAAAATTAAATTAAATAAATAAATAAAATTAAATTAAATTAAATTAAATTAAAGGAACTGAATGCGAAATAAATTAAATTAAATTAAATTAAATAAATAAATAAAATAAAAATAAATAAATGAAATAAAAATAAATAAATAAAATAAAAATAAATAAATAAATAAAATAAATAAATAAAATAAAAATAATGTATATATATATATATATATATATATTATTAATAAATGAGTAAACAAATAAATAATGAGATGGACTATAGAGGGCATTAAAAATAAAAATAATGTATATATATATATATATATATATATATATATATATAAATATATATATATATAATATATTAATAAATGAGTAAACAAATAAATAATGAGATGGACTATAGAGGGCATTAAAAATAAAACATATATATAATTGTGTGTGTGTTGTGTGTGTGTGTGTGTGATAAATTTTATTCATATTTTCCCTTCAATTCAAACATGTCACAATTTTCATAATGACAAGATTAGGAAACATGATTCAAGCAAAACAAAGCGATCTGGAAGAAAAGAGTTTTGATTGTACGGAACAATATATATAGAAAAATCTTGATAATCGACTACAGAAATTAATGACTTTCGACTCATTAATTTTGAACGATTTAATAATAATAAAAAAAATCGCATGTCATAGCTTTGATGAGTTTGACAAAAGCTCCCTGATTGCACTTACAAATGTTGCCAGCTATCACATAAAATGCCTCTCACTTTTGAACAGGAGTGGACAGACTTTTCCTGGCTACGGGCTATTTGTAACTCTCTCGAGGTGTTGGGGCCCAGTTTTAATGCGTGTTAACCAGTGTTGATGGCGTACAGAAGGGAGGGGCGGGAAAGGTTACTCGCGTCCGAATCCTCTCTCTTAGCCCTTGATTTTTTTTCGATTGATTATAATACCATGTATAAAGAACTTTAAATGTAATTAAGTATTTGTTATTAGTATTTTTTATTAATTAATGTTAATTATTTACTTAGTAATTTATTTTTTTCTCTTTTTTTTTGTTCCCGACAATCTACAAAACAAAAAAAATAAATATGCTCTCTTTCTCTCATATTGGGGTATGATACGAGAATGGTAGACCCTCAACCTCCCCCCCCCATAAAAAACTCGTGTGTGTACCATTTCCCAATGCCGTAGGTGTGGGGAGGTAAGGAAAAGTTCATTACTATAACTTAACAATAAATACGGAACATAAACTTCCCCCTTCAGAACTAAAATTAAAAAAACACTTTTAAAACTTCGTTTAAAGCAAAACACAATATACAAACGTAATAATAATAGCCACCAATATAATTAAATCAAAAGATACATTTATTATGAAACAATTCAAAATACATTAAAAAATAATACATTTTTAACTAAAGTTATGTACATAGTTTTCGTTGTTATTGCGCATAGAAGACTTAGTATGCATACTGTCAGCCAATCTTGCATTTTCCGTATATAATTACTGCTAAACTCTTCAGGAGGTCACCACAAAATGTCTCGATGAACCACTGGCCGATCGACACTCTTGAGGATATGAAGATCTTCACCACCTGTGCCCGTGTGCGGTTTACCAGACTTCTACCAAGGATATCTCGAGTTGCTGCATATCAGCGATATCAACCTGCGGCCTACGCGCGGCATGTGATCCATCGATCCTTTTTGAGTGACCCGATCACTACCCCCATTGCACTAACAAATTACATTATGTAGAAAAATTTAGAGATAAATTCTGTCAATAAAGCAATCTTATATATCAATTTTATAATCGATGTCGTACTGAAAAGAGTCACGAGATAACGTTCTACTTTTTTGTTGTCGTAACGATTATTGATAACAATTAACAGTGGAGTTCACCCGATGAGTGGCTTTATATCTACACAGATGGTTCACTTTTAGATTTCATCAAGGGTGCTGGTGCTGGAGTTTTCCGTGATCTTTTTTCCTTCTACTCTTATGTCGGCTCTCATACAACTCATTATGACGGTGAAATCGAGGTCCTTCATTTGGACTTTCATCAGCTTTCTGCCCATCTCTCCACTACTGATAAGGCTGTAATTCAGCGTTTCTGTGGGGCGTACCCCTTAGAGGGGCATGATAATATTACATGGGTGGGGGGGTGAGCATATGTAAAAGTCAAAAATAAAAGATTTAAAATAGTAATCAATTTACTGAAAGGAAGTAAAACAAACTACGTTCTGATATAATAAAAAATACACATATTCACATTGAAATAATATACTTATAAATGTATCAATACGGCAAAAAATATTTGATAATTAATTTTTGAATACTAAATTAAAAAGTGAAGTATTATGTGTTGACTTCCATTGACTTGACATATACGAAACTGCGTACACAATATAATACTTATTTTGACAGTTTGTGCAATTTCTAATTATAGTCGCATTGTAGTTTTAGTGTTGAAACACATTATTATTGCATTCAATGCATAGTTGTAGTATGAAGGGGCCACGATGAAGATTATGACTGAAAATTGTGTCGCAAACGTTGAAGGTTTGAGAAGCATTGCTGTAATTTTACCTGATTCAAGTTCTGTCATTCAGGCCTTGACAAGTAACCAAGACAAAAGTTCTCGAGTCCAGGATTGCAGGGAGCTCATCAAAATTCCAACAAATGTTGCCTTCCAGTGGGTGCATTATCATTGTGCTATTTGGGGAAATGAAATGGTGGACCTTTTAGGAAAAGGGGGCTCGGATATTCTCCAAAGATCTACTAGAGACCTGCCTCTGCACTCAGCAGAACTTAAAATAAATAGGATTTCTAAAAAATGCTTTCACAAGATGCCGCTATCAGTGCTGTCAAAAATAAACTATGGAGGGTGCTAATAAAACTAAATTGTGTCTCGGACTCTCCTCGTGCTGTTACCGTAACTGAGTTTAGATTATTGACTGCACATGACTGCCTTTGTGCTCATTTCTATCGTCATAATCTGACTGACACTTTATTTTGGTCTTTGCGTGATTCTGGACAAGTCATAGACGCTTTTCATCTAGCCGCGTGCACTGCATTTAAGAGTTTCGACTGTATTGTGAAGAAATATTGGACGGCTCGTTACCTAATGACCTGATGGTCAATAGCATGATATTTGATAAATAAATTAATTAACAGCGGAGTAGCAACCATTTCACGGGTGAAACTAATTTTTAATGAATCATCATGTGGTCCAAAAGAAAAATATTTAAAGATCATATGTTGTTTCATGACGATTGGGATCTTGGTTATTTCGTTGAGAAAAACTAACATGAATCAACAACTTGCGTGATTTATAGTGAAAATGTTATATTTAAAAAATATAATTTCACTCGTCAGCATCCCACTAAGCACAAATCAATCAATGGTTCTTTTTCTTGAGGAGCTCTTTTAAGACGAGATAAAGTGACTGTCTTAAAAAATTTAATGCAACAGGAGCAAAATATTGGGATCATTGATGAAAGGAAATTTAAAATTATCCTATAACTGGGTACAAAATGCACATAACCTATCTTTCGGGAGTTGAGTTGGGTAGAGTTAAATATAGTTTTAAAATAAAATGCAAAATTATGATTTTTAATATTTTGATCAATTGTCCTCATTTTAAGTGCCTCTGACCGTGTAGTGTCTCCTCCCCCCATTAATCATCATGTTGTGGCCTTAGGTTGAGTGCCCTTGCTGTTTATCATATCTCAATTTGTAATAGAAAATTTATAATTCCTCAAGTTAACACAAATTAAAACTAATTATACGTATAAATTACAATTTTTATAAATTGTAAAAGAAAGTATGCTAAATGAATATGCTTAATCATTAAATGGTTTTACATGAATAGTGTAAAATAAAAATAAAATAAAAGTACACTCCTATATATTTTGGATCATGCTTTTGAAATCTAGGGAAAGTAGCTATACATATACTAAGAAATATATAAATTTTAAAACCCATGCAGGCAGCATAATTATTGATTAAAATTAACAACAGACTATTAGAATTAGGGATTTTGCTTTTCAGCTGTTTTTATGAGCTATTTTAATTTTCAGTTAGTGATGTTAATCTTATGGAATGTCTTATTACTTTATTAAACCTAAAATAGTGCAGATATTTGAAAAAGTAAAGTATTATACTCAAAAAAACAAAATAATACCAATAATAATGATAAGGAATTTTCAGAAATGCCATCAAGTATCGAAAGTGCCAAATGTATCTATTTTTTTCTCATGTCCTTTTTAATCATTTATTCGCAAAATTTGAGGTATTTAAGAAATATTTAGAGCTATTTTCAAACATCCACGGAAAATTGTAACTCTATAAAATAATTCGTTAATGTTTTGTTCATTTGGAAACACTGTTTTTACATTCCAATCGATGATTTAGTCTAGATTTAGAATGGAAAAGTAGATCATCCATATGAGATTAGTATTCAATTTATGAATTCAAAATGGCGGGTAAACAGGAATTTAACATTTACATCTGCTGCCATTAAGTTTATTTATAATAATGATTTACCTTTTACTGAGACTAAATCAATCAAGAAATAGAATAGGGTACACAACTGTTAATGTAATTTGAAATTAAGCCTCTAAATTAAGCCATTTCAATTCAATTTAAATCAATCATTCGGTAAACAGTATAAAATCATTATTATTTATTTCTAGCAATGTTCTACTGCATACTTTTTTTAAATTTCCATTTTGTGTGTTTTTAGAATACAGATACTTAAATTTAGTTGAACGTAAAATATATTGAAAAATATATTTATCAACATATATCATTTTAGAAATTTCATTAGATTCATAATTTATTCACATATCTAATTACATTAGCTATGTATACGATACGTTACAAAGTAGAATCTTAGATATGTATATGATAAGAGAGTCGCTTTCAACGTTGATTATGTTAGTTTACAGAGCTAAGAAATGAAGAGATGGAAGGTTAAAGATAAGTAGCGTGATATTATCTTAAAACGTATTAACTGAAACTTTCATTATCTTCTGCTAATGATATGCATATTATACTAAAAATGACGCACTCGTATTTATAGTATTTTTGAAGTGTATTAGAGTTTTAACACCGTAGGAAGCTCGCAGGATTTTAATTAGTTTTAGGGTCTTACTTCTTTAAATCCCATTCTTTTGCTTTAAAAGATTGAAAAATTAGTAATGTAGTGTTTGCTCACATTGCCTTTAGTTCTTTATTTCTTTATCAGTTAATGTTTATTAATGTCTCACTCTAAAACACCACGAGGGCTAGTGGCGACGAACCTTGGAATTTTGAGCCTCAGTCACGTGACGAAGTCGATATCTGAGCTAGAGCTCAACACCCCGAACTACCCCACCACCCCAATACGAAGCTTTAAGCCACGACATATTTCACGTGTATCAGTACCTCTACATGGCAGGACTTCTATCCCAAAGGCTTGAACTCGAGTCATTTGTTTCTGTGAAACAAATGTCGACTGGGTGGCATGGTTGGTTTGTCGCTGGCCTTCTGCACCCAAGGTTGCGTGTTCAACCACGGCTCAAGTCGGGAGATTTTTATGATGCAGAAAACCGGTAGTGACCCTGTCGTATGATTATACGGCATATAAAAGATCCTTAGAGTGTCTGTTTAGCTTGGGTGCTCTCGGCTTAATTAAATCCAAGAACAGATTCGCATTATCAGAGCTCCAGTGTCTCCCTCTAGGGAGGAAACTGGGCCTCCAAGTTATATGCGGCGATCGGTATCCACCAATATGGTGCCGCACTAAAAAGAGATACCAGCTTCCGAGAATGTACTCGGTCTGTACTGGTGAAACACCAATCCACAGCCCATTAGAAATTTTTAAAAAAATATTTCTGTGAAATGATAGGATTTTGTGACCTTGATTTGAACCATATATGATCATGGTAATTTACTTAATATCTGAAAGTAATTACTTATAATACTCACTTCTTCCTTTTCGTTGATAATATCATGTGCTCTGATGGCCTCTTTATTCCTCTATGTAGCATTTCTATGTTGCTGTACATGGGTTGTTGGTTGTGATATGCTTATTGCATCATTTTGTGTCATTTTACATATTCAATGCATGTTAAATCTAAAATTGTGTTATGTTTCTTACGTTTATTTTATGTAAAACGTCTTCTTATGTTATACATAAATGTAATATGGAAAAGTAATCATTCGGCGAGCATCTCGAAAATATTAAGTTTTCCATAGCTTCTATGTTTTTCTGCAAAATATAGTTTATTCAAGCGTCATTTATTCGAATAACTGTAACTGAACTTTAATCCATTCAAAATGTAGTAAACTAAATTTAACATAGAGGATAAAATTTCAGTTCTTTCTAAGACATATACATTGGCAGGACATTTTGAAAGCATAAAAAGATATGCAAATTGTTATCACATTTCTTCCGAAGTACATATATTTCATATTTTAACACCTACTATTGAAACCGGAAGCTTATAAGAAGAAATATGTACGAGACGTTGGATTTACTTTCCTATCAAAAATGTGCTCAGACCAAATGTGGTTTTCTTGATAAAATTTTGCGTCTCTGCTGTGGTAAATTGATATTTTTCCCTCACCGTTCGATATTTTATATATTTATAAAAGAATAAGATCTCTTTTGTGCGCATGTCACAAAAATATCCCCTCCTGCATTAAATCGAGACCGAAAACCAGATTATTTTGATATTATGCAGTGACAGTAAATCTTCCTGGAGTTATAGTTCCCGCCTTTTCTTGATAAAAGAAGTGAAACAGAATTTTCTGAAATCCTCTGAACGGTTTGCGCAGGCGTGAATCTCTTCTTTATGCTAACGAGAATTTATAAATAGACATCATAAGTCAATTCCTGATGAACGCGATAAATCTGAACCGACACTCTCATAGGGAAAAAAATATTAAAGGGAAAGTGTGGGGGTCGATACAATATCATTTATCTTCGAAAACCGAATGCCGAGCTATGGGAGGGGGAAATAAAAAGAAGCAAATACAACACGGTCGATCAGGCTTCGATTTTCGAAATTCTGCACGCGTGAAAAGTTTTATCGTCTGCGATGCATCGCGTTGCCAAACGGCAGAAACTAAATAAAAGAGCCATGTAAATTACGGAAATGAATATTCATTTTGGTTTTCGGAAGGGCTTCTTTTATTGGAGAAAGATAAATGTTTCATTAAAGCTAGGAGAAATTTAATCAAGAACTCTTATAAAAGCTACGAGGGGAAACTTGTGCTGGCGGTAATCAAAGCTCTTATTCAATACGGAAAACAATTAAAATCATGACGTCAGAAACGAGACCAAAAAGAAGATCATTTGAAAGACGGAGCAGAAGCAGGGCTGCATCTAAACTTTTATTTATTCTAATTTTGCACTGGTATATGAATGGTAATTCCCAATTAAATTCTGCAATTTTGGTATTTTTTTAAGCCTCCAGGAAGCAATTTCGAAAGCTACTCTTTTCCGATATTTCGGCCTTTTTAGAAATTCTCGGGACATTAATACCGAATAGATACTTAATATTTAATTGGAATTGTTACGGTAAGATTGGAACTTTTTAAATATATGTTGCCGTGCTGTTAGTTCTGGATATATACAAAGTAATCCTCTCAGAGCCATTATTAATAACTTTATCAACTCTTTTTCAGTTTGCTAACATACTGATTATAAGTCTGTCCTTGACAATAGTTGTCCCAACATATTGAATTTAATATTTCAAGACTATTTTCCATCACCACATTTCCAATTCAGTATGAATGAAAAACTTCAGGATGAGGGTTGATTTTTTTTAAAAATCCTTAAACGATTTGTGGGTTTAGTTGCATAATGTGCTCATTTAGTGAAAATAAACTCGTTAATGTTTAGAAAATAGAAAACAATCAATTTTGAGTGATCTTTATACCATTTCGATGTTTTTAAAAAACAATTATGTTAAGTTTGTGTTCCTTGCCTTTTAAATCACGTCTTGTTTTTCATCAGATCTAAAATAAAAACTACCTTTAAGTAGATGGATTCATTTATGATAAATGAAAAGTTTAATTTTTAACAAAATATTTTGAATTATAGTTAGAACGATATTATATTAATAATTCTAATGCAAAATTACTCCCCCCTCCCCCAAAAGTTACAGAAGCTAAAAAATATTCTATCAATGAATATAGAATCCACCATGATTGTTAATTTTTAAGGGGAATTCTTTTTTTCCATTCAATCTAATACAAAAACTATGTTTAAGTCAATTGATTCATTTAAAATAACTATGAAATTTAATTCAGAGTACACTACTTTTTAATGATAGTTATGTTGAAATCATATTATTATATTTTAAGTGAAAATCCGCCATCCCCCCCAAAAAAGCAGAAACCAGAAAATATCCATTCTAAACAAAATAATATATTAAGCGTATATAATGGTTAAAAATCTTTTCTGTCTTTTTCAAAATAATTTTCGAGATTTTTTACAAAATTAAGTTATGACCCAAAAATTTTATAAAACATTACTTACAACATTTACTAAATGAACATCTTATAAGGGGAAAAAGTGATTTATGAGTAAATTATTTAATAATGCTAAATAGATTTAAAATAATATAAAATTAGCTCTAATAAATTACTATAAATAAAAATAGTAAATTTTCTGATAAATGATAATAAGTAAAGTTCATTCTCCTTTTTATCAAATAGAAAATTATTTTGTATACACTATACATTTTATTTTAAAATACTTTAATGCAAATATCCATATAAAGTTCTTTATCATGGAAACTTATTCACCTCTCACACATTTGGGTTGTACACCGTTTAAAAAAAACTTAAGTAATTCATCCAGGCTCATATAATTCTAATGAAGATTGTTAACTTTTCGTTTTATTTTTGATAAGACTTAATGAGTCCCTCCTGAAAATCAGACGTGAAACCATCTTGCACTTACTAATTATGTTCAAAATGAGCCGGATTATTTCACACACACAGTTGTTTAAAAATTCAGCGCATTACAGTACCCATTCACGCTCCTTTAAGGTACATTACGTATCTCTGAATATTTAGGTTTAAATTAGCTACAAAATATTCAACGTGTACAGACCATTTAAAGTATGAAAAGATAAACATTTAGCTGTACTGTTTAAAGCAACTTATTATCTGAGAAATTATCTGAAACCTTATCTTTTATACATGTTTAACTACCTACGAAGAGCTAAGGAAATCGTCACGCGCTCAACTTTGTAGTTGATAGCAGTTACACTCATTTATCGTCCATTCTCTAATTTTAACGTAAATGTGCTTAAAGCCAAGAATGTAGGATATATTTTAAAGTATTAGTATTAGGAATAGTGTTGTCTCAGATTAACTATCTTTTAAATCTTAATTTTTGAAATCTCACCAGTTTTCGTAATTGTTACTTTTAGTTTTTATGTTATAAAATTCCATTTAAAAAATGCTTCTCTCGTCCAGATTTCATTATATTCTAGACGTTGGTGAAAATTGATTTCCTTTGATACGATATACTATACATGTAAAATTGACCCTAAAAAGTGTTGCCAAATAAAAAATTCAGATCTTTGAAACTAAAGTTGTTGAACAATATAGAAAATCTTAAATTACTTTTCTTTATTAGGGCGTTTTTGTATCTAATTAACGATAACTTTTTTTCGGATTATATTTATTTAGTATCTGATCTCCAAACGCATTTTGGAAAAAATTGTGCAAGAAAAAAAATGAAAATAAAAAGGAATATTTATAAGAAATAATTAAAAAATTATAATGAATACAATGTGTTCATGACCACTAGAAAAGTATCTTCTTAAGTATATAATCTACAGTCCCTGGCCAAATTATTAGACGCACTATAAGATTTTATGAAAAATGTTAATTATCGGGTGATACTATACAGGTTTTTTGTATTCATAAGGTACAGTGTGTGTTTTTTGGTTGTCCATTTAATAATCTATTATTATCACAAATAAAACTTCATCATTAAAGAAAAAAATATGTATTTATTTGCTCTTGAAAGAAAACAGGAACAATTATAATTAAATATTAATATTTTGTTGAGCCACCTTTAGCCGCTATGAGAACTTCGATTCTGCGCGGCATGCTATCAATACAAGACAGTACTGTCTCCTACATTTGAGGAGGATGATTCCACACTTGATTTATTATTTCTAAGAGCTGCGTTTTATTTGTAATTACATCTTTAGCCACTTCTCTTTTCATTAACTCCCAAATGTTTTCGATTGAGTTCATATCAGGGCTATTACCCGGCCAATCCAACAGAGGGATATTTTGTTCTGCCAAAAAAGCTTTGATAAACCGAGCTGTATGGTATGGAGCTCCATCTTGCATAGAAATGTATGGTTTTCTATTTAGAAACCATTCTTCCAGCTGCAGAATCAAGCGATTTTGCAAGACATCTTGTACTGGTCTTGACGCATCATACCTTTAACCATGTCCAGACGTCCAGTACCCTTGCCACTGATGACTGACCGAATCTTTATTTTTGTAGGGTGTTTCACAGTCCGAAGAACACAGTCATAATGAAACTTTTCTCCACGACGACGACGCACAAACTGAGTTTTGTTCTGCAAAATTTCAAATGCTCTTTCATCACTGAAGCAGACGTGTCAAAAAAAATAAATAAACATTTTTGCTGTTCCTTCTGTAATAGAAAATGGTTAAACACTTTGTTTGTGAATAAATTATAACAACATACCGATCTCCAGAAGTACACATCTTTATCACGCCAGTGTTTGGCCCAATTCAGACGCTTTGCTTTTATTGCAGGGGCTAACTTGGACTTCCTGGCGGGGCGGCAGGTCTTAAAATTTAAATATTTTAATTTTCTTCGAACAGTGCGTTCAGAAGCATTCACATTAAAATCTTGGAGTTGCGATTTTATCACTTTTGTGGTAGCAAATCTGTTTCCAAAGCAAATTTTCTTAAAATATATTTCTGACCTTGGGGGGAAAATAGGCTTTCTTCCGCATTTTTCTTCCTTTTTGGGCTCAATTCTTCTCCTGACTCAATTTTCTTCTTTATGCGTCGTACACTAGCTTCAGAAACTTTCAGCTTTCGTGATATTTCGCGGTTTGAAAACAATTTTGCATTCACAAGGGAATTTACTTCTGCTTTCTTACATAGTGAAAAATCGCTTTTTTTACCCATGCTGAAAATGTACAAACTGATCATTTAAACGCCGCACACGAAATAAACAAATAACTGCATAAAATAAAACTGCTAAATTAACAAACAAAGCACATTAACTCACAGAAACACGTCCGCAACTGAAGCATACGCGAACGCGACTCGAGCAGGTTTTTGACTTGTTTACGTTCGTGTGACAATTTATTAAATTTGTGTTGTAAAAATAAATACAAATACAAAAAAATGAATACAAATACAAAATATATCATAAATTTACTCATTTAAAATCCATTGGATATATGTTTAAATATGAAAGTATTGCATATAAACTTATATAAATCAATGAATTATTAAAAAACAGGAGTGCGTCTAATAATTTGGCCAGGGACTGTATAGTGTTCTCTATTTCTCCATAATTTATATCTTTACAAATTCAAATGATTTGTCAAAAACCAGAATAAAAAAAAAGAAAAATTGAAAAAACACTTAAGTTAAAAAAAATCAAACTCAAGTTAAAAAAAAATAATTAAGAAAAAAAACTAAGGAATTCTGAATTATATATGTAGTTCTGAAGAAGAAGATGTAATTATTCTTGTATAAAGTTACTTATTTGTGTAAGAGTAAGTTCTTACCCAAATTTGTTAAATTTTACTTAATATATATGTATATATATGTAACAAATTTTAAATAGAAAACGATGTCTTATTTGATGAGCAACCTAAAACCAATATATATATATATTTTTTGGATTTTAACATCTCCGAGCAAATCTTCAATTACTGCCAAGCAATTACTGAGATTTATCATAGATTTTCTTATATCTATTCCGTCCCTGTATGTATCGATTCTGGGTTAAATATATTGCTATATAACTATAATTTTAAATATGGTAGAAGGTATAATAGTAAGTAGGTAGAAGAGTTATGTATGAGAGAGAGAAAAAAAATACAATGACATTACTTACCAACATAAATATTAAAGTATGATGAAAAAATCAGTGCCCACCTCATTGATTTCATTGAATTTCCATTTCATATTTTTCATTCTGTCTTATAAAAATAATTACTACTAACCTTATGTACCTCGTTTGAGATTTAAACTTTTCTAAGAGATAATTCAGAATAAAATTTGATAATATTGTAGAAGTTGTGATACACTATATCAAATATTCAAGCAAGAAAATACATTTCTAGAACTTAATAATGTTTTAAAAAGAATGATATTAAAATTGAGACCTCCCCATAAGTCATGAACTAAAAATATTAAAAGTGAACCTTTTACACTTTTACATGAATTAATAATGACCATATCTAAAATAATGATATGAGGTCACAGTGAATTTAAAATTAATAACACTACAAATACTGCATTATTAGAACAACAAAATTATATAGAGTATAGTCAATTTAATTTTAAATCAGTTGTTAAAAGAATTTTTTAAAAAGCAATTAGTATGTTTCCCCAATTTGTAAAGCTGAAATAATAGTCTAATTTTTTTAAATGTTGAAAAGAATTTTAGCATTTTCTAAAAAAAATTAAAAGAAAAACATATAAAAATCTAACTTCCATTAAAAAATAACCATAAAAAAGACATATTTTACTGAAAAAACTAAAAGTTACATTTAACTTTATTGGAAGCTAAAGGTTTTTGTAAATTCAAGATGGAATTGAAATTGTTTTTTGTTTATCCCTTAGATGTTGCCGAAAGTGTGGTACGTTATCCCGATTGTCCATCGAAGCTAAAATCCCAAACCCTATCTTGTTCCTTCGTACTGTTTTATTCGACAACAACATTTTTTCGTAATGCGATTCAGATTTCCAAAGATTTCTCTATCTTTTTCTTCTTCCTTTTATTCTAAATCTATTGAGTGAGTATTTGATTTTCTGTTTCCATTTCCATTTCAATATATACCTACAAATGTTCTTTTCGTCGAACGTGCCTTATTTTTTCCATCCCTTCTACATTAAACTGACTTTGTTCTCTTTCGCTTTCAAAATGCTTTTAGAGTGAAAGTCTCTGCTCCCATTTCAACTTCCCTGCTGTGCGCAGTTCAGATCAAACACATTTGCTGGAAGTTAAGCGCAAAATTTGATCTGTGTTTAAAACATGCGGATTTGTGTTTCTCTTTAGATCTAACAGTGCTTATTTGGACGATGTTGTAACTGATGTTACATTATTTCAAATTTTAATGCTTAGCATGCGTTTTTTTTATAAATGTATTTTTTATAAATATAAGTCTTGAAAAAATATATAATTGCGTTTATAATGCCCTTAAGTATTATGCTTAATGCTTAAGAGCTGAAAGGCAGATGTATGTGGTATCTTCCTAAAATAAATGTAAAATAAAATGATTTTTGAGAGAATACCTCTGATAAAGATTCCATTCATGGTTGGAAAATATATTAAGTTACCTTTTATGTTCAACATTACAGGGACAAAATAGCAGGGAAATGTACACAGAAAAGAATATATCATTTTCAGGTGCTTTCATAAGAGTATTATGATACATACGGAAATTTATAGCTATACTTATTTCAACGAAAAAAGGTTGCTTGTTATCTAGAAAATAACAGCTCTTCGATTTAAGGAAACCTGCACATAAATATATTTATACTAGTCAGAAATATTTCTTATACAAATATATAAATGTTGAAAAATACAAACATCAGGCACTAATAATTAGAAATAATAACTATCAAATATTAAACATGTGACACAGATATCATGTAAATGAAAGAAATACTATACTTTAAAATATTTTTGAGGTTTAATGAACATGAGCCCTAGAAAAACCACAGTATTTTTCCAATGCTAATTAATTTTACTTTCACTTTACTCTATACGTACAGTTTTTGAAGAGCATTTTAAGAGAAAGTACATTTTTTACTTACTTTAACTGATTTAATTTTGCAGTTTTATGAGCTACTAGCCGTTACCCACTCACATTGCTTGGTATTTTATGATGTTGTATGGATATGTATTATGTTTAAGCTATTGATAGCTTAATTCTAGTTTGGTACTACAATCCACCAAACCCCTCAAAATGGTTTCAAATTCATGGAAAATTTATGTTGTTTTGCTGCAGTATTCGTTTGCTGTCCTAAAAGGACCCTGTAAGTCCTTTGGATGAAATGACTGTCCCAACCAGGATTTGGGGGAATGCAGAAGTATAGGAACGGCTTCATTAGGAATTTTCGTTCCCTAAATGTGTCAGTTATCTTTTTAACGAAGCCATCCAGATTAAAATACATCCGAGAACCAAATGTTTCTAACATTGATTTCGCGAGCTTCCGACTTCAGCAGCATAATGTTTGTTAACGTCTCGTGTACATTAATGGCATCAACACTCAGAGGTTGGCGAATCTGAGGAAGTATTTTTATTACGCTGTTTACTATTCCGTTTCCATCATTGACTTTTTTTTTTGGAAACTGCATCTTGTTGCAACAGAACTATGGCTCAGGATATGAAAATGTAAAACAAGAAATATTCGCTGTTTCAACGGACAAACCATTTTCGTAGCACAAGCTATAAAGCTGAGAAAATTATTGGATCTCAGTATGATAGCATGGACATTAAATATTGTTTTATCGGTGTTTTCTGGACAGAAGTGCCGTTTGCTGAAGAAGTTTGTGACAAATTTTGAAATGTAGATGAGAATAAATTATCTGGTAATCAAAGCAAATATGGTAATCTATTGATTTCCGCTTTACTTTATTTTATCAATTCGTTGATCTTTTTTGGATCCTAAAAACGTTCCAGTTAATGTACCTTTACTAACGTATTGCACTAAGTTGTATTTAAATGTTATAGCAAAAATATTCGTCAATCTATTTCATACACATTGTAATAATTTAAACTTAGTTTTAGTAAGCTTTCTTAAAAAAAAATACTATTCGTTTTTGGAATAATTATAACTATTAGTTTCTGTCAAAAATGTTAAAGAAAGAAATGTACGAGTTTAAATCACAAATTGATTACACTTCACGTCCTACAAATTTATTAAACAAAGATAGGTGTACAACAGATCGATTCAACAACATAACATAGGGACAACAGGACTCCGCCTTGAGTAATGCACTTGTTCAAGTTACCCACACTCTTCCGTATAACTTCTCAGTAGAAGTTTGGTCGTGAAGACACTTATGAATTGCATCCGGAGCGTCTATGAGTGAGGCACGTTGGAAAACTTCCTTGAACGCTACAAAGAAATTAAAGTTTGAAAAAACAAGATCTGGACTCCAGGAAGGGTATTCCAGGATCTCAAAGTCTAACAGGTTGATTGCTGTGGTAAGCATTCATGCTACCTACATCGCACACGCCTTACGAAATTTGAATTCGCCGTGGATAATATGATAGGTTGAACAGAGACTGATGTTTAAAGAAGTCGCAACCTCATCTTTTGTTTCTCGTCTATCTTCTATAATCATCTCTTGAGCTTGCTAAATATTGTCGTCAGTGATTGAGTTTGACGGTTGTTTAACTCTCTTTCGTTTGGTCACTTTTAAACGTTTTGATTCACACACACGCAAGACAATTTCACGTATTGTGACAAAAATCTGAGGTGAGTTTCAAGATCTTTCACAAAAACTCTGACTACAAAATTCTGATAACTCTTAGATACTCATCTTTAGAGGAATCTGATAGCAAGGCTGACATGTGTATGCTGCTATATCTGGACGACCACTGTTGTAATCGTTATTAAATTTCACACACGACAGGCCAACTCAATGATGCGCATGTGGTCGACTCTTATATTTTTTTGTAAATAAAGCTGTAGAACGAAAAGTATAGCTTTTGACGCCCTCATAATTCGTTTCAAAATATGAATTTTATAAACATTTATCTAAAACTCTCAACCCATCTTTGAAGAGCGTAAATCAACGTTTCTCGAGCTGTGGGGTTTCTCAAACTCCCTGGGGGTGCGAGCATTCTCAAAAGTCGAGGACAAAATATTATTAAAAAATATATTAATTTACTGAAAGCAAGCAAATAAAATACATTCTGACATAATACAAAATAAAATACACATTAACATTTATATCATTGATATAATATTCTAATAAATGTATTAGTACTACACACAATTTATTTTACAAACAATTTAACAATACTAAGTTTAGTATTTACCGTGACCCCATGACCTTGTCATATATAAAATTATTACTTTTCTCGACAATTAGTACTATTTATAAATAATCTCCTAAATTCAGATTTAAATTACACGATTCGATCCCCAATGCCACCGTTTTCTATGGAGGTGCGCGTATGTGATGTAAGGGGGAGTGTTAGAAAGAGGAATAACTAAAAAAATCCTTCTCAAACGCTGTCAAGGTTCTTTTGATGCATTCCAAAGCCTTCGGAATAATTTAATGGATAGCAGTGCACATAAAAGATCATGCTCTGAAAAGACGTATATATACGGCCAGGACAATTAACACTTTGGCTGAGCGAGATGTTCATATACATCGGTGAAATTTAAGACGTTAAAGTCGTAAAGTATCTTTAGCGTCAAAGTATAGTATTGATTTCAAAACATAGTTATTGAATGGAGGATAAAAAATGAATGGGTAGGATAAAAATTATGATTGAATATTGGATCGCAAATATTGAAAGTTTAAAAAAAACACTGGCATAAATACGAGGGCTGATATGGTAAGTTAAACTAGAAGTTCAAACACGTTGTGTAATTAAGGATCTAAGTCGCAACTAAGCAAAAATTACTGAAAGCCAGTGATCAGGAATGTGCACAGATTTATCGGCTAGTAAGGTAATGAAAGGAACAAAGTTTGGATAAAACTTAAAGGTAATTAATCCTAAGTCTGTCTGGTGCGGATAGCGGTAACTTAAATCAAAATAAGAAAAGCATACCGTACTAAGCTAGTTAATGCTGAAGATTTAAAATAATATAATTTCTGTACTCAGTGCTTATACTCAATAACGCTGTAAATGCTTTTATTTTACAAGAATGTGAATTTTTAGATGTTTTTTTAAAAAGAGGGACTCTCTAATTACACTGTAAAGACAGCTAAATTTATCTTCAAATAAATAAATGGAAGGGGATTTGATAATAAATACATAGAATTTTTTATCTATTTATGAAAAAAATAAAATGATGAAAGGCGTCATATTCGATGTGTATTGTTTTATTTCATGAGTACAAAACAAAACAAATAATTTGCATTCAAAATATTGTTAATGTTTAATTAGATCGTGTGTGTGTGTGAAATAACGAATCAAATCATAAGCCATTACTTATACATTAAGATATCTTGAAATTAAAAAGATCCCGACCTTATATACCTATGAAACTATTTTATCACCATTTATACAGGTGTTTCTAAATGAGTATCGGAGTTTTAAAGCTTTATAATATTTATTACATATAATTCACACATCAAATGAAAGAGTAACTAAAGCAGTTTTACCTACAAGCTTAAAAATGTTCAATGTCAGCCTCATTCGTCACAAAACACACATCAAGTCGATAGGCGAGGTCGTCTCAAACTTTGTTCAATGAGTCTGAGTTAATTCTTGCAGCAGCTGCTTCAATCCTGTGTCTTAAGTCTGGGAGGTCAAATGGTAGCACAGGTACGCACACACAATCCTTAATGAACCCCTACAGATAGAAATCTCACCGTATAAGAGCAGGAGAATGTGGAGGCTATGCGAAATAAGCTTTATCGTTAGGCCCTTTGCGGTCAATCCATTGGTCGGGTACAATGATTTTCAACCAATCGTGTACTCAGCGATGCCAGTGAGGTGGTGCACTGAGAGAACCGATTTTGCTACCAAAAAAGTTATCTGGCTTACTTTTTTCCAATTGAGGAAATAGTCACAGTTGTAGAACATCAAGATGAGCTCCGAAATCGGCTGGTTTTTCCAAAACGAAAGGCCCATTACGCCTGAGATAAGGTGCAAAAACTATTCAATTTAGGTGAGTCTCGTTGTAGACAACAAAAATTAAAACGAAATACTCGCTGCAAAGCAATAGCAGATTCTGTCTTTTTTAACTGGAAAACACAAAACACTTTCTGTTCACTAGTCGCAATTTTTCTACTAGCGCTCTGATTGACGGGGAAGGAGGAAAAATTAACAGAATTTTCACGCGCATACGCACGCACACAAGCCAGAAATAAAACTATTTCATTTGCTCTCCCATTCGATGTATGAATTAAACTTATAAGTTTTATGTATAAAATATTATAAAGCGTTAAAACTCCGATATATTCATTTTGAAACACCCTGTAGTATGTCTTATCAATCTGGCAATTGAATAATTTAATCGACTGTGCAATTATCTTGGAAGTATTCTGTAGTTTCCAGTTATTAAAATGACTAGTTTTGTCCATTAACTTTCATTTTTGAGAAATGTATGTTAAATTATCTTATAGTTGTGTGCCAGGTATTATATAAAATTTTAATATTTATTTTTCTGACTCATGGAATGTCCAGATTTATAAACTGATATGTTCAAAAATGCTTGCTTTCCTACTTCGTTTACTCAATTTTCGATTTATACTATAAATTTTAGTTGTTCGTTGATTTCGTCTGCATTATCAACTATGCCTTTTTTGGATGATTCATAATGAATTTAGAAAATCACTTTTTCAAAGCAGGATAAGAAAATTTAGTTCAGAAATAGAAGTGGACCGAATTAAATTAGTTATGCATTTCAGCTAGTCCACACACTTTTTAAAACCGTTCTCAGTTTATAATGTCTACTGCCTACTGCTATTCATCTTGGAATCTCTTACTACCTAACTCAGCGTTTCTCAAACTGCGAGGACGTGATAACCCTACATGGGGGACACAAGCGTATCGAAAAGTCTAAAACATATGATTATTTAAGAAAATTAATAATTTAGGAAAATGAAAATACATTATTGAATAGTAAAAAAGTAAAATACACATTTACACGGATAAAATACATTTATAAATGTATCAGTACTGCACAAAATATTTGATAGTTAAAGTATCCAACTACGTTCGGACCCGTGATTTTAAAAAAGCGCATAAATGGATAATTTTCATGATATTTAGTGTCACTTATACATGTATAAAATTGTTTTAAGGATATTTTAACAAAAAAAAATTATTTAAATACAATATTTTGCCAAAAAATTAACTTAGAATAATATTTTTTCAAAACTTTCTCCTTTTATACAAAATGATTCTATTAGAATACGATTTTGCTTATATACAGTACAGACTTCTCTCGAGAGTCTGAACTAGAATTTTTTTTAAAATTCACATTATTTTCAGAGTTCCCACCAAATACAATAATTATCGGCGTGTTTTTCTTTAAATTTATCCCCTCTGTTGTCATAAAACATGGAGAAACCCACTTCAAAAATTCTAGTTGAGCCGCTGTACATAGGTCTGAGCTATATACAGGCACAATATTATTATAATAGAAGCATTTTTCACAAAAGGAGAATATTTTAAAAATGGGTCATTCTATGTTCATTTTTTGTCAAAATAATGTACTTAAAGTTTTTTTTAATATAATACTATTCTTAAAACAATTTTTTATACATTTTCTAATCTAAATGACACTAAATATCATAAATATTATACATTTATACGTTTTTGAAAAATCATGGCTCCGAACGTAGTTGGAAACCTTAATTTATCAATACTAAGCTAAGAACAAATTCAATAATTACCAGTGAACCCTTGGGCATGTGTGTACATAATAAAATTATACATAAAATGTAATACTTATCTGGATAATTCGTATACGGTTTATAATATAATGGAAGTCTTGTTGTAGCTTTAGCGTCTAATTATATTATAATTATATTCAATACATTGATAATCTACGGCGGGGGACGATAAAAATTGTGATTAAAAATTCGATCACAAACATTGAAAGTTTGAGTAGGACTGACCTTACTGTTAGGAACTTCTATATGTACATATATTTATGCACTACTAATGCTTAACTCAAGGTAATTTCACATGAATATTTGCACAACATTTTTACGTTTTACATTATAGTATTGTTTTTTTTAAAAACATACATGAAACAATCATAGATTACAGTTTTGTAGGGAACATTATACGAAAATTTGAATAAAAATTATAATTAATCTTAATATTATAATTATCATTAATCTTACTTCACAGTCAGACGCGTCGTTCGAAAGTCCTTTATGAATATTAAGAAATAAATAATGCAATTCTATTTTTAACGTATTTCTGAAAATATTTTGAACATATTAGTATCATGTAAATTTCTGTCAGTTGATTTGCGGGCACAAATTTCTATTTTTAAGAAATTAATCAGTGTAAAAATGAGATGGAGAAAAAAGGATGAACAGTTTCTTGGACAAATTTGGTCGTATGTATTAAATGATCCATTATTAAGAAAATGCATGTATGCATGGTAATAAGAAAATAAGCTTAAGCGAAAACAACTGATGCCCTGATAAGTCTGTGTTAATGAAGGCCTTTGTTCAAGGTATCACGTGGTATACTCCCAATTTCAGGAAACAGATTTCATGCTGAAAAATTTTAACTGAAAAACTTTAATTGGAACTGAAGATCGATGCGGAGGAATCAATTCAGATACATCTCTTATCACCTGATCAATAATCAAAGTTTCGATGGACCTGGTTTTACACTGGAGTTCAATCGAATTTAAACTACTAGGAATAAATCAATTCATCAAGTTTTTCATTCTTTGTTTATTGTTTTTTTATTTAATTTGTTCATTGGAAGAATAAGATTTTCTCAATTATTTGTTCAAATTTTTCAAACATAATTTGTTCCTAAATTTGGCATCTGAGACTGAATATAATATTTTTAAATGCGTGCACAAGTATAGTAAAGCTTTCCTATGCAAAAATAATGCTCTCTGGTATATAGATGAAGGCAAAAAAATAATAGTTGATTTTTTACAAGGAAAACGAAGTTTGAACTCTCTTTTATGATAAAAAGTCAAAGTAAATTTTGTTAAAGTGAAACAAGTACAGTTTGTACTTTTAACACTTATTGCAATGAGACTTGTACTTAATAGTTACAAGTTAAAAACATCAGGTGCATTTAATACAAATTATTTTATATTAAGGTATCCGACTACCCTAAAACCATGATTTTTTCAAAAATTGGCAAATTTTTTTATGACTTTATTTTATAGACCATTTTATTAACTTAATAACAATACCAAATACTTTATTTCCCCTCCACTAGAACAAAAACTACAAGCGTTTTAGTAAAAGCAAATGCCATAACTTTACACAAGATGTCAAATTTAAAATGCGTTTTACTCGAAATGTGTTTTTTCGAAAAACTCAAACGGGGACCACGATTGCTCAAAAAGTTTTGAAAATAATTAGCTGAAATTTTTTGCTTATGTTCTGCATAACAGTAGAAGTGTTTTGATCTTCAGATTTATCAATCACTGTTTTATTTCAAAATTTGCTGTTCTTTATATGAATATAGTCAATGTTTTTTTAAGCAATTTCGTATAATGACTTAGATAAAGTGCTCTAGTTTTTGTAACAATTAAAATATCTCTTATCCTGAACGTCACTTCAAACAGGAATAACAAAGTAACACATCAAAAATTGAAAAATTGAGAATTTGTTCATAAAATCTTTGCACAGAGTGGGCCCCGTTTATGTAATTTTTCGTACATTTTTACTAGTTTTTTCCCATTTTAATAATAATAATTTTTTTTTCTTTTACCAATTTTAGGATTTTTTCCTTAAAATATACTAAATACATATAAAAATCACAAAAAGATCTCCATATCTCCTTTTTTTCAAAAAAAAAGTTGTCGCAAGTAGTCGGATACCTTAAATATTTAAAAAAAAATATCTATTGTTGAAATTACTGTGCAAGATAAGGCGGAAGACTAGGAAAGCTTGGTTGGGGGGAGAAACTGATTTGACGGTGCTGTTGATAGAGACCTGGGATTATGAAATGTTACGATGTCATATACTGTACTGTACACTACTCAGGCCTCATTTATTAAGAATCGTCATTTTAAATGATTTATATTATCGAAAAATGGTTTAACTTTGAGTCTAAAATAATCTAACTAAAATGCAGTCTTCTAATGTTTTAAAAGAAAAAAAATTAAACCATTTGTGGCATTATTAATTGTTAAAATTTATTTTTTAAATTATTTTTTTCGAATCCGCACAGAACAGCGATATCCGACCTGCGAGCCTTTTGAAGTGGCCCGGTCAGGGCTAATTGCTCGGAGAAATTCACTTACTTAAGATCATTGGATTAAAATTTTGGTAGGAATTTCTTGGTCAAGAAATAATGTATATCAATTTTGCTTTTTGCTGTCAATTTCATACGGATACGAATGGATGTTCTTTTCCTATTCGGAACGGTTGCGGTTTGTGATAAAAGAGAACAGTGGATTAGCGATTATTTTAGGGGTGGAACTAACTTTTGGCTATCTTTTGAAACTCACAAGCGAAAAACATTCGAAGAAAATATATCGGTTCGAGACGATTGGGAGGTTAACTGTTTTGTAGGGAAAAACAAACCTGAATCAGTAATTATTTGATTTGTCATGAAAGTGATGTATTTACAAAATACAAATAAACGGGAATCATTCGCTGACACTTTTCCCTCGAAGATCTCTTTCATGAGATGATAAATGGGTTTTCTTGAAGAATCTTTGGAATAGCGACAGAGTGTTTTATCAGTGGTAATATCACAACGGTAGCAAATACATCCCATGAAGTTTGTAATATTATAGGTAATCCAGTGCTTCTCAAACTTTCAATACTGGCGCCCCCCTTTTCAATCACAATTTTTATCGCGCCCCCCTTATACATAATAATTTACTGAATGCAATAATAATGCACTTTTACGATAAAGCAACAATATTTATTATAAACCGTACAAATTTATGACATAAGTATTAAATTTTGTATATGTTACTTTTAAGCAAAAAAAATTTAAGTAATAGGATAATTACTAAGTTATTTTTCCTTTCTCTGATTTTTAAATTGTAACATATTACAAAATGCGATGGTTGCTTAGAAGACAAAATATAGATATCAGCTAAATATAGAAAATGAACTCAGAGGGTCAATTTCTTATCTTAAAACTCCTTTCAAAAACTTTGCTCTGTGAGACAAGCCCATGGAAGTAGCTAATAATTATTAAACTTGTTCTTAATTTAGTATTAATTAATTAGTCATAAAATACTCTGTGCACCACTCATACATTAAAAGCAGTGTTTCTCAAACTTTCAATACTGGCGAACCAATTTTCAATCATAATTTTTGTCTCGCCCCCTGTACAGCAATAATGTATTTACTGCAATAAAAATGCACTTTGAGAGAGAGACGCTAAAGTTACAATACGATCTTAATTATAAACCGTATAAATTAATACGATAAGTATATTAAATTTTGTGTATATTTTAAGTAATATATATTTTAAGAAAATTACTTAAAATATATATTACTTAGAATTATGTTATTTTTCTTTCTCTAATTTTTAAATTGGAACAGATCGCAAAATGATGTATTTAATTAAAGATTTTTTTCCTTCAGCATTCATTTCTCAAAGCACAAATGTCATTAGAAAAACAGTCTAGTCAATGTCGCTCTCTATCATATCCATCACATCTGGCATTATAGGGTACGTTTGCGTGAGTCTGGGCAACCTATCGGACGGCTGCGCAAAACATGTAAAAATGCTTTTCCTCGTACAATTCCAGTCAGTTTTGGTCGACTCGATACTCCTATAGCTACCGAATCTAGCTTGAATGTACATTTTTTTAAATTTCCACGTTAATTGTAATTCAAGGTAATTAAGTATTTACGGCAGTAGATTAAAACAATATCATACATACATTTTTAAGTCGTAAGCAAACATTCGACCATAATAAAGAATCAACAAGTACACAGACAAACGAGCATGGTTCCGAAAATTAAATCAAGGCGATCTCTCAAAAATACTTAAATTTTTGATTTACCACTACTGAAGTAAATGATGGAAAAAAAGCCCCAGCTCCATATGTGTTAAAACTTACAAATCTGTAGAACAACATGTGAAAGTTGTTTTTAAAACATGTAAAATCATTTAGCTATGTTGGCAAAGAATTTTAAAAATATTTTCTGGATGAGGACAGCTTGGTAGCAAGTTACGAGTGGATTAGTGATCTATTTCAAGATACTCCAGAAGAGCTCTCAACTTCCGAAGAAGAAATCTTCATAGATTTCACATCCAGTGAAAAATTAAAAGGCAATTTTGTAATAAAACGCTCTTTGAATTTGGGGTAGAGGTGAATGAGGAATTTTCTGTAATGAAAACAAAAGCACTTCGTATACTATTACCATTTTCAACATCCTACCTTTTTCAAACCGGATTTTCTGCAGTGGATGCCTTGAAGACAAAATAACTCTTTATAGAAAAATGTCAATTTTTCTGATATTAAAACCTTCCTTTGAAAAACTTTCCTCTACAAGAAAAGCCCATGGAATACCCTAATAGTTGTTAAACTTGTTCTTAATTTAGTAATAAGATTGATTGATTGAATATTAACGTCGCACTGTTCAGCTGCACGAGGGCTTTTGACGACGACCACGTAATTTTGAACCATGGTCAAGTGACGTGGATGACACCTGAGCTGGCACCCTTCTCTCCTAACTACCACACCACACCAACGGGAAAACGTTTCAACTCTCAACAGATTTAACATGCATCGCTGCCCTACATGGCGGGTCTTTAGTGGTACTGGGCTCGAACTCGTGACAAGGCAAGCCCCGATCCGATACCTATACCACTCGGCTATCGCGGCCAAATTCAGTAATAAGAAATTATTTATAAAATACCTTCTTCAGTACTGATACATCAAACGTATACTGGCTGAAACACCGACTCTTCGCACGAGTTCATTTTTTTAAAAAAATAAAACATTATTCTTGATATAATAGCTGAACTGTATGGAGAGTAAAACTGTGTGCACGACATTGTATACAAAAATGTAAAATGATTTCTTTTTTTAGATAAATGCTATAATTGTAAATAACTATTTAAAAGAACTGCAATTTTAAACCTCACACAATTAGCATTTAGAATTAATGTTAAATTATGAAAAAGAATATAAAATTCCGATGAAGAATAATTGTGTTACTTTTTAACATTTAAAGCGAGAAGGCTTCAAAAATGTTTTAACCCGGGAGCAGGCGCGTACTCGATACTAACATTAATGGTAGTGCGGGGGGACTCAGTCACCCCAATCATTTGTTTATAATTATTTTTACTGTACACGATACAAATCGGAATTCTAGTGAATATTTTAATTTATAGAAAGTATACTTACCTTCTTTCAAGGACTATTCAATTCTTTGATGATTTGAGAAAAAATCCAATAAAACTGAACTAAAATGATTCAAAAGTACAAGACCATAATAAAGGACGCAAATCAGACACTTTTCAATTATCCTACAGAAATGTTAAACCAATCAATTATTTTCCAAATATCGCAAAACTCAATTATTTACAATTTCCCTAAGCGAAAATCAAACGCATAAAAGATGGGAGGGAACTAATATTGATAATAACCATACCATAAGATTGAAGGTCAATCAAATGGTTAGCAAAAGTACTATGCAGCCTGGCTGAAAAGTGAATCATGACTTCCTTTTCTTTTTCTACAACTAATGTACAGTATTTCAATAATAATTACAGCGGAGAATTGTTTATCTTCTTAGAATTTTTCTCAGGGTCTGGGTTTCGTTTTTTCTTTTAACGAGTAATATTTTATGTTAAAACGTAATAAAAAAATCTCTCATTGAGGAAAAACAGCAAATAAAACAAAATGTTTTTTTTTTCTTTAATTTGGTTTTGGGATCAAATATAGCTATTTGATGACGGAAAAAAGCCAAATAATAAATATAAATTATGTCAGTGTTGTTGTGTATATTTTTTTTATTATGGAAGAAAGCATTTTGTTTTACTTCTCTTTCCGGTTATTTTTTTTTAAAAAAATCTTTAAATTTTCGATACGCTCGCGCCCCCCTTGTAGGGTCATCGCACCCCCCCATGGGGGCGCGCCACACACTTTGAGAAACACTGAGGTAATCTTATGAAACCGTTTACTGATGAAGAAATTGTGAAAGAGTGTTTCTTAAATGCTTCTAATTTAGTGTTAGTGATAAAAGTAAAAAAAATATAGTTAAAAAAACCAAAACAAGAGTTGTAATTTTTTTTATCATTTTTTCACATTTTAAA
The DNA here is from genome assembly GCA_019973935.1 of Trichonephila clavipes. Lineage (NCBI taxonomy): Eukaryota > Metazoa > Arthropoda > Arachnida > Araneae > Nephilidae > Trichonephila > Trichonephila clavipes. The sequence goes on along the minus strand of BMAU01014459.1, from coordinate 798,654 downwards.
TTTCCAATGTTATCTTGATCTTAAGCCTCCCCCCTCCCCCATGTGTCCTCATACTGCGGCCTGTGTGAAAAAGCTGACATATGTATGCGACCTAGCAGAACAAAAACTTTGAGTACCTCTGACATAGAACATCTTTCCCACAAAGGTAGATTCAAAGACATAATATTTTATTTTTCTTCATATGACTATGATTCACCCTCAAATACACATATATTTACATATATACTCACACACTTTCACACATACACATTCGTACATACGTGTGTGTGTGTGTGTGTGTATAAATGTATATACCTATATACAAAACAAAATTCACTCAGGAAGCTGCAATAAAATGTATCCAGTAAAACTAAATGTTTCTTTTCTTTCATAGAGAGTTTCTTCCACACATACGCACGCACACAAACACAGTATTACTTTATATTTTCAGTTATTTTATCCTTTCTTTCTTTTTTTCCTTGGCCAATAATTTTTAAACTGTTTTCTTTAGAAAAAATTTCAAATCGAAGCAAATTCTACGTAGAATAGAAAATATTGCTATGTATTCTTAACCAACACAAATTTATGCGTACGTAATCTTAATCTGCTCATTTACAAACGATTTACAAAATCAGTTAGTTATTACACGTTCTTATTGGTAAATAAATAAAATAAATAAGTCCAAGGGCAACAATTCCGGATCTCTAAATATGTAAAAGAACAATTTCTGAAATGGAATTCTAACGGTGAAAACTAAATACGTAATTAAAAATCAGTTAAACATGTTTTACAATTTTTGACAACAGGTATTGAACTTACAACAAAAGAAAAGAAAAGCGTTAAAATAATTATAAACCTACATCAAATACTCCAAGAGGGAAAAAGATGAATAAACAGTAAATAAAAAAATATTTTAAGTTATGTAGATAACACAAAACGAACTCTTATTTTAACTTCATAAATCATTTTTCAGCAAGAATGGCGGTTTTCTATTTAGTCTTTACATGCATATGGTAAACAGGGATCGTATAAAAATAACATTGCTAAACGAACACCCCCATTGACAAATGCATCCCCCAAACACACAATGTAAAGTTTTACATCAAGTTGAGTACAAAACATCCACACATTAATCAGTACGACTAAAACTGGATTAAAAAAATGAAAGAAAACATTTTAATGGGAATGAAATATTATGATATGCAAATAAATAAATACATATCTGGACCTGGTCCAACACGCAAAGATCATATTCTTATCCCGAAGAAACTTTTCTTCTAAAGAAAAAAAAATAAAACAACATAAAAAATTATGTACGATAGCAAATGTGGGGTAAAGGTATAAAATAGGAAGGCAAAAATAATGAAAAAGGAAAGGAAAGGAAAAAGGAAAAATAAGTAAAATTCTTTGCTCCCCCATATTGGAATATTCGCCTCTCTGTTCTGTTCTTGGTTCTTGATATTCAATGATAGAAGTTGAAAGAAATATTTTTAAAGGCTATAGAAAGCAGGTAAGAAGAGGGGTTGAATATTTTTGCCACTGGTGTCCGAAATAGCGAGTATGGTCTACGAGGAAAAGGGAAATAAAAGGAGACTCTTTTTTTCATAACATAAATCTTTTTCATCTCTTCGGGAAAAAAATCATTCCGCTCCACTCCTCTTTTCGAACTCTAAGAGTTGTAAAGTTCTTGAATTCGGATCGGTTTTCTGGCAACCAGGCTTTAGCTTTTAGGTTTGAAGTATTTACTTTCGTTGGAAGTGGATTGGAAATCAAGTTTTCTTGGTATTGCGACCAGACTTTTGTTTAAACTTCTTTATCTCTAGAAGGAACGAATTGGTTTGCTTAAACTAAAATCGGTTTCATATCTTCTGTGTTGAATACTGTACTTGAGAATTCTTAGAAAAATAGATTAATTTTTTGTGCTCAATTCTATTATTATAATTCATAATACACAGAAAATAAGCGCAATAAATATAATGAGATAAATACTTAAATGATTACATCAGTATATATACACAGTATAGTAAAATAAAATAATAAAAGATATATTGTAACTCCCCTACAATGCTAAGAATAAATGAAAAAATGGATTTTAAAAACCTATAAAAACCCGCCAAAATATTAAATTTAAAAAGTCAATACACAAAATTTGAAAACTATTATATTTTCTATAGCTATATATATAGAGAGAGAGTGAGAGAGCTGTTTATATATACTTATTAATCATAAACTAAATTACCGTAAATCTAATTTAAAGTTTAATTATATATAGTGGAAAAACTAAAAAGCAGTCTATCTTGTGATTTCAAATGACCACAATTATACAGTAGAAAACTTTTATTCTTAGGAACTAAAACTGCAGGATTAAAAAAAGTTTTTTCGGACAGACAATCTTTCCTTATGTTTTGAATTATAGAAAAGTTGAACCAAATAAAAACTAAGTATTTTTTAATACTTTGGAATTGTTTTGAATTATGCATAAAATGAAACATATGTTTAGTAAGTATAATTCATTTGACATGTCTCGTCTGGTATGTAATGTAAAATTCTAGAATTCAAACTAAAAGCTATACATAGCTAGTTTCGAAGAGTACATCATTATTAATTTATGATGAAAAATGAAGAATTTTTATTGTATTTCTAAAATTTAATTAATAAAGTAGCTGAACAATATATTTTTACAGAAGTGATGATTTTAAGTATTTTGTACTTGGATTTGGAACATAAATGTGTGTGTGTGTTTAATGAGCTTTATAATTTTAGCTGTGAAAAACTTAGAAAATGTATCGTGAATGTCTACTATGGGGGATGGGGTCTAAGGAGTTTTTTGAACTATTGCATCCACAAACCTGTAATTAAGAAAATTCTTTTTTTCTTAACTAAAGATCTGCTACTAAGGGCTTTTGGGGAAATAGAAAACTAAGGGTGGCTACGCATGCGTAAAAGAAAAATACATGTCTGATTTAGAAATTAAAATCCTGATTTGATTTCTGAAACGGATAAACAAATTTTAAACCTGAATTTAGCAGTAACTGTTGTTCAATTACGGAAAGTTTTAAGTCATATTTGTGCATTTTTCTTCCTTTCATTTTTGTAAGAAGTAAGCGACTTGATATATTTTTCACTTTCTAAGACTCTTCATTCTCTGGTTAAACTGACTTTAAAAAAATATTTACAGTAATTTCTAGAACTTTTACGCGATAGGTAGGACAGAGTGGTAACCGCGTAAGTCGGGTTATCATTTCCCATACAAATAGAAAGTTTTTAGTTGAGACCGGAGATGAAAGAAAATAATAGTTAAGAAAAAAAATTAATTAAATTTTAGATATTGCAAATACAAAATCAAAAGCGGAATTTATTCTGAAGCAGAAGGTTTCGTAAAATCTAATAAAGTAGTCTGCTGGCTGGATGAATTTTTTTCACAATTCCTAATATATTAGCTCACATTATCTATATATTTATTTATCTTGGTGAAATTTACAATCTTTATTAAAATACATTTTAAAGCGCTCAATTGAGCTGAAATTTTATATCCATCATTATTTTGGATAATAATACAGTAATTTAATTCTAACTAATAAAAATTAGTTGATTAAAACTATTCATTTAAATAATTACAAATACAATCACGTTGACATCATTTTTGGTGACTTGTTTTAAAACTTGAAAAGATTTTTTCTAATTTTTAAAGCATTCAGTTGTAATAAAATTTTACATACACGATTGATTTTGATGACAATATGATACTTTAATAATAATTAATAAAAACTAATTACCACTTAATGTTGTGATTCTGTCATATGCGTATAAATATTTTTATTAATTGTAACTATTTAATAAAAAAGTAGCTAAACTAAAATTTTTCTTTGATGATCTATGTAGGAATTGACATATAATTTTTTTTATATATTACTTGTTCGCTCAAAATTTCCTCGTAGCAGGCTAATAATTCCTTTATCCCTTCTTTTGTTGAAAGAATACATTTTTCGTCAGGAGTCTGTATTTTCGAAAATTTTTAACTGTTTGGATGGAATTGTATCTTTCTATTATTCAAATTGTATCTTTAAGTATTCAATTTTATTATTTATGTACTTGGTACGTTCAGTTACATGCTATATTTAATTCCTATTCAATTATTATTTACAATTTCTATTTTATATGTATTTTGTGTTAAATATTTAGTTTTACTACCTTGTCTTTTACCAATACCATCTACTGTATTTATCTTTCACGCGATGGCAACAAGTTGTTTACTTCGACTTGTTTATATAATACAATCTTTGCGCAATTCTCAGTTCCTGTACTGTTCCTCGTTAGGAGAGGACCTCGCCTCTCGAAGCTGCTGGCATTTGTCTATTTATTTTATATTGTAAATAAATTTATTAGATTTTTCAAACCAAAGTCATGTGTGGTGGAGGTCAGAAACATTTTTTTCAATTAAACTGGAGCCTTCTGTTTAATACTCAACCAACATTTGATCGTCTGCTTGAACATGATCTAAAGAAGACTCAAGTTCTTCAATGTCTTGCTTTATATCCTTCTTTTCAATGAGCTTATTAATGGTCAACTCCTGACTGCGGGAATCCTTAAGATCTTGAACGCCATCACTATCCATTTCTTAATTTAAATGCCTAATGGCAAGATCGACAACAGAAAGCGGGGAGTAAGTAACCGAGCTGCGTAGCGCTAAAACAAAGGACACATTGACGAGATTTGAAAATCAAATAACTCCGAATTCGCGTAAGTCGGATATTACTGTATTAAATGAAAGATAATTCTGTATTTTGTTAAATTGGCAAGAAAAGAAATTTTAAAAAATGCCTGAAGAATTTTTTGGATTAAATTCTCTGTAAATATGCTGAATATCTTAAAATGGATTTACAAATAAATCAAAATTCTAGACATATTCTTCTATACAATATGAAATTAAAATGTTAAATATTCATTTATAAATATTTCTTCGATTCCTCAAATTTAGACTACAGATGTATTCCAATTTTAACGAACTATTTAGTTTCAATCTACATAATTTTATAACCTTGTACTGAAGTTCTTTAAATGTGATATTTATTTCAAGTCGACGCGCTTATTTTATCTCTCAACCAGGGTGCTTCTTGTTATTTTTTTAATAAACAAAGAAACATTTTTTTTATATCTTATACTAAATTATTAATCTTATATGTCTTTCTTCATATTTAAGTCAAAAATTTGTAACAGTAGAACTTTTTTACATAAAAAAACTAATATACATATCATTAATTTGTTGTAAAATTACTTATCGAAAACAAAGTAAGTTCTTTTATTTTCATTACAAATTACTACCAAATGCGTTTGCAAAAGATGAAAAATGGCAACTTAAAAATATGAAAAAAATGAGAGAAAAATCGCTAAAGAATATAAAGAAAAAATATATATATACACTGGCCTCAGAAAAAGGTACAACATCGAAGCTCAAGCAGAGAAAAAAAGTAACAATAAAATGCATAGTTTACATGATGATAATAACGAACTTTAAAAACATTAGTGCAAAAACGATTGCTACCACTGTTATTTTATAGAAAAGAACGTATATTTATGAGTGAGAGAAAAATATAAATATCATTTCGTACTTTTGTGTGTATTGTGTTGATTTTCACATTGTTGGCAGTTTCGGTGATAGTCAATATATATAGAAAATGTCTCAGAGACGTCGTTTACCCAATTAAGGTGGCGGGCAGTTGGATGGATGGAAATGGGATTGTTGCAGGCTGATGCTGCTAGACGTCTCAATGTGCCTAGTGTTGTTCAGCGACTTTGGGATCAATACCAATGAAGATTTTGTGTCCAGAAGACTTTCCAGGCCGAAATATGAGAAGACCGTTTTCTAGCTCTTTCGGCACGAAGGAGAAGAACCACTTTAGCTCATTGCAGACACCGTTTAATGCAAATCGTCTTCACTGCAGGTGAAAACGACCAGTTGGCATGCATATGCTGGGCAAGAGAACATGTTTTTGGGCTTCTGTGCTGTTCACAGACGAGTCCAGATTTACAATGGAGAAGGGTTTTGGGCAGCGCACTAGATACCATCAATCCAACACTGTTGAAAGACACAGTGAGGTTGGAATCCTGGTTTGGGCAGCTCTCACACTGAGCTGCATGGTGACGTAACTACATATCGGGATGAGATCAATATGTCCGCCCATTCTGCACTGTTCAATGGATGATATCACGCTAAGTTGCACAACGAATGTAATGTCGTCTCCAGACCTGAAATAGAACATTACTATCTTGGCAGAGAGGTTGCGTTTAAATCCCTCCTCAAGGTCGTTACATCAGCTGAACACATTTGGTCCATTCCGGTTCCAACTTCAGCATGGAAAAATCGACCGCCAATAATGTGGACAGATTAGAACGGCATTTATGCTTTTACCACATGACTATGATGTGCTGTTTTCTCCAAGAATTTAGATATTGAAAAAAAATATTAATTTCTATGACGCATATCATTTAATGATATAAATTATTCATTCACACTATTTTATATATATATATATATACACATATATATACACATAAGATTCGTTCATACCCAAAGTTTGTTACTTTTGGCTGAGCATTTTGAGATCAGCTTAGCTCTCAACTAGGTGCGTTTTCAACTCAAAAATCGCTAATCGACTCACAAACACATTTGGAGTTATTCAATTACCCTAATGTGCCATTATAAATTTTAAAAACTATTTTTATTAGCTATTAGACCTACAGACGTAAAATTTAGCAAATATGATTTTTTGTTCAGCTGAGATATGCAAAAAGCTTGTTTTGTTTAAGTTGAAATTCACGTAAAATTAACCCATTAAAAACTTCTTCATCCTTCAATATGTATTGTTTAGTTTTTCAATTCACCCGTGAAAAGAATGCGTATTCTAGCTAGTTTTATATAAAAACGAAAATATTTGCAATATGTAGTCTTAAAAAATGTTCTGATGTATCACACATAAAATGCTGCGAAAAATAAAGTAACAAGCTAATATTATAGCAATATTACTTGAAGAGATTTTCAATAAAAATAATAAATTGCGAAGAAAACTTAGAATTGAAAATAGTGTGGAACAAAATCTATATTAAGTTTTTCAATCATTTTACCTCTGAGGAAGTTGATGGTAGTCAACGTTTTTACATATCGCAAAAATTTGAAAAATTTAATAAACAACTCATGAAAAAGGAGAGGTTAGGCCAACATGTTCAACACGTAACGTCATGCTTCCTTTCAATTGGTGCAAAACATCCCAGAATTAATAACAAAAACAAAATCTATATTAAAAATGTGAAGAGGGAAATAAAAAATTATGATATTCGTGAAAAACCTGGAGAAAGTCCAAAACACAAGGATCAAACTTTTTATCCAGAAAGAAGCATTTCTTTATCGAACTGAAGATGAAAGAGTTATATACGAAGGAATGTTTGAGGGAGGAGATATAAAACAGGAAGGGAAAAAGTGAAAAAACTAGGGATATTTTTGAACAGAAAGGAATAGAAGAATTCTTGCTTTTTATAGGTAGTCCAGAAGTTGAATTCTCGGTGTTTGTGTGGTGATTCAAATTCAATGGCGAAACCGAAAGAAATATCTGAAAGTTTTGGGGAAACAGGTAAAAAGGGGGATCTCAAATCTTTTTCTTTTCTTCTTTTTTACAAACAGTTTATAAAAATTATCAGAAGAAAAAAAATATGAAATAAATCAATTTTTTTTTTGGAACTTCCAGTTTTGGAGCTTCCAGTTTTCAAAAACAGAGTCTCTTCTTCTAGAAATATTTATATTTGAATGTGTGCTTACGTTTCATTAAAATCCTAATTTCTCAATATGATTTGATGTTATATTTGGTTTTTGAAGTTCTTAATGTTTATGCATATATGAATTTAAAAAATAATAACAATATTCAACTATTTCCTAAAGAGTAAACTGACTATGTGTTTTAAGCATTATGTACTTCTTCTATTTTGTATCATTTCTAAAACGTATAAAAAAGCGTTAGTATTTATACTACACAAATATTTGCAAAATATATAACATACGAGTACACTATTTTTTTTTTCTTTTTTTCTAGAAAATAGTTAGAAAGATACAAATTTATGCAAGCAGGGAATTTTAAACCACACTTTCTTACAAATAATTTCTTACACTTTATTTTCTCAGAGGTTGCATATGAATTCTGTCAACAAGAATCGAATAATGCCTATTTTTACAAATAAATATATTGATATCAGCATATTTACAACTTTGACTTTCAATAAGAAATCGGTAAATTCAAGTTACAGCTAGCATCAACCCACCTCCCACCCTCAATTTATTCGTTTGAAGTAGTATTTTCGGGGGTTTTCTTAACAGCTGGGAAAATAAAAATCGATCATTTTGTTGCATTGAATCTCACGGTTCTGAAAGGTTTGTGCTGTTACTCACAAAATAATAGTGGGTGTATGTTTTCAAGTTAATTTAAATTTATATAATATGGATCATTAAGATAATGTAATTTTTGTCATTAATTTATAAGAAACTGTTTTAGTTTGCATAAATTAGCTTATTTCTAGTTTAAATTAATAAAGCATTATTATTTAAAACTTTCATACTTTGGCCCGGAATCATCTTGCAAAATCTATTCCTTAGTCTCTATATGTTTAATTTAAGTTCTATTTATCGTCATTTAAAAACACGCAAGTTAAGACTATTATTAACGCAAACCTGTACTGTTCAATGGAGGGGTAATATTTTCAAATGATAGATCTAGGTTGATGTAATGTCACATCATACACTTTTCTAGCCTTTGCAATACATGTCCAAAGCGCTTAGAATCTGTTGTATTCCAATTTCTTGGAAGTGAGATATAAGTTAAAGTGAAATTTTTAATTTGTTGAATCTATTCGCCTACAATGTGAAGCTTACGTATGTGTTATCATGATTTCATTAAGAATTTTAAATAAATTAATTTAAAGTTCATTACTTTTTTTATCTAATTATAATTTCTATTTCAGAAACTTGTTCAGGCAATTGTGAGTAACCGCATTATTCCAGGTCCGTAATTACGACAAAAAAAGCTAAAAACTATTTATAATCGCTTAAATTTACTATGAGCGTACAATTTCTTATAGTTTATTATAATTCCAGTACATATACATATCCAAAGAATTCTTATTCTCTAGTCCTTATAAATATTACGATGGAAGGAAAACCCGTTTGATACATAAATCAACAAAGGTGATTATTTTTGACAAATGTATTCCACGGTTGTATATGCCATGCTTCACGTAACAAAATAACAAGGATAAATTTAAGCATAAACAAGAATAATAAAAATAGCCTAAAAAGTTTAGGAAGAATTAAACATTTTGATATATTCGTAAAACTTGGAGAGATTCCAAGAGGCAAGGATCAAATTTCTTACCAAAACTTTTCCACGGCCAAACAATAGAATGAAAAATAGTATCAAATGGTTATGCGCAATCGAAGCGCAAAAAAAAGTATTAAATATATGAAAGCATAAAAAGTTTTTTGAAAGAAATGTGATAAATGAAATATTTTTTCCCCTTACTGATAAATTCGAAGTCGGGTGTATCAGTCTCGGGTCCTAAAAATTAACGATAGAACTCCAAGAATTATTCCAATTGTTAAACAGAACAGGTAAGAAAGGTTGAATATATTTGTCTAAAAAGCGAGCAAAAGAAAAAAAAACCCAAACATAAATTTCACCTTCTAAATATTAAAAATATTTTCTTTTCAATTTTTTACTAGAAATATGACTCACCCAACTGGTACAGTGGTTAGCGACGCTGACTGCTGTGCCGTAGGGACTGGGTTCGACTTCCGGAGAATACATGGATGTTTGTAAGTGTTATAGTGGCTTTGAGGTATGGGAGGTACTATAAATAGCCGTCGAGTCGCATGTCCTCTCGAGAGGTTGGTGGAAGAGGGAGATAGATGGGTGGCCTTTGACCTTCCCCAGGTTGTTCTCCCTCAAAATTGGGGTGGGACATAGAAGTCCAACCTATGCCTCAGGATCTGGCAACTTTTATTCCTTCCCTTCGGGAAGGACACGAGAACAACCACAACAACTAGAAATATGAAAGTTATCAACTTAGTCAGTGCATATATATAATTTTAACCATATTAATTCATCTCAAATTATTATCTCTCTCTCTCTCATTCACAATAAATATTTCATAAAGTATTTTTAAACATAATGCTGACTTTTACATGTACCCAAATGAAGGGATATAAGACAGAATGATATATCCCGTCTTGGAGAATTAAAGTTAATATTTGGCGCTTATTAACATTTTGATCCATCTTACTGAAGAAGATGTCTGACCTTCTTCGGAAAGAGGACTGTAAAGGGCTTATAAATGAAATTTTTTATGATATTTAGTGTCACTTAAATATAAAAAATAATAAAAATTTGTGTTAAGAATATTAATACAATACCAAAAAAAAAATTAAAAGCATTTATTTTTTTATTAAAAAGGGAAGAAAAAAATGACATATTTTCAAAACATTTTAATGTTATGAAAAATGCTTCTATAATAATAGTAGTTTGCCCATATATAACTCTTACAATTTGGCTGTTGTTTCTTATCTCAGATTGTGTAACTCAGTTATTCTACGAAACCTGAACAAGAGTTTCCGAATAATTCAAATTATTTTCAGAATTATTATCAATAGAAGCAATAATTATAATTACAATAATTATTAATAATGATGATATACTTTAAAATAAGAATAAACCCACTTTTTAATTACTGTAAAATGCAGCTGTACTTTCAAACTGAATTTTTTGAATTTAAGATATATTTGCCGTATAACGATCACCCACTTTTTTAAGTAGAAACCTGAAATTTAGGTGTACAATATGTTTATAACTCTTATGTTTTGAAATAATTTATTCGAGGTATCATTCCAAGCTTTTGAATAAATAGTATACTTCTAGAACAACGACATTTTAAGTTCACAAGGTGTGTCATTTCTTTTAAACAAGCAATATTTCAATCTATGTGGAAGTCTAATTTTTCTTATTTACCTCTTTTATTATTTTTAAAGCTATCATTTTTATACCCGGTGCATAAAGTGCACCCTTAAGTTGTGATCTTATATGTTGCGTTAAATATGCGCTTTATTTGTCAGATTTTACGGTATATATACTTTTAAATTTTTTTTATTCAACAAAAGCTCTCTATAAATGTTCTAGCTATAAATGGGAAAAATGTAGTTACTATAGAAACATTTTTCATAACAGAAAGTGTTTTGAAGATTTGTTACTCTTTCTTCTTTTTTTGCCAAAAATATTACACACATTTACATAGTTTTTGTTTCCATAATATTCATAAAACAATAATGCATATTCTAATTTTGGTGACACTAAACATCAAAAACATTATTTATTTACGTGCCGTTTCCAAATCAAGATTCAGAATGTACTCGTAATCAGATACCTTAAAATGAATGAAGTATTATTTATGAAGAATCTATAATTGTTGGTTCTCTTGTTTAATTTAATTAAAGATTCTACTAACTATCTCGTTTTAATTAAAATATCAGACGTATACGGCATAAATAGTTCTAAAATGTTGAAACTTGAAGTAATTGAGCTCTCACTTCACTTCTACCACAGTCAGTTGTGGGGAGTTGAGACAAAGTAAATGAAATTAGGTCTCACACAATTCTCATTTGGGGAGATATAAAAGTTTGGAGATTAAGGTACTAATTAAATGTCATTTAAAATCGCAAAGTGCATTACTTTCAAGCGGCAACAAGAAAATCAAAATAAAATCAGCATTGATCGATAAGTTTCATTTGATGAATTAGAACTTGTTTCCAATGATGGAAACAATGAGAGGGTATTGCTTCAATATTACTCAATGTAACAACTTTTCTGGAATCCAAAAATTTTTGTGAAATATAAAGTTGAAATACGTTAGAAAATCGTGAGTCACTTTGAATCGTCATATTGAAATTATTTTCTCAAAAAAAGAAAAATATACAGTTTTATTTTTAATTTATTTATTTTATCTATTTTAAAATTCCATTTAAGTATCTGTGCAGTAAAAACTAAGAAAATGGTAGTTTTATTTAAGAGAAATCAACTGACGTCTTATCCAATTGCACACACGGTCTCTTAGCCTTTTAACATTTGCTTTGAGATATGTGCATGTTGTGGTGAATATACATTTTTCATAATTCAATTGACAATTTTACTGTGTTTTTTCTCCACTTTTCCATGCACATAATAATAATTTCCATACATTTTCCATATAATGATATTCTTTCCCATTAAATGAAAATTAACTTGAGTAAATTCAAGCGGATATAATTTCAGTTACTTGGATGGTAAAGACAAAGTTAATTGCATGCATTTTTAAAACAATAAAATGATTTTCTTAAAGCAAATTTGTATATTAATAAAAGGACATTGGTTGATTTATAGAATTTTAATACTACAATAAGTATTAATGATTGACACACATTAAAGTTTTGAAAACGAAGAAGTGCCGAAGAAGTCACCTGAGAAGGAACACCTCTCCCAAAATTTCCACACAATGCAACATAGGGACTTTGACCCTAGACTGCTTTAACGTGCAATAATCCTTCTACATTATGGTCTTTAGTAGCTTAAGAACTCAAGCATGCATCTCGAGAGAAACCATGCCGCGGCTACAAGTTCGTGAATTGGATGAATATTCAATATCCGCACACATCTTCACTCCGTAATAAAAATAAAACCTGCGATCTTCTGAACTAAGTATAAACATTAGAACAATTTTTGAATTTTACTATCTCCTTGACCGATTACTCATTTTTATAACTCTGGTTAATTTCCTCACATATAAAATAAGGAGCAATTTTTAAAAATTTTAAATAAAGCTGTGGATTGGTAATTGCCACTTTTGAGTGCGCACCATATAGATACCATACCAATTATCACAATGTATAATTTTGACATCCAGTTATCTACCCAAACGAAGGCACCTGAGCTCTGACAATGTGAAATTGTACAAGGAATTTAATTTTGCCTAGAGACCCTAGACAAATAGACACTCAAGGGATCTTTAGCATGCCACGTTATAATGCGACATGGGCACTGTCGATTTTTTGCAGTATGGAAATTCACCGACATGACGGGATTGAACCTGCAAACTAGGGCGTACAAGGCCAGTGCTTAACCATCTACCCCAGCATGCTTTTATAAGGAATGCAAATGAACTATTTTACTTCATTAGCATATTTTGCATTATTTTTGCTAAAAAATTCGAAAAATCACTATGGTATTTGAAGTAGATTTGATAGAATGGAATAAGTTACACAAATTTATTTCTTAAATATGGTTATTTTTGTAATGGAAGTTTGGAAGACTCTCTCTCTTTACAGATTCATCTGGAAAAAAGAAATACTTCTTTCTAAATTTGCAGCATTTTGGTGTAATGATGTTGTTGATAATGATAATGATGAGGTCGTATTCGTGGCGGGACCAAATCAAATACTACCTTGGGCCCAGATGACTGTTCTGGCAATATGTTCAATATTATCCACATAGAGGTTTTTTGACTAAAACTAGACCCCTATTTCTTGCAGAGCAGCAAGAATAGCTGAACAGTCAAACAGATCAGCAGGTGTTAGCAACAGAGCAGCAGTCAAAAAGATCAGCTCTACATCTGAACAGTCATCAAATTTCCTATAAGTGCTTCCCTAAGATCCCTATTAATCTTCATTCCTCTGTAATGGCCTGCCCTTAGTATAGCAACGGTCTTTGTTATAAGGCGATCTTCACTAATATTAGAGAGTGGATGTTTTACAAGGATTGACTTCTCTCTCATTTTGAAATTTTGGAAGCATTTGCGTCTAATAAGGTAAGATTGACAAAATAGTCATTATTGAGATTCTTCGCCTCTATCACCAGTTTATCCGCATTTCCATTGTCTGTAACGTCAACATGTTCAGACAACCATTGGAGAAAAGCAGACTTTTTGAAACTCATGTAATCTAAAAAAGGGACAGCAAATATCTTCAGTAATTCATGTATCTCCATTTATAATAATCTGGAGGGCTGCTTTTGAATCACAAAATTGACGAGACCTTTACCCTGTTCTAGAATGTCTCACATAAATGAAAAGCCTCAATTATCGCCCGAAGTGCACAAGTGAAACAAGGGGCAATTGCTCCAGCACTGATTACTCGTTGGTAGGTTGCATCACTTGGAGTTGTCATAAATACTCCCTTACCTCCAATCGAGAACGTTTCATCGGAAGAACAGTCCGTTTTGGCAAAGACAAAATCATCTTTTCAATAATTATTAATAATTTTGAGTTTTTTAGCAATGATTACATTAGTTATCAAAGCAAAAAATGCGTTGGTGCAATAAATTGATTAAAATGTTTCACTGACCCGTTTAACATGACACTCTGAAAGAGCATGAAGACCGCTTGCGACAAACCTCGTCGTTTCAAACTGAAGTGATCTGAAAAGAACAATAAATGATAACGTTAACGTAAATGATTTAAATAATTTGTTGGAAGTTATACTTTTTCAAAAGGTGAATAATAACTGACATCAACAGCAAAAAAATATAACTGAGAAATTAGTATAAAATTATAATAATTATTTTACTATTATATATTTGCAAATTTTGAAAGTTTTTAAAAAAGATGTATAAGCCATCAAAAATTAAAATTCCTAAGATTCATAAACTAAATTGCAAAATCATAACTCTTAAATAATGTATAATGCAATTTCTTTCAATAATACATGAACCAAACATTTTCTTTAGAATTACTGTGAAATATATTTGCATTTAATTTGTATTCCTAAAATTAAACTGCAAGTAAAATATCTGAGTCAAGTGAAGTGCACTATTATAATTATTTCTTCTAATATCTGTGTTGAGAAAATCTTTTAATACCTTCAAAATTCTATGAATCTCTAATTAAATTTAGTCGGTTTATGATATGGGATCAAATATGCGATTATTTAAATATTACATGATATTCGAAGGAATGAAATCCATTTAATATTTTAAAAGCTGAAATGGCAATGCTTAATGATTCAAACTGTATTAGTTCGAATAGTTTCTAGTTAAATAAATTTATTTGATATGCATCGAACATATCACCCGCTAAGTCATTAAAATGATTTTTTAAAAAAATCTTATTAAACGGTGTTGTATAATATGAAAAAAATGTATTTACTATTAAGTGATACCCAAACATTTTTAATATGGAATAAAAAGTCTAAATACTTGATTGCGAATACTAAAATAATTAACCCTCTAACCGGATAGCACGGAAAATTCCGTCAGTGTAAAGATGCTTCGAAAATGGACTACACGGATTTTTCTGCCTTCAAGTAACGTTTTCAAAAGCGGATTAGCCGCACTTTTCAGAAATCCTTTTCCCCTTTTAAAGATTTAACATCTTGAAAGATAATTGGGGACGGTGGAAGCAACACAGCAGGACATTAATAGGAAGTTTTATGGCTCGCAGGAAACCCCGTGTTTTGACCCTGGGGCATCGTAAACAATCGAGGGGAAATTTCTTTAGACCCCAGGAAGTGTTTATTTGTTACCTCGTTTTTTTAAAGTTTTGTAAAGTCCAACGCATAAGTAAAATATGTTACAATTCCCTTTTGGTTTCATATTAATTTGAAACTGTAACAAGTTGGGGCGTGTCAGTGTAATCTGCTATTTTATATAGTTAGACAAATTATCTTTTTTTAACTATATTCTTTCTCTTCATTTTTCTTATTTTAATCAAAGATTTTAGTTTTTGAAACATGATTATTTGATTATAAGATACCGAAAAAATTAAAAAAACACCACTCTTTAAAATTTGGAACCTTTTCAATTTTCCAACCACTAAAAATGAATAAATTTAAACTTCATCAAATCATTTGAAACATTTTCTTACACTTTGATAAAAATAATAACGAAAAAAAAACTAATTAAGATTTATTAGTTTTTTTTTTTTTTTAGATTTCAAAGCCTAAGTGTTCAGGGAAGTTTAAGTACAGTGCCTGGGGTTATATATTGTTAAAATACACCGAATTATATTTGAATTTTAAGTGCTTGAACTTCAGTCTACATCAAAGACAACATGAATGAAGATTTTCACACATTTTTTTTATAACTTGAATGTTTAAATAAATGGTAATCAAAAATATACGGAAACATTTACAGTAGACATTTATGCATACAAATAAACATAAAAATCAATTTTAAATTCGAGCTATTGAAAAACATTGGAATTATATATTGTTCAAAAATATCTATTTATACAAAATACCTCAACATTTATCTTTTTTAAAGGCTAACTGAATAAGTAATTAAAATCTGGATATTTTTTGAAATCTCGACCGTATAAAGCTAGAAATTTTATGTTAGAAATTCCATTTGAAATTTCGAAAAAAAATGCATCGCGCAGTTAAAAATTATTTACCATAAGTTTTAGCAATTGTTTGAGTATAATAAAAATTTCAAATTTTATTATATAGCTTCTTTGGTATTTTTAATATATTTCGATAATTTCATACAATTCAGTTGAAAACTGCATGCTAAGAGCAAAAAATATACTAAAAAAATTGATGAATATACAATTACAAAAAATTCTTACATAGAAAGGAAAACTGAGAAGCTCTAAAGCGTAGGAATGAAAAATTTTGAGTATATCTGAAGTAGTTTAAGAAATATTTATTTTAAAGTTCAAAAAATTTGTGTGCGTTATGTTATACATAATATTAATTAAATGGTTAAAATATTATGTTAATATTAGTCATGTAATCGTTTGAAGACACATTCATATACTAATAAAAATTATCATGGTCATTGATGCGAATGTCAAGAATTTTATGTAATTTTAAATTCAGACATTAAGATATTGATGTAGAAAATATAAAACGACCATCTAAAATACATGAAAAATGCAGTCTGCTATAAAATGATCTTGACAAACAAAATCCGGCATTTTCACTTACTATGACAGAGCCGGCTTAGTCAGGGGCGATCTGGAAAAACAGAGAGAGAACCGCGGTTTTGATGGATGCCGCTCTAGCTTTTAAAGTTCCCAGGAAAAATTATATATATATATATAAATTACAAATGCAAAAATAAATATTGTAATTTTCCATATATTTTTATAACAACGAATTGTGGAATTGGTTTCCAATACATTGTTGTGTTTGACAATATGTAAGATAACCAACCCTACTTTAGAAAGATTTGCACTACTTTTTCGTAACCGTATTCCTTTTAAAATCAATTCGTGCAGCCAAAATACACTTTTTGCACCCTTAAAAATTTATGTAAACTATAACAGTTAATTTTAATTAATGCAACTTGTGAAGTGTCCATAATTAACCATTTCCGCCTAAACAGTTTACATGAAAAAAAAGTTTGGACTCCCTCATTCATTAGGGAATTATATAAGATTCTAACATTAAATTTTATTTTTCACCGAATAGGATCGAGTGGTAGTGTATAGTGATTCCACACCACAAGTCTAAGGTTCTATTAACGGGCTGCGCAAGGTCGACTTTGCCCTTCATCCCCGCTACATTGGGTCGATAAATGAGTACCAAGCTTGCTTCGGGTCTTAAACACTGAAGGTCTCTCTTCAGACAGACCACCAAATCGGGACATCTGTTCATGCACCTCAGTGTCCAATGGTCACGTGTAAAAGCTTTTAGGATTTTACAATTGATCTAACAATCCATATACGTTTTATAGTAGTATATTTAAAAATGATAAAGACTTTTTTACGACTGTGTAAGCTGTTATGCCTCGTTTATAAATATAAAAAAATGCGCATTCAGCTACAGTTTTTAAAATGTACAGAATTAAGTGGAGAAATAGGATACTTACATATTATGAATATTTTTGACTGCAGTAAGATATATTTATTGTTCAGTTTCTTTACAATTTGAATAGAAGTTGTAAGCCATTTTCCGAATAGTGTGATATTGTGTATAAACCCATAGGCTGTTTAATATTGTAAAGTGTTTTACTTTGATACCAGCACACATTAAAATAAGGCTTATTTGCAGTTATATGATCAGCTTCAGTGATATTTAAATTTTCAAAAATAGTCTACACGTACGAAAACTTTCTTTCACAACCGCACACCACATCTCATACTATATCTTCCCTACAGCAGGAAATATTTGTGTAAACTGAAAAATTTAATACAGGATACATTTCCAAGTGTTAAATTTGTTTTTAAAATTTGGTATGAATACATTGTGGAACTGTCGGTTAACTTCACTGAACAAATTTGTTTTAAGTGTACTGTTTTGAAAGACAAGATTAATCAGGGAGAACTTTTCTCACAATAGAATTTGTAATGACTGAATTGTGTGAAAATGTAGTTATCGATGTGTGACATTTTTCCTTGTAATAAAAGAAACAGAAAGATAAGAAACTTAACTTGAGTAGAAAATGGTTAGAAGTACTGTCATGCACATTTGAAGAAGTATATCCCCCATTAAAATTAAAAATTGACTGAATGTGTGTTATGTCCATCACAAATGCCGATGTAGAAAAGATATTCTTATTTAGTACAAGGAGTTCGAAAAGGAGAGCACTAGGAATGAAAATTTAGATTTTTTCCGAAAAATATTCAGTTAACATAATAATATCATTTATATGATTTAAATTTAAATAAATTAAAAGTATTGAAATCATTTTTTATGTTATTCTAAATTAAAAATATGATTGAATAGAGAAAGATCTGTTTTATTTCATAAATATGCACCATTTATTGTCTTAAAGTTAAAAAAAAGATAGGGCCTTTACTCTTTTTACCTCTTAACTTTTTTTTAAAAAAGGAAAGTGAGCGCGTTTTTTAACTCTCATATTTAAAAATGAATACAGGATGCTTTTTTCTGGTTCAAATCGCAATACGAAAATATATTTTTTTAATTTTTAAAAAATGACAGAAAAAAAAATTTTGTTTGAAGAAAATATAAATATTTTTCAACTTTTAACACGCCATTTATTTCATGTTTTTTTACCCTGCATTTTGTTTTAATTTTACTGTGACTGAATCTATGGGGAAACCACAGAGTAGAACTACGGTTTTCATACAAGATTGCCCAAGGCAACTTAACAGCTAGCTGTAAACGATTGATCTCTTGGTTCTTACTTGACAAAGGAACCGAACTAGGTCATAAAATTGTCCCCGTTCGACCTCCCAAGTTCTAAAAGGGGGAAAGAATTGAAGTATGTTGCATTTTTGAAGGGAATCGCAAAATAAGAGTAAAACGCTTTCGGAATAACTTTTCAGGAGGAAGGTATCCACTTAGAGTGTTAATTCAAGATAGCTTAAGTAATGTCATTATTTGCTATATTACTTTAGATTGTGGCTGCTGTAATGTAATGTTTTAAATGAATGTGCATGTAAATATGAAAATGTATTAACATTTTCTATCATTCCATTCATATTTTTGTTTTTCTGCATTAGATTAATAAATGTTTTGTATTTTTTCTCGACTAAAGACAGATGGAAAAACAATGAACAAAAAAATTCAAACTAGGTACTTTTCCATTTTCCATTTAACCTATGATATTCATACTCAAAATGTAACTAAAATATTATCTAATATTCATTTCAACGTTTTGAAGAAACAAATTATTCTTAGAATTTGCTTTCTACCCTTTCAATGCAATCAAGTATTTTGGCAATGAACGTGGCTTAAATGGAAAAATACAGTAATAACTAGATCAGTATTCATCATTCGATAAAAAATACCTGTAATATAGTTTTAAAGGTCCGAAAAATAAAAAGTTATATAAACACAGTAGCCAAAGACTTGTCACTTTCCACTAATTTTTACTTTCCCTTAAACTGCAACTATATATAATGTCCATTAATATCTTAGAAAAAGTACTTGTCAAAGCAATCGACTCTACTGTTTAAAGTTAAGAATATTTTAATTTTATAAAACTAATTGATTTTTCTTTGTTTTATTATGCCATCAACAAAAGCTGTTAGTGAGATAAATAAAGCACAGATTGTTTCTATGTGACAAAATGCCGTGAAAATATATGAAATTTCACAACTTATAATATTAAACGGAAACGTAATGTGGAAATTTAAAGCATATGTAATTAATGGTAACATCAAAGCTTCATAATTTAAGAGACATTGACCCATGAAAATGTTAAAAAGTGATAAGAGGAAGTTGAAGCAGATTGTGGAAAAAAATAGAAATGCAGGCGAATTGACAACTTTACAAATTACAAATGAGTTCAATTCAAACTCAGAAAAAATATCTCTCACAGAACGATATGAAAAGAACTTAAATTTCTAGGACTTGACAGTTGACGCGACCAACACGAAAATCCTGTTCGTCCGCTTTAAATAGATGATATCGTTATGCTTGGTAAGGGTGACCAACCCAAATGACCTAGAAGGCCACTTCAGAAAAACATTATAATCCCACGAGCCGCATATAAAAACATATATCTTTGTATTAGATTTAGACCTATTACAAACAAATATTGGAGTGAAAATTTAAAACAAAATGAGCTCTCTATTATTACTTTTTTCATTATTTTCCATGCATGCAAACATAGATAATACAATAATTATAATGCAATAATGAAATTATGCTTAACTTATTTAATGTGAGATATTTTTTTTCTTCTCAATTATTTCACTTAGGTTTTACAAGTTGAACTGAAAGCATAAATTTGCTCATCATAGTAAATATGTTGCTGGATATTGTCTGTTAAGTTTGAACTTGATTTTTGTTCAATAAATTTCTCATGTTTGATTTTAGATTTATTTGTTACAAAACGTTACACAACAAACAAAAATATTGCACAAAATAATCGTATTTTGTAAAGTTGTAATGACTCTCACGGGATGCAAATTTATATAAGACGAGTCACAGGTTGGTTACCTTGGTTCCAAAATTTAGAAAATCTGGGGCTTAGAAATGTGGAAGTAAGTTGTTTGGATCAATAAGAACCATTTTACGCTTTTTTTACAAATGATGGAAGACAAATAATTTGTCGGGAACAACATGAAGCTCTTTATTCAGATTGCATGCTAGCAGTTGTGCCGGCTAGAGGTAAAAAAATAATAATCTCTGGAGCATTTTCTTGAAATGGGATCGGCCTAAAGGGTAACAGAATTGGAAATGAATACTTATCTCATCTAGAAGACGTTATTACAATATTAATGGCTGATTGGTTTCCAGATGTTGACGGAATATATCATGGCGACAATGCTACTCCCCATCGCACCAACACTATGCAGACCTGGTTTTATCATAAGAATGGTGTAGTTCAGTGATTTTTTAAAAAATAGTGGTCTATATAGACCCCTAGAGGTCAATGACGACTTTCAAGTGGTCCACGACAGCAAGAATATAATTTGCGGTCCGTAAGCTGTAAATGGGTTCTACGACAGTTCTCACTAAACCAGATCGTGATTTTAATTTTAAAAGAAAAATTAATCAAATGGAAACCAAATGTTACCTCTTAACACATTTATTTACTATATTTATTGAGGCTAATTTGCATTTATGGGACAGCACAAATTTTATTAAAACAAGGACCATCCTTTCAGCATTTATTGCCAGAATTAAGCTAAAGGAGTATAATATTCGACGTAACGAATTTTCCTATTCCCTTTATAAAGATTTTGAAACTAGGTTTGAGAATGCATTTACCTCGTCATTACGACAGAAAGCAATGGATTCCTATGGCCACATTGAAAAAAAAATTTATTTTACAAGAGGAACTGATCGGAAAAGGAAGCAACGGAGTAAAGTTTAGAAACGGCTGTCAACAATTTTAGATTTAGAGACCTGTTATTTACCTCGAATTTTGGAGTATTGCAGAAAGGTTTTAATTACTTTTCCCAGTGAGGAGTTTCATCGCGGTTGTCAGCTGGACACTACTAACTGAGAAATGCAGGGTTAAATTTGACAAAATTTATAACAAATTGTTGAAATTTTGTTATTGAAATGCCAGATTCATCCATATCATTATAAACATTTTTTTATCAGTTATTTTATGTATCACTTGAATTTTAAATTATTACTTCACTACAGTTACTTTACTTCACTACAGTTAGAAATTTATATCATTTTTAATGTAAGTAGCTGTCATAAACACATTTAAGCTAACAAATTTGCAAAATTTCCATATTACGTAAGCAAGGGTCTACCGCAAACCAAAAACCTTGCAAGGGGTCTAAGAAACAAAAAAGCTTGGAAACCCCTGGTGTATATCATCATCGAAAATGGCTATCAAACATCCCCGATATTAGTGTAAGGCAGTGTTTCTCAAACTTTGAGGCGCACCTCCTGGGGGATGCGATTACCTTACGAGGGGGGCTTGAGAATATCGAAAATAATAGATTTAAAAATAATTAATTTACCAGAATGAATTAAAACAAAATACTTTAAGACATAATAAAAAATGCCCTTTTATTCTGATGTAATTTATAGGCGCGGGCGCGATATTAAGTCATCGAAAAAAAAACTTCTGACCTAATTAGCTATCTTTGATGCTATAACCAACTAAAAAAAACCTTTTACTTGATTTGCTGTAATCCCATGATGATAGATTTTTTTTATTATTTTTTTTCTTTTTAATCCTAACATACTACTCTTTCAGAGAAAAATAGATCCCAGACGCAGAATTGAAAAAAATTTAGGAACATAAAAAATTCATCACTGCCATTATTTTTGAAATACTGCACATTATAGCTGTAATCTGTTTGACTTTCTAAGTTATTGGTACAGTTTGTTATATGACTCCTCTCTTATATGTTTGTTTCTCATTTAGGGAAGTTGTAAGTAATGTATTTCTCTGTTGCGCTTTTTTCCATGCAAAAGAGTTTTATGATATTTGGAAAACCACGGAGAGCACACACGCACACACACTTTGAAGGATTACTTGGCCAAGACTTATTTTTATGAGTATTCTCAAACATATAAAGCATAAAGAAAAACGTTTTACACAATTTCATATTATCATAATGAATACACTTTTTACCCGGTAGTAGTCACGCGGGACGCACAGATTACGAAATCGTTAATTCAGGTAAAACTGCTTATTTCTTTTTAATGCTAACATATTACTCTTTCAGAGAAAAAATAGATCCCAGACGCAGAATTGAAAAAAAATTAGGAACATAAGAAATTTATCACTGCCATTATTTTTGAAATACTGCACATTATAGCTGTAATATGTTTGACTTTCTAAGTTATTGGTACAGTTAGTTATAACTCATCTCTTATGCGTTTGTTTCTCGTTTAGGGAAGTTGTAAGTAATGTATTTCTCTGTTACGCTTTTTTCCATGCAAAAGAGTTTTATGATATTTGGAAAACCACGGAGAGCACACACACACACTTTGAAGGATTACTTGGCCAAGACATATTTTTATGAGTATTCTCAAACGTATAAAGCATAAAGAAAAACGTTTTAAACAATTTCATATTATCATAATGAATACACTTTTTACCCGGAAGTAGTCACGCGGGACGCACAAATTACGAAATCGCTAATTCAGGTAAAACTGCTTATTTGTTACCAAAGAATAATTGAAAAGTCCTTAAAAGTATGTAAGTAAAACTTATCTTAAATTAATTATTCACTGGAATCACGATTCGTATAGTGTACAATAAAAAAATTAAAAAAAAAATGATTGGGGTGACTCAAGAACCCCGCTCGACCGTATCGAGTGAGCACCTGCTCCCGGGTTAAAACATGTTGAAGCATTTTCGCTTTAAATGTTAAAAATAATACATTTATTCTTCATCGGAATTTTATATTATTATTCATTATTTAACATCACGTATAAATGCGAATTCTGTGAGGCTTAAAATTACAATTCACTTGAAACTAATTATAATTTGAGCAACCATTTTTAAAAAAAAACATTTTACATTTTTGTAAACATTGTCGAGCACTTGGCTTTGCTCTCCTTACAATCCAGCTATTATATCAATAATGTTTTACTTTCTTATAAATGAACTCGGGCAAAGAGCGGGCCCTTCAGTCGGTATACTTTTAATGTATCAGTACTGCACAGAATATCTTATAACTATTTAATTAATACTAAATTAAGAACAAGTTTAATAAGTATTAACGACTTCCATGGGCTTGTTTTTCAAAACAAAGTTTTTATAAGGAATGCTTATGATTAGAAATTGACCCTCTGAGTCATTTTTCTATATTTAGCAGATATCTATATTTTGTCTTCTAAGCAGCCACTCATTTTGCAATGTGTTTAATTTAAAAATTAGAGAAATGAAAAATAACACATAAAAATTATCGTATTATTTTATTTTATTTATTTATTTTTGCTTAAAAGTAGTATACAAAATTTAATACTTATATTACTAATTTGTATGGTTTATAATTAAGATCGCATATTGTAGCTTTAGCGCGAAAGTGCATTATTATTGCATTCAGTACATTATTAATATATAAGGGGGGGGCGCGATAAAAATTGTTATCGAAAAAGGTGGGACCAGTATTGAAAATTTAAGAATCACTGGTGTAAAGGAACATATATTGGATGAATTTGAAAGGTCAATTAAGAGAGTCGAATAACCTTCTAACGAACGTTAACACTAGATTGCCCAAGGAAGTGTGTCATTTTGACTGCGTTTTAATTTCATTTAGAAAACCAATTACGTATATAATGGCCCCATTTCTTAGAAATTTTCTGAAGATATTTTTTTGCCAAGTGAAATAAATTTTTGTATTGTTAACATTTACTAAAAACTTGTTACATAACTGTAAATAATACAAAAAAAATATTAAAAATTAATTTTAAATAAATTTATTTACATATTAGTTTTTTTATTCACAATGCTGTCATTTGGAGTGCTTTTGGGCAACATAAGTATATACTGAAACCCAGTTTTTCTAGCGTTTAAGAACGAGAATTATCACTTCATAAAGCACAGTCTTAAATCACTGTAAAGACATGTCAGAAGCTTAATATATCAGTTCCAAGAGAAGTGTTCATGATCTATACTAAGCAAAAGGGGGAAGTTTCAAGTATTAGATGAGGTGACAAGTCATTTAGCTAGTGAATTTATATAATCTCAGCAAAAAATCCCATACCTTTTCATAATAACGAGAATTATCACTTCATAAAGCGCAGTCTTAAATCACTGTAAAGACATGTCAGAAGCTTAATATATCAGTTCCAAGAGAAGTGTTAATGATCTATACTAAGCAAAAGGGGGAAGTTTCAAGTATTAGATGAGGTGACAAGTCATTTAGCTAGTGAATTTATAATCTCAGCAAAAACTCCCATACCTTTTCATAATAACGAGAATTATCACTTCATAAAGCACAGTCTTAAATCAATGTAAAGACATGTCAGAAGCTTATTATATCAGTTCCAAGAGAAGTGTTAATGATCTATACTAAGCAAAAGGGGAAGTTTCAAGTATTAGATGAGGTGACAAGTCATTTAGCTAGTGAATTTATAATCTCAGCAAAAACTCCCATACCTTTTCATAATAACGAGAATTATCACTTCATAAAGCACAGTCTTAAATCACTGTAAAGACATGTCAGAAGCTTATTATATCAGTTCCAAGAGAAGTGTTAATGATCTATACTAAGCAAAAGGGGGAAGTTTCAAGTATTAGATGAGGTGACAAGTCATTTAGCTAGTGAATTTATAATCTCAGCAAAAAATCCCATACCTTTTCATAATAACGATTTCAAATGCCACAGTAAAAGCTGATATGTGACTCAAGCCAATACTTGTTTAAATTTCCTTTTTGTACAAACAATTAAAAGATTTGATCACAATATCAAGAAAATTCGTAAACAACAATTAAACATAACTGTTGTCGGAACATTTACTCATTAACGTATTGTAGAGTGTTTTGAAATTCTTAAAATCTACAAAACTGTGTGTTATTTAGTCGATTTGAGCTTTTTAAACATATTTAATGCTACTTTGATTCACTTAAATCAATACATACCATTTACACCTTCTTTTTGCATCTTTGCTCTGTATCTCAGGTAAAAACAGGCATAAACAATAAGTGAATGTGTTAGTATCTTTTTCTTTTCCTGTTTTTTTTTTAAATTTTTCTGACTACACAGTTGCTTGATCATTTTTGCATACAAAAGCAATGCCTAGGAAAAAGTGCTTCAGAAAGTAAAAACAAAGAAAAAATTCAAACAAGATGAGTAAAAAATTTTAAAGATGAGAACTGGAGCTTATCGAAAAAAATCAAGCTCATGGTAATGACATGTGAAACAAGAAATCGCTTTTGAATAGAAAGGAATCGGCAGTATCTTCAAATTCGTTCGTTTTCGTGCTCTAATACTGGTCCCATAGTTGACCAGGCATGCAGTGAGAATAATTTGTCTCGCGTGACACTTTTATTGTGAAGAGATGGAAACGGAACTTTAAAATCTAAAAGAAAGAAAAAGAGAAGAAAAAAAATGTTTCTGCAGTTTGAATCGTTTATTTCGAGTGCAGGCTCTTTCAAACAACTCGACTGCTTTCTTTTGCCTGTTTCCCTTTTGCAGATCGTGAGATTTAGAAATATTTGTGAGTTCTCTCTATAGAAATGTTCAAATGAACTATTATTTTACCTGTGAAATATATTTGAGATTTTTTTTCTACTTTTCCTTTTCTTTTTTTCATTTAAACAAGATTTTTTTTTTTTTTGAAAAAAAATAAAATATGTTAAAAAATAGTTAAATAAAACTATATTTAAAATAGATATGTTTGAATAGTTATATTCAAAAATTGTCACACTTTACCCAATGCTGTTTAACCACAGCAAAAGAAATTAAATTACTTTAATTTAATTGTTTTATTAACGGTGACTTAGAAACTAAATATACAATACCATACAGTGATAAATAATACTTTTTAATTTTGAACTTAAGATGTATTTTGAATATGATATACTTGTACCGTACATTTTTTTTCTATATGAAGTTCGTCAATTCTATGAATAATCGTATTGTTTTTATTAAAATTTTGAAACAATCTGAGAACCTTTTACCGTATTTTAAACACTTCATTTGATCTATATTTTGATAATATTGGTTTTGAAAAATTTTAAAGATGAATTCATTTGGCTTTCATATGCATCAAGCCGTTTAGAGAATTAATTGTCGTTTCCTGTTCCCAATATATTTTTCACTAATTACTGTTTTGGTGACTTTCAAACTTTTACTTAGATGACTTTCGGCACGCAATAATTTCATGACGAAGACATTAGCAACTTTTATTTCCAAGTTTCACGTATGTAAGGTCTACAGTCTTAGTATTTAGTTTGATTCATAACTTTTTTACGTCTTTGGATTTTTAATTAGTAATATTTGAGCCATTGGAATATTATTATTTTTATATTTAAATTAAAAAAAACATATTTTGGCTATTGAAAACCACACTCAGACATATTAAAGCATACCATTTCGCCTATACTATATCATATGCCATATGCAATTTTTTACCACCAATACTGATTACCAAAATTGATAGAGAACCTTATTGTGAAAATAAAATTTTAACGTCCATCAATATCAACAAATTAACTCTTTAAAATAAAATTATATTGCTACTTCAAATGTTTTTGGTGTGCCAGAAAAATTTTTTATGTGACAAACTTGAAAGGTGTGCTCTGTAATTGCTGATATTCTTGATCAAACATGTACAAAATTTAGTTTAATTCATCTGCTGACATCCTAATATTTACATAAAAAATCCCCATCTCTCTCTGTATATATATATATATATATATATATATATATATATATAAATATATATATATATATATATATTTATATATATATATATATATATATATATATATAAAAAATATGTATTATTTATCAAAAACAAGAAATAATAGATAAAGAACATAACAAGAAATAACGCAATAAAAATATGAAAGCTGAACATGAAGAACAAAATTATAGAGAAATAAAAGAACTACAAAAAAGAAGAACCTAGCGAGTCAGAAAGCAATTTCGGACTTAGGACCGAATAAGTGGGGTTAAACTAGTTTGAAGGCGCCAACCTTCCCCCTTTGCAACTCGGTAGGAAAACCAAATAAAATAAACAAAATTTCAGAGAAAGTATAACTCAGAGAGCATGATAAAACCAATCACTACTATTATGTAACAAACTCTCCCAGCACTTAATGCAGAAAAATCACAAAATCACAAAATAATTATGTAAGAAAAGTAGAAAAATACTAGAACAATTACATAAGAAAAGTATCTTTCAAAAAAAAATAATTTAACAAAATTTCTTTACTGACAAAGCTTTTACGAAGAGAAACAAGCATCTTGCCATTAATGAAAGTCAATTATTCACCAAGTTAAAAAATTCGAAAAAACATAAACACATCTTTTGAGCTGACTTTTAAACCAGCCAGCAAAGACAAGTATAAAATGACGACAATCAAATATGGTAAAATTTGAATTGGTTGATTGTCAAAAATGTAAATTTGCTAGGCTCTAATTTGGTTGGTTGTCAACAATGTGTAAGATGTTTAAGATGTGTGTGGAAAAAATGTAAACTGTGATATGAGTGTTATGATATATTCTTCGCAGCAAGACCACTAACATGCTGACTTTGAAAACCTATTGTTGTGTGGTGGATTTGGAATTCGAAGTAGCAAGACGGTTAATGTATTTGTAATGAATATAAGATCTCAAGAAATTAAAAGTGTATTCGTGATCTAAACAACATTGAAAAAATTTCTCCAATATATGATATATATATATATCATGTGTTGGAGAAATTCTTGGATTGACAGGAGAAATGCAACGGACAGCCGTTTATCCTGTTATATTTTATTTCAATATTCAGTAGAATAGTCTGCACTCCAAGCCATGACAATACGAGAGATCTTTCAACGTTGATTAGCAGCGAGTGAGTCGTTAGTACACGTGTCTTCTTTAAATCCGACGAAAGTAGAAGTCAAAATTCTTGAGGTGGGTTGATCTGTCCTGGTAGGAAGTTGACCCCAACTGACACTTGAAGGGCTGGGGATTCATTATATATATATATATATATATATATATATATATATATATATATATATATATATATATATATATATATATATATATATATATATATATATATATATATAATATATATATTATATATATATTATATATATATATATATATATATATATATATATATATATATATATATATATATATATATAATATATATATATATAGGCTTAACTTTTCAACATGGCTCTATTTTTCCCTCTTATGTCGAAAATTTCTGTTGTATGAGGAAGGCTGGATCCATAAAGCAATGCTAACCCTAATTCGCTGGCCTAATTCAAAGATAGCTTTAGAAATCGTACTAGGTCTCCAGTTTAGTCCAAAGACTTTTTTGTATCTACATTTGTTGTGTCTGGTGAATTCCAATTTCTTCCTTCCACTGTAGGTTCTAGAACTTCTTCACTTTTATATTTTATTATACTATATATATATATATATATATATATATATATAGAGAGAGAGAGAGAGAGAGAGAGAGAGAGAGAGAGGAGAGAGAGCCTTTGTAGACGTGACAAATTAATAGAATTTACCTCAAACTTTTGTAAATGGAAAAAAAAATACATCTAGAGCTCCATGAAACAGAAACATCAATTTTTGTTTTTAGTCAAAAATAAGTTTGGTTATTCGGTGTTTGGCACATTTTAGCTGCTGGAGTGGGATTCGAGTGAAGCAAATTAGTGTGATTATGACACATTTTTGATTTTTACAGATGCTCATCTAATTTAGTTACTTTTTTACTCGTGGAAATATATTTTAATTCTTTTAATTTAGCACCTTATATTAATTCAGGTTCATTTTGAAAAATAAACTTTTGCGTGAAATTATAGTTACTTATAATATGCTCCATCTTGTTTTATTATGTATAAATATGTTAGAAGAATGTGGAAGATGGGGTTTTACAAAAAAATGAAATCACAAGGATGATACAGAACCTGATTAAAACCTTATTAAACATGATATCACAGAAAAATTCCCTTCAAAATTTTTTTCTCCTAAATGCAGTCGAGTGAAAAGAAATATAAACTGTTCTGGTGTAAAATTAAATTGAATCGAATATCTTTCTGAGCAGAATGTAGAAAGGTGAAAAAGATATGCATTTTCCGGAATACAAATTTACTCTTACGCAATATTATTCCGCGCGATTTCAAATATCTAACTTTCATTTCGATTGAAGAGAGCCTCTGCCATTTTACTGAGCTAATCGTAAAAGAAAAACAAATAAAAAATAATTTTTATATATATAAACTTTATCTAATATTGTTCCACATGAACTACAGTATTCACTTATTTTTTTTTCATTTGTAACCCTCTTTTTTTCAAAAGTATTTGAAATATTCATGACACTTCTTCTGTCCATGAAAAGTTTATAGCTTGCATTCCATTTGCAGATATAGATTCATTGGAATTCATTTCCGCTCCAGTGTTTTGCTTTAAAATGCAAATGTCTTTACTTAAATTTTTTTGAAA
This sequence comes from Trichonephila clavipes, assembly GCA_019973935.1. NCBI lineage: Eukaryota > Metazoa > Arthropoda > Arachnida > Araneae > Nephilidae > Trichonephila > Trichonephila clavipes. Next base: position 768,159 of record BMAU01014459.1, on the reverse strand, counting down.
AAATAAAGCGCATCGTGCTATTTAGTTTTAACAATGATATTCTCTTATTGCAGTTAACAATTATTTCATAAAACGGTTTGACACTGGATTATATTTTTATGAAGGTCATTTATCTGAAATTAAAAATGTGCCTTAATGTTCCGACAAAAAGGTTGTGAATTTTATTTAACTCATATAAAATGTTCCATTTATTTCTATTCATTTCTCAAATAGAGATAAAACAGATTTAGAACAAGCATAGAAATTAATAATTATTTAAAACAGTTAGTGTGGGTTGTATTTCTTCATAGTCAAGGCAATATTCTGTTTTAGTATGTTAGTTAATCTGACTTCTAATAATTAAAATAAGTAAGAAATTTGCCAAAAAAAGATATGAATGCTGCAGTATTTGTAAACAATGCAGACTGTCAACCGTTTCTTTTCTTTTTTTAAGTGAGTTTTTAACAGTTATTTTAAGGTAAGACCTTCACACTGTGCAAAAGACATACAATGAATGTAATGAATATAAGTTCTGAATCTGATATTGAAATAATTATAAGATAAAGAAAGGAATCCGAAAATGCTTAGATAAGGTTCAAATAAAAGAACGATAAATTAATTATTGTCAGATTCAGTGATCTACTTGCAAATTCAAGCCTATTACAAATAAATGCACGGAAAAAAAGTAATCGGATATTTATGATCGGAGCAATAACTAATACAATTTTTTAAATTATTAATTAGATAACTCTTTTTTTTAATTAACAATTGTTACATCGTAAAGATGTAAGAATAATATTTCGATACCTGGATATATAAATGTTACAATTCAAAAAAATATTTTAGTATTTTTAAAATTTAAATTGTTATTTTTATCAATAATATTATACTTTAGATCATTGGCTATGATATTATAAGTCATTTAGAAATCATTTGTAGTAAGTGGGTTATTGTTAGTCTTCATAAGTCTCAGGTATTTTGGATGGAAATCAATACTTTCTTTTTTACTAAAAAAATTAACCCTCTGACTGGATGACCCGCTAATTGAATTTCACTTCGAAAGCGATCTCATTTTTTTAAGCTAGCTACTCCGAAAATGCCCCGATAAATTTCGCGAACTGCTTCAAAAACGAATGGCTGTTTAGTGCTTTCCCCTGTTAACGCCGCAGGAGGTCCCGATTGGTTTTTCAGGGAAGAATTTTATTGCTTTTCGGTCTCTGTGTTCTTCGAAACGGGAGGTTTCTCATTCACAGCTGTGGCCTAGGGAGAGGATTGTGAAATGGACATTTTCTACACTTCACGGCCAACAGAGAGTTCACCCAATTTATTGCAAATATATATTTCATATATTTGGAAAACTTGCTCAATTTCTGATCTTAAAACCAATTAGGTTTTAAGAAATTTTAATTTTCTGAGTTTTGATTTTAAATTCGGCTTCATTTTAAAGCATTTTTGCATTCCTAGATTGAATTAATTAAAAATATTTTTTAACACAATCCATTATTTCGTGTGAAACGGCAATTAACTACAATTTTAGTTTTTAAAATCATTTCTGTTTGCTCATGTTTTTAAGTTTTTGAGTTTTCTCACATTTACTTAATTAAGATTGATTTAAAGACCAATATATTTTTTGACACATAGTTTATATAATTTAAAAGCTCTTTACTTTGTTTTCATTACTTTTTTTTTCCTTTTGAAAAATGCCATGACCAAAATGAACGCAGGCTACTGTGATAAATAATACTTGAAAGGGATGGAATATGACTGAAAATGGTAAATCTAAAATTCAGCTTTTTCAGGTAATAATACAATTAGACTACAGAATACAAATGTTGCAGAATGAACTAAATATTTCCCTGATGTACCACAAACTACATTATAATAAATCTATTGTAGTTCTACATTGCAGTATTTGAAAGTCATGCTACAAAAACTTAAACTTGCTTAACTACCATGATGGGGAACTGAGAAAAAAATAGATATTGTTTACAAACTATGTGATTTCTGGATTACGTTTGTATAACTACTAATTTCTATATAAATATTTTGCATTTAAAACTCTTGTGAATATATAAGGTTCTGATAAAAGTGAATAATTGATCAAATTAATAGTTGTTATCAATGTTATGTCTTAGAATATTTTGAATTAAAAAAGATATTTCAGTCATATTTATTTCAAGTAGAATTTTCATGTAGAGCATAAGTTGGATAGTAACAGATTGAAAAATTAAAGCTTTACAGGTAATGGAATTTTTTTTTATGCCTTTACAAATTTTAAATATGTTTTTCTCAGATTTTTAATTTTGAAGATGAGAGTGTTTTCTAATCCCTAAGGCGTTTTCCTGTTCAAGATAGAGTCTTGAAATATCTTGTAAATGTTCCCTTACATATGTTCTATAAAAGTTCATATGGATTTAGGTCTGAGAGCTCTAGTTATTTTTTAAAAATATCTTAATGTTAATATTTAAAAAAAGTTGGGTTTTTTCCAGGTTTAGTTAGCCATAAAAATAATTATTAAAATTCAACAAAGAGATATATTTTAAATTTTATACTTTTTGTTTCCAATAATCTAAGAAATATTAATCACTTACAATAATTATATATTTTTAATAATTTAACATTTTAGAAAAGTTTTAAAAATTTCAAAACTGTTCAATGCTTTAAAATTGTGAAATAATGGCTTGTCAAACTAACCTATTATTTTCAGAATCAATATAATAGTATAATTTGAATATAAAACAAAAATTAATTTTACTGTGACAAACTGTTTACGACTTCTACTCATATTGTAAAAAGAATGAAAGATAAATATATAACATAGTGGCAGTAAAAAACACATTCATAATATGTTAAAATCCTGTCCCGATACAAATTTCAATGCATTTTCCAAACTGTAGCTAAAAACAATTATATGTTTATTAGGACAGAAATTATTTATATTTAGATATATTTTTCCTTATTAAGTACATAATGAATAATGGCAAGATAATTTCTAAAATCCTGAAAGATTTTAATGAAGAAAAAAGCCAGACAAAATTTTAGATAGTTAGAAATTTAATTATATAATACACAAATATGCATGTTTTAAAAGAAATAAGTTGGCTAAGAAAATGAAATTTACTAAAAATTTCCTGAATAAAGTAAATCAGATTTCATCCTCAAATACATATAATTGTAAGAAAAGGTTTTATTCAATTTGCAATTAGTTACAAAAAACCTTTTATAAAAAGTAATTTTAACAGGTATAAATATCAAAAAATATCAAAGTATGAGAAAGACACATACATGTCGTTTACAGAAATGTTACAGTGTGATATTTTTCGAAACACGGCACTGCACACAGTCCAACACATTACAGTCTTTACATTAAAAACGAGTTTTTGATGTTTAACGACTAAATCGTAAATATAAGAAACAACAGTCAAATATCACGAGTGCATACGGCGCTCGCTGATATTTGAGTGAGAAAATTACAGCAGCATAAAATGCGACCTCGTTTGAATTATATCTAATGTGCATATTTGGAACTGTTTAGCGTACTCGAATTAACTCAAGTGCACACGTCAAGGGTTTCTATTGCATTCTAAGTCAACACGGTGGCTACTGACGAGCGACTACGTATATATAATTTTGAACCGCGGTTAAGTGACGAGGACGATACCTGAGCTGATAACTCCCCTTCCAAACTTCCACATCACACCAACGTGAGGACTTTTGACGTCGACGTGTTTAACGTGCATCAGCTCCTCTTCAACGCTAAACTTTTGTGGTACCAGGGCTCGAACACTGGACACGAGTTCATAACCACGACCATCAGGCTACCGTGGCCGCAAAAGAAAATAGCAAGTTTGAAAGAAATGTAATGGAGAAGTATATTTGAAGAAATAACTTCAATAAACGAAAAACCAAAATATCAAAATTTATTTTAGGAATAATAGTGAATCTAACTTCGTACACCTAAAACCACTTTACGCACTGTATTTTGAAAGTGAATGTTTCCCCTTTTAGAGAAACTTACTATAATTATGTCAAATTCCTTTCATTTTGCTCTAAGGGAATCCCCGAAACAACGTAATTTATTTGAAGCACAAAATTACTTATGGTTGAATCTAATACAATTCCCTACAAAATGAATGAAAACCCTTTTTTATCATATACATTGTGTTTGAATAGGAGATGGTTAGTTAATAAGAACATTTAAAACGTTTTGGCAATCTATGGACCTGTGGCACGTGGTACAATTCTTAGTGGCACTCAGCACTACTCTACAAATTTGTCAATTCTTGAGTGGATGGAAGTTGATAATAGACCTTATTTGACAAACATCTTCTGAGTTATGGACATTTATGGAACTACAAAATAATCTGAAAGATAATTCTAAGGATAAATTTACAGCTATTTTGTAAATAATTGAGTGTTATTGCTAGGGGATTTAATTGTTGAAAAAAGAAAATTGCATGTACTCTGCTTTCCACTTATGTGATTCGGCATATCAAAGTAAAAAATCTTTCCTAATATGAAAAATATTTTGACTCCGCAAAGAAATTGTTTAACAACTGAATGCTCAGAATCGTGTCATGCATTATACCCCTGGTTTTGCGATATGAAAGAAGAGTGGTGAAAGAGTTAATTCGCATTACAATTTTTATTTAACTATAATGAAGGGAATCATTTATATTTCACTTTGTCTATTTCTTATTTAAGTAAATATGTTGGAAACATACATTTTTAATTTTTTTTTTATCTTTGTTGAAGAAATAGTAACATTTTATATTGTTTATTTTTATGTTAATAAATGTATTTTATTGATCCATAATTAATATAAAATAAAACTGTAAATCTAAATTATTTACCTCTATTCTTTAAATCTGCAAATATTACCGTAAGAATCGAAGGATTTCAAAAATTTCCTACTATGTGGCACGCTGAATGATACTGACAGATTGGTTTGGCACGTCTTAGCTACACAGTTGCCGCCCCTGATTTAAAATGTTGGGTAAGATAACCATTATATTTTTAAAATTTTATAAATATACAAAAGGAGAGTATTTTGTCAATACATGTTTTAAAAGGAGTAAAGATTACGAGAACGAAATATAAAATTGCGTTAAAATTATTGGTACTCTATCAAACGTACTTATATATATATATATATATATATATATATAAGTACGTTGATAGAGTACCGTAGTTACTGCCAACTCGTGACAATGAATTGGAAATTAAGTTCACAATTCATTGTTACTAAAATATATAAAATTTTACATGACTTATTTTTGTATTTGTTTTTTTATATTCCTTACTGAAAGCAACAAATGGGAGTTCATTACCTGCCAAAACTGCAGAGGCCTGGTTGCTTACTCCACAAGCTCCTACCTTATGCTTACTCTGCCCTACTAAGTAAAAATGCCGTCTTCTGCTCGTCAAGATCATGGAATTGCAGATATTGTTTTCCATATATTTTAAATATTAGTTTTCTAACTTCTACATCAGCCTTTTAATAGTCTACACTCCTGCAAAGAAGTCTGAATTCAAAACTATAAAAACTTATTATTCCCAACAATGTCATTTATATCTTTATTTTTTATAATCTATGAATGCGTTAAACTATTAATTTGTTATCGCGACTATATTTAATATTAAATGCGAAAAAAAAAAAAACGAATAAGTTTCAGACTGAAACTTAAATTGAATTTTTCAAAAATTGTCATCGATATTCTCATAACTTTTACATATTGTCATTTTAGCATATCACATATCTATCTTCTATACAAAAATCTATTATAAGTTCATCAAATGTTTCAGCATATTTTTACTCATAACATGCAGATTTCAACCACATTGTGAGGCCGCGGTAGCCTTATGGGCAAAGTAACGGACTCGTAGCTGACGTGTCATGAGTTCGACCCCAGCACCACTGAAGATCCGCCGTGTAAGGGAGCGATGCTCAAGCGTCATCCTCGTCACTTGACCATGGTTTAAAATTACGAGGTCCGTCGCCACGTGAGTGAATATTAACGTCGCACTGTTCAGCTACACGAGGGCCTTTAGTGATGGACCTCGTAAATTTGAAAAATGGTCAAATGACGAGGGCGACACCTGAGCTGGCACCCCTTCTCCTAACTACCACACCACACTAACGAGAGGACATTTCAGCTCTCGATAGATTTAACGTGCATCGCTGCCCTACACGGCGGGTCTTTTGTGGCACTGGGCTCGAACTCGAGACATGCCAACCATGATTCGATACCTTGACCACCTGATACCCCGGCCACAGGACCGTCGCCAAACGCCCTCAAAAAGTTGAGTAGAGTAGAGAGAGAGTGCGACTTTAATATCCTCTCACTTACTTAAATTATATGAAATTTAAGGAATACTTGAAAAAATATTAGAAGTCGAATATATATATATATATATATATATATATATATATATATATATATATATAAAAAAATTAATCTAATGATAATTTTAAATATCCAAAGAATTATTAGTATTTATGGTAAATATATGTTTTTCAACTGAGTATGTGAGACTCGCATAAATATCTTTTCGAAATTCCAATGCAGAAATTTAGTGGAGCTAATACAAAATTCCTAGTTTTGCATGGTTAAGATTATAAAAATGTCCAAATTTTTTAATAACCTTTTCTTCAGTCAACCACTAATGGAACATGAATGATGAGGGATTATGCATAAATATATATTTTTTTAACTTCAATTTAAAAAGGATCTTTATATTTATTTATATGCGCAAATATTAACTGTCATTTTGTCCAGATGCTTTTAAATACTCTTTATTTGAAGATTCAAGTTAAAAAATATAAACTTGTAGTTAAAATTCTCTTTGAATGAAATTAATGTTCAGACATTCAAAATTCAAATATAATTTGTTATCTGAGTAATACAAAACAAGGGATTCTATGTAAGATGCCCTGAATATCTGGCTTTAAAATTATGAAAAACTAAAAGATTTAAATAGGGTTTTTTAACAATACATATAAATTTTTTGCAAATAATGTAATACAGAAGCTTAAAAATTATTCATGTTTAGAAGTGTCCGAAATTTTAAAAGATTTTAAATTTTGAACCTTTTTTTTTTATTTTTTTGACACAACAAAATAATCATTTTTAAAAAAAATCCCTGAAAGTATTGATTAAAGTAAGAAAAATGAAACAGTAAATTATCCTCAATGTTTTAATATATAATTTGAATTTAAATACTACAGATATGTTTTTAAAACTTAGACATACATTATAAAAACTTAATTACATTTGAGAATTTTAAGGTAAAAGAAAACTCGTTGACTCGCTATTTGTGTACACTTTAGGTTGAAGATTTTATGATTGCCACAGGAACCGGTCTCCCCGTGACCATAAAAGTTTCCCCTCAATGCCCATTGTGTCTCCCCGACCGTCTCTAATTATCTTTCAAGATCGTAAACCTTTAAAGGGGGAAAATAATTCGGAAAAATACCACCTTACCGGTTTTGAACACGTTACTTGAAGGGGAAAAAAATCTGTTTGGTTCATTTTTGGTGAGTCCCCGCCCTTAGGAAAAATTCAGTGTGGTCCGTTTTCGAAGCCTCTCTAGTAGGGTGGAAAAGCCGTGCTGTACAGTTGGAGGGTTAATCATCGAAATTTCAAAAAATATAAAAACCATCATTTATATTATATATTTTTATTCAAACAGAAAGTCTAAATATATACAAATATAAATTCAATTAATAATATAAAATTTGGGGAATTTTATAATATTATTTAGATAATTTTATTATACTTTTTAAAGAACTTTAGGTATAGCATTATTATTTTTGATTTTAAATTGTATGTATATAAACAATGCAGTCTTCAGTTTGCAATATTTTTATTGGTGAAGCACCTCCGACTATATTTGTTTGTCCTAATATTTATATTGTCTATTTCAGTCTTTATTAATCAAAACATTTTTGTACACGTTTTATTAACTAGTACAGTGCATTAACACACTGCATATTTAAAGTTGTATATATGCATATAATAATAATTACGTTTAGCCTTATTAACTATTTTTAACGGAATTTCATACACATGAAGTTCTTTTGAATTATATATAATTCTTATTTTGTATTATTGATATATATTTACGTAGAATAATAATACAAAATGGAAAAAATGGAATGCAATGAAATTGCACAAAAATGAATCAAAATACAAAACTATATTTATTTATGTCGTGATAAGTAGCTCGTTTTGTACTTCTTGAATTAAAATTTGCATCATTTGAGTAATTTTCAGACACTTTAATGCTGAATGAAACATTAGAAATATGAACAATGATCCTGTTATCAGATAGAGGTGCATCAGAATTTTCAAATGCATGCTTTTAAAAAGATATAACAAAATTCTAATTAGGAAAGGGATGCAATTTCTAAAATTATGGTTAAATTTACATACAAAGGCTTTGCGTATTGTAATAAGAACATTGAATAAAACTTAAGTTTAAACTATATCTGCATCTAAAGGAAGGAAGCCGTGTAATTAAGATGGAGAAAGACGATAAAATTTGCAAACACAAATGTAATTCTCAAAGGAAATGTGGAATTAGAATTTAAAAAGAAAAATTTTCTTTAAAAACTAATTTGAAATAGCAGATATTTCATAAAAATATTTGATCTTACTTTAAGATAATTTAAAACATATTTTATATTTAAGATATATTTATGCATTGAAATTAAATTACTCTTGAAATATATAGAAATAATATATTAATGGTTTTACGTATACTACAAACAAATTTTAACAAAGTTTATTTTGATTAAAACGGCAGTTTTAATAGGAAAATAACTAATTTAAATAAATATGAAGGTCCTAATTTTTAATTAAAATGCGCTATCGCGATGGACTTCTTAATTAAATATGCGAGGAAAAAAAGAAGTCTCACTTTGCCTCTCTTACTGAGCATAAACCAGCAAATAAATACTATTTCAATGACAGAAGCATGGAATAAATCGATATTTTCACCATTTTACTGAAATGAATAGTTTCGTTATTAATTCTCAAGTTGATCATAGAATTTATTTTTCCTGTTTCCCGATTTAAATTTGTATTTAATTTGCTAACTACTCCATTCACGCATGAGAAGAAAGAGAAGCTAAATTAAAATATACAATACAATAATAAATTAAGATATATGAACTCAAACTCGTTTTAAAAATACATATTTTCTTTTTACTGGAGCAACATAATTAGGAAACGAAAATTTCAAATTTCCTTTCAAAATGCCAAGAGTGATAATAAATAACAGAAGTAATAATTAATTTTTCGCAAAAGAGCAACAACTGAACAATAAATGCTTTCTATCAATTTTTAAACCTCGTAGCTTATATAAGCCATAATTTTTAACTGAAATAGATTTATGGAGTACATTATCCGAACGTAATGCCCTGAAATTAAATAAGAATTTCTTCTTTCACGTCGATTGAAATTCTTGATTTTTGGAGTAACTATCAGGACATATAGAAGGACATGTAACAATGGGAAATTATCTAGAAACGTGTGGTCTGCCACACTTTCCTGGCACAATAGTGATGACACAAAACACAAGAAAGACAAGACTAGAATAAGATGATAAAACTTGTTTATTATTCTTAGCATAAGAAAATTTCTGGGAAGCTTTTAGTTGGTATACGCGGTAGAAAGGACGTTACATAAACCTGAGGAGGTGTAGAACTCGGTACATTTCTGATTCGTAAGCACATATCTTACCACTAGACCAAAATGATCATTTCTGTCCGTAGGCAGTTACTGGCTTGTATAGATACCCTCGATACGCTGCTCCCTCACTATTTAGTCGGTAGATTGGAGAATGAATGATATAGTTGTTATGGGGAGTAGGTGAATTGTTTCTGTTGATTGGTGGTGTTGAGCCAAGTGGGTTTCACGGATTTTGATTGCTGCTTCAAGTTCATCTGACAGCTTTGATTGCTGCGTCAAGTGCTTCTGACGACCTTTGATTGCTCTTCTTGAGGGTAGATGGCGCCACGACAGCTACGCGGAGGTTGCATTTTCTTAGTTCTGTACCAAGCTCACCAATGAGGAGGATATAATTTGCTACCTCCGGATTCATAAGCCCATAGCATACCTCTAGACCAAAAAGATCAATTCTGTCCGGGGGTGTTAATGGCTTATATAAATACCGCAGCTATATATAAAAATATCAGAGAACGGTGCATGCTCACACATGGGTTTACTGCCGTATTCAGTTTCATTTCGTGGGCCGACAAAGTAGTATTAGAATGGAACGTTACACGAGCACTGAGCTAAATGATATACATCTGACATACGGTGCCGCTGATTGCAATGGATGAGCTACACTGCGATTGTACACCCAACGTTACTCCAAGAAGCAAACTTCCAGTCACAGCTTATTTGCACGCCTACACCAGAAATTGTCAGACAACGGATTTTTCATCGTGGGCACATATAAGCGTGATCGAAGAGTAAGAAAGCGGAACAACGATCAAACTGTCCTGGATCTGATTCAGAGCTATCTCGGTAACGCAGCGTTTCTCAAACTGTAAGACATGACCCCTAGGGGAGGCTATGGCCTTACGGGGGACACGGTCATACTGAAAAGTTGAGAATAAAAGATTATTTAAAGAATTATTAACTTACTAAATGAAAGCAAAACAAAATACGAGTGCTTTCTGATATAATAAAAAGAAAACCACTGATAAAAATGTAACACATATATAATACACTTATAAATATATCAATACTACACAATGTAGTTGATAATTAATTTAACAATACTGAGTAAAGAACAAGTTTAATAATTACCAGTGACCCCAAACATGGGCTTGTCATTTATAAAATTATACATGAACTTTAATATTTATCTTGAGAATTTGTACGGTTTATAATTAAAGTCGTATAGTAGCTTTAACATCAAAGTAAATAATTATTTAATTGAATACATTTTTTATTGTATGGAAAGGGGGATGAAAATTATGATTGAAAATAGGATCACAAATATAGCACTGCATTAACAGTATGCGGGCTATTGCCAATCATATCAGGATTTCCCATACGACCGTCTGGGTCCTATCACGCAGAAATGCACCCTTATTGTTATTTTAATGTTCTTTTTTCTTAATTTATTGCTGTTTTAAGGATAGTAAACATGTTTTCTCCTTTTATTCTTATCCTGTCTTTCTTGTGCTTTGTGTCGTCATTAACACGCTAGAAAAGTGTTTTTGATCTTGCATTCCTATGTGATTTCCCATTGTCTAGGTTTACTCTATTCGTCCTAAATATTTGTATCCGCTGTACTGATACACTCTGTATGGATCTTCCAAATTGTATTCTAAGGTCACTGTAGCCGAATAATCATGGTCAAGAAAATATGTTTCTTGTAGGTCTTTTACGTGCCGTCCTGATACAATTACCAGTTTGTGATGAAGATGGACTAGTTCCCTTTTAATATGTTGGGGCTCTTAAGTTCTGACAGTGTCCTTGTTAGAAATTTGGAGAGTCAAGTGTATTTTTTATTGACGCGGTTGTATTTCAAAATTATGAGTCATTTTTTTCCAAAAGAACTCGCTTTACTTCTGATTGCAACGTTAATAAAAGATTAATTGTTAAGTGGCTTGTTTTATTTACTCAAAGCTAAGAGAAGTTGTGTCATATTCCACCCATTTGATTATCGAAGATATTTCCCTGATGCAAATTTGCTTTTGGGTGTTTTAGGCATGTTTTGGAGTATTGGATTAACCATATATTTAATCAAATCCTATACGTCATTTCTTCATTTAAAAAGTAAGTTTTTCCTTAATTAAGAATTGTATTTATTAGTTTCATTGAATACACATATAGCGTTGTCTGTTGTCTGATATTTTTTTCTCGCATTTGTTTATTGTACTAAAATGTATATGTTTTCTAGTAAAGGGGAAGTTTGGATCCAGTATAAAGTAGAATCATCCCTACAACCCAATCCTAAGTCCGCAAACGCTTTGGAAAATATTATATTTTTTTTTAATTTCGGTCTTAGATAGAAAAGTAATAGGATACATTTTCTTCTGATTTGTAGAAATTATTTACTTCTGATTTTGTAAGGTTTCTAAATAACGATTCTATCTTTTTTTGCAGTATATTTACAGTTATACATGGACGCATTTGAAACGATGATGGAAGTACAACATTTTACGTTACGTAAACTGAGTTAAAATGCAACGATGGAAATTAGAAATTTATATACTTAAAAAATGAATTAATTACCCGTAATGATACGGAACAAGGAATTGTTTTCAAATAGGAAGAAATAAAAATAATAGCTCAAAACCCATCTGATTCTCAAGCACAAAATTTCGAACCGCAGGACTGCGGAATATTCAGTTCGTGTGACAGTTTTGTTTACATGAGATTGAAATGGAGTGTTAAAGCTTATTCTTTTAAAAGACTTCAGCGTGTCAAATGACCATGTCGTATTTCGGGAAACTCTCGTTTTAAGAAACACTGAGCTCTTTCCCGCTGGCTATCTCGTTATATATGGAAATTGCTTTAAGAAAATGTGTCACTTCTTACACCGGGGTGTTTTTATTTTGCATGTTATAAAAGGTTTTTAAGGATTTTGTGTTTGTGTATGTTTTTCAATGCTGCAATATAGTTTACTAATGGAAAAGGCGGTTTTTTCTTAAGGAAATGAAAACCATTTGGTAAAAGACATACAAAAATAAATGTCATAGGGTGAAAAGCCCTTCACTTTTTTAAAATTATTTATATATTATTTTGTATATGTTGTTATGTCTTCTAAAGTTATTTAATGAGATTAAACACTTGTATGTTATTGAACTTATGCTTACTTTACTAACTTTTAAGGTTTTTGATAACATTTTCGTTATATTAAGAGCAAAAAATTTTAAAATGAATGAGTTCAATCACCTTATCAAACCGAATAAATCATTTGAAGATGGGGATTGTTTAGATTTGAAACTTTCTCCTTAATTCTTTTAATTGAATATTTCATTCATTGATTATATTTTTAGCATTGTTGTTACAAGCAACACAAAAACATTGACGGAGATCTTTATAGATATAAATCATTGCTGATTGACGAAGACGATACCTAGCGTCTCACTCTCTACATTTCCACTTCACTCCAACTTTTAATCCAACTTTGAACGTATGCAGATGTCACGTGCATATGTCCAGCTACACAACGGGTACTTAATCGAAGCAAGCTTTGACACTGACCACTAAAAGAATGACCAAATACCTAGCAACTTAAACAATACCAAATAAAAGAAATAAAATTAGTTTTCCTCCAAAAATTGCAATAGATTTTACTTTAGTGGGAATTCTTTTGAGATAAAATATTTAGAATAGGTCATATTATTTATTTTACAACATTAACATTTCCATTTTAATGAATAACTTAAAATATGAATAGCTATGGAATGTTATAATTCAGAAAGTTATACGGTACTTAACAAAAATCATTTATTTCTAAAAGAATATTCATCTCAAAGTTCATTTTACAAAGGTAAATCTTATTATGGACTTATTAAACTGTCAAAATGACTTAGTTTAAATGAAGGGTAACACGTAAAAAGTCAATACGATTAATATAATGACATTGAAGTAGTGGGTTAGAACTTTTATACTTTTGCAATCATCTATGTATAATATTTCAAAACAAAAACAGAATACTACTATGTAAATTAAATTTGAATAATAATAGACATATGCACACGAGCGTCTTTTTCATAATTAAAAATAAACTTCTTTTGACGTTGCCGCATATTTTTTAAGATTTACGATTGTTATTAAATATTATAGACGCACTTGTATATAATTGTATATTGAAGAAATTGCTATTGTGGATGATCAACAATATAAAATATTTTAACGCTTATTTGTATTTATTAGAGTAATTTGATAAAAAATTGCTGAAGGTCGTGAATTAATTAAAACATTTTAATTAAATAATTATGCGTTTTAAAACTGTTTGAAAAATTATTTTAATCTATGCAAACTGCAGTTTTCTACTTCTCATATCATTGTATGATATAAATTGCAGTAAAAACACTCAAATCATAAAAAAAACTCATCAGATTATAAATGGGAAATATGAATATAAAAGGCATATTCTAAAACTTGCTTCATTAAGTCTTAAAGAAGTAATTACTATAAGTGATAATTACTTTTCTCTTGCAAATTTTGCTCTCAAAAGCTATAAAAATAGTACAAGTATTATTTTGAAATAAAAGACATTAATAACCAACACGAAATGAACTCTTTAATTAATTATAATTGAATTTCGTTCTTGAAACTAATGGAAGAAGAACGATTTGGTTAAAATCCATAGTTATTAATATTTAAAAATGATAATTGAAAATAATCTAATGGATTTTTTTGAAAAAATACTTGCAATATATTTTAAAAATATCAAATAATATAACTAATTAAAGTATTCCTGTAATTTTAATAAAATAGCCTAAATATCAAACAGATTTCTAATTACTGCCTGATATAATAATATTTCAAATGACAGTTATTCAATAAGAGCATCTGAATATTGAAATAATATTATTATGCATATTATACAGATAAATGCACATAAACCTTTTGGAAATTAAAAATGTTTACATTGCATATATACTACATAAATAACTGGAGAACAATTTGAAAAATAAAGTAATTGTGTGGATTACTGTTTATTTTTGTTTTTAGTTCTAAATATGTGTTTCTGGAAAAAAATAATCTGTATTCCTCATAATCTCTTTCATATTTTTAGGTTATTTGTCCTACAAATCGCAAAAAAAGGAGTATTAGAACTTGTGACCTTTGGTTGCGTAAGCACGTAAATTACCGCTGCACCAAAATGATCATTTCAGTCCGGATGGTGTTACTGGCTTATACAAATACCACCGATCACACTCCGGTGCCAGTGAGTCGGTGGATACATGAACGAACAATTTAGGTGTTACGGTGAGCGCGCTTGTAATTTGTCGCTGCTGCGTCATTTAAATTTGATGGCTTTTGATTGCAGCGGCATGTGGGTCTGATGGCTTGTTTTTGCTGCTTCATATGGGTCTGACAGCTTCTTTTACTGTGCCATGCGTGTCTGATGGCTTTTAGTTTCCCTTGTGGTGGACAGATGGCGCCACCAAAGGTGCGTGAAATTTGCGTTTTTTTTTCAAGGCTTAGCCAGGGTCACCAATGAGGATAGAACTCGGTACCTTCCGATCCGTAAGCATATAACATACAACTAGACCGAAATGATAGCTTCGAGCAGGAGGCTTTTACTGGCTAATACAAATACCATCGCCACAAATATTTTGCAATTAGTATTTGATATTTTTAATTATTACTAAATAAATTTACAGCATTAATTTATAAGGAAATGTTAAAATTATTTATTTTGCATTAATGCGTGTGTATTGAACTTTTAAATCTTTATTGTTTTGCTGATGCGTTTATCATTGTATTTATCAAGTGAGTGAGTGAGTGAATATTTACATCACACTGTTTAGCTACTCGAGAGCTTTTGGTGACAGACCTCGTAATTTTGAATTTATTCATCAATGAACAAGTGGGAAGAAATTGAATTGTGATTCAACTAGAAACACTAAAATAATCTTAGAGAATTCTCAAGAATTATGGAATGTGAAGTAGTATTGCCTAATACACGTGGTGTTTCTGGAAACTAAGTACCATTTCGTTCTTCTGCAAATGCAATGATAGATTTGCAGTTCAACACTTGCTCACACGTATCTCTGAATTATTATCCAGTGATGCTATTACAGTCAGGTTGTGTCATTTTACAGCCTCTTAAAAAAGCAAATAGAGAAGTAAGATATATGGATAAGCGATAAGTAATACAAGCTTTTAGATGACACGTGTGTGGAAACTAAGTACAATTTCGTTTCACCGCAACCACAGCGGTAGTATCAGAGTTCAGCCCTTGCGCATACGTGTTTCGATTTGATTGTCAAGACAGTGACACTATTACCATTGGATTTTGCTGTTTTTACATGCTTTAGTGAGCTTTCAAAATGTCTGCGGATCCCGCTGAATGTAAAGCTCGTTCTGCAAACCATTTGTGGAACGCAAAAACTGTTAAGCCAATGTAAAATCATTGTCAACTGGTAGAGGTTTAGTAATGTAATGAATGATGAAGTCGTGAAAACTTGGATTCAACACTTCAATTATGGGTCCACCGTTGATCACGATGAAACACGGATTGGGTGGTCTGTTGTTGTTAGTGGCAGTTTGGTTGAAAAACGGAATGAGAAAATTTTTTCGTGAAAGCCGGCAATTCACAATAAGATTGCTTTGTGAAGAGTTTCTACGCTTTTCAAAAACTGTTCACTCTGTCTTCTTTTTTTAAAAAAATAGAGGGTGTAGACAAGGGGGTTTCCCGTTATGAAAAATGTTTGAACAATGTCGGTAACTCTGTAGAAAAATAGTTCCCTATATTCTTTCCATGTAAATATAAATTTCGTTTTGAAAAAGAAAAAAAAATAATGAGAGTTTTTCCAAAACGGTACTTAGTTTCCGAACACACCACGTAACAATAAACGTAATAACATAAAAACTAATAAAATGTGATTACCAATCCGATTATGATAGTATTCATTTTTATTTATTTTGTAAGACACGTGGTTGGGAAATATTATTTAAGCCATTAAAACAGGGAACAGTTATTAAAAATATAACTATCGCCTTATATTACTGCCTTATCTGACTTCGTGCCCTATCGCTCATTTCCCTACAACAAGTGAAAGCTTAATTAACAATTAAAATCAGCGCTATTTCCATAAAATGGGGCGACCAGCAACATAAACACTAAACCCGACAACTAATTTTCCGAAGAACAAGAACCAAACAATTAATGTTTTCTCTCATTTTTGGTCACGTAATGTTTAGGAATTATAATTATATTCCGAAGTTTGATTAATGAAGTATGTTGTTTGGTTCGAGGAGACTAGGATTCGGCAAATTTGTTCTTCTTCGTCGGGAGTAAAATTTATAAATTTCGATTATCATTTTTACGTCGGAAGTTTTACTCTATAATTTATCTCGAAGGGGAATGTATGTAACAGCGAGTATTGTGTCCCGTTTATGTACGAAATTACTTGAAATAATATTTTCTATGCGGGTAATTAAGTTTTCTTGGGAGTACCTTAGTGTAAAATGTATTTGTTGTGGAGAAAATATATCACATACTAGTTTTGCCCTAGTTTTTAGAGACACATAAAAATCCTTCACATCGTGTAAAATTGTGCCAAAAGAATTTGGAACTGTGCTTGAAGAAGAAAGAAAATAACAATAACTTGTTAAAAAGTAAAACTTTATTGATAACTTTATGCTTTTCTCTTAAATAATAGCTAAATCTGAATTAAATGTGATGAATCAAAAAGAAAAGATTTAGTTCAGATAATCAAGTGACAGTTATATAGCAATGGGCAAATTCTACATGTCGATTTAGAGAACATAAATATATAAGAGGGAATAATTAAAGTTTTTTTCGACATTTAAAATTTACAATTCATAAAAAAAATCTTTAAAAAATATGCTATATGTGTAAGGAAATAATTCTTTTACATGTTCAAGAAAAAAAAGAGAAAAAAAGTGTTTTTAGACACAAACCCTTGCGTCTTAAAGTGCTTAATTTTTTTCTTGTACTTTAAACATTAATTATTGACTTTAAGCTTTACAAAATTAGTAGTTATTCCTTTTGCAAACCGAGATTTTTCACAGCAAAATGCTTAATGAAATTTAGCATAGTAAAATGAAACTTTTTTTTTATTTCTTCCTCATTTTTTTATCCGTCCATAAAAATTTAACCTCAAATACCTTTAATTTTTTTTTTCTAAATATAAAATGAGTGTGTAAAATACTTAAATATAAATACAGTTTTATTGTGATATAAAATCTAAATCTATGCTTAAAAAATCATTTTTTTTACAAATATTACGAAAATTTAAAATATATTCAAGTTGGGAAGCTCATTTTAATTTGGGCATTATTAGTAAATAAATAGGTTGGAAAGTAGAGAATGTGTGTGTATGAGAGAGAAAGAACATACATTTTCTCCCGTTTACCTAATTATATCTACGTAAGAGAGAGAGAGTATTTTATTTCAACTAATACTATCCAAAATATGTCTCACTCAAATTATAGATCTAATATTTCTTTATTTGTGCCCTTACAGTGTTTCCATTCATCTTGTATACTTTCTGACCATTGCGTTCCTTCAAAAATAAAATTTCATTTTTTGTTGTTTTTTTATCAGACTTATATGAATTATGCGTGAAATAATTTTAATCATTGATTATCGAAGTATTTCATCGCTATTTTTTATGAAAAACACACCAACTTACTTATATTTTTCAATGTTTTCTAAATTTTAGTTGTTTTACATTACTTAACTAAATATGTGTTGTATTAAGCAGATATAATTTTATAGAATACAAAATACATTTTTTATACTCACCGAAAATCAAGCATCGTTAATAGCATTAATAATTCTTACAACAAATGAGCAAATTCGATACAAATGCCATTGGCTGAAGAGAAACTAAATCCAGAAGGTAATGGATTAAGCAATTAACTTAATTCCCAATATTAATTAACATCTGAGACTCCTCATTATAGAATGTCATTTTTTCCCTGCAGAGTGAAGTTGAGAATTATCCAATTAGCATAGTACCCAAAGTTCAATCTAACTTCGTTACTAGTTATAGAGATACTGTGAAATGACTGAAGAAAGTCCATAAACAAAACTAATTCGTGAAAACTGTTCTTTGTACTGTTCTTGCAGTCGCATAACTTGTGTTCAATGGATTGATAATGAAGAATTTTGAAGTAGTATATGGCCCTTTATTTCCGACCATTTTATAGGAAGTTGTAGGTAATTTAAGGAAAATTCAAGTATCTACATATATTCGTAATTTTCCTATTCGTTTGTTAAACTTTTTAAATATTTTAAATGCTCTGTGATAAAACCACTTTTAACGTATTTTTAAATTCTGGCAGAAATTTGAAATAATTGTTAATCTTTTAGTGCAATATTTTGAAATAGATTATTGAACAAAGCAGTTTTTATATCATCAAACGTTTTTCACATATTTAATAGTAAGAGAACCATTTATTAAATTATCATAATTCAAATGTATTTAAGCAGAGTTTAGATTTTTTTTTATGAAAAGAAAATCATGTAAAATCTATTTTCCTATCTTTAATAATACATTTATAAAGTGTAACATTATTATGATGTATTAATAATGAAAATTAATTCATTTATGTCATAATGTGATTCACCTTGTCGTAAAAAATGATACTACTATTTTGTTCAACATTAATGAGATTCGTTTCAGTTACAATGAATGTCTTTTTTTTTCTTTATTTACTATATAATACTATAAATCAACTTGGTTTAAGCAAGTAATTCTGATATTATCTAACACAGTGTTTCTCAAACTGTGGGGCGTCCCCCCGGGGGGGCTAGCATATTGAAAATAAAAGGTTTCTCTTGTACCATGTACTTTTACCAATTGCACATGAATTTCAGCAAGATATAATTCTTCTTTATTTTAAGATCAGTATTAACTTACGCATGTGAGACTTGGTCCATGTCTCGAACAGATGAGATCATGATTATTACGAAAGGAAGATTCTAAGATCTATTTTTGGAGGAATTCAGGAAAATAGAATGAGGTAAAGAAAATCAAATTTAGAGTTCTATCAATCCTATAAAGAATTTGATATTGTTAACTTCATCAAAATACAACAAATTAAATGGGCAGGTCACGTTATGAGAATGGACGAGAAGACCGCACCATAAAAAAGGTCTTCAATACTCAACCAACTGGCACACAAAGAAAGGATAGACCGGATCTTAGATGGATTGATTGTCTGGAAAAAGATTTCCTAGTTTTGAGAGCTAGGAACTGGAGAACACTAGAATAAGAAGGCTGATTTGGAAAAGGCTTCTTGAGAAGGCCAAAGTCCACCCTCAGCTGTTGTACCACTGAGGAAGGAAGGAGAAATTCTTCTTTAAACGCAAAAACCGAGTCACATTTCTTGTTTTAATCACGGGCCATTTTTCCGTCAAGGAAATCATCTTCTAACTGAGATAGAAGAGAACCAGTCCCGTCTACTAGCATCGTTTGAATGTTGTGAGCGTTTTCTTTATCTTTACAGAATTTTGTTTATTTTTACGGCCGATTTAGACACTGTTCAGAGCTCATGTTACCTTAATTTTGAAGCACCTATGTATAATACAATACAAATCACGATATTTCTAATTTTCGTAGCCGCATGGTAAATTAACATGACATTATAAAATAACACTTTTTGAGGATTTTAAAATTAAAAAAATACAAAAAAAAGAAGAAAGAAATCGAAAATTTTTAAGCAACAAAATTCGAATTTTCTTGGAGAACTGCTTATATACTGCTGTATGGGTGAGACAATATTACTGAGAAAATTTTGTGGATACTACGCATTACTTGTTCTTATTATAAAAACGACTTGTCTGGTGTATTTACTTTTGAGTTTAACCAAAAAGACCATAACTGTTATGGGATCATTAAAAAGGTTTACTACAATACTAGTAAAATAATACGAATGATTTCATGGTCATTTTTTTATATATATAAAAATTAAATTTCTAGACTTAGTTCGTTTTAATATTCTTTGCTTCAAGAAATCAACGCATAACTAGGACACTAGGTTAGTCATATTGTATCTGTTTTTGCCCGCAATGAAAGTAAAAACTCTTCAATAAACAGGATATTTTATTAAACAACACTTTCATTCACAAAATTATCCTTGCAAAAATGCAAAACCTTTATGTACAAGCTCAAAATATAGAGCTTGCAGTGTCTGACTACGTTTTGGCGGTAGATTCTTTAAGAGCTGGCGACGTTCCCTCACCTGCGGGGGGGAGAGGTTACTGTATTTTGAGAGAGAAGGTGATTGATCATCGAGTAAGATGATAAGGGAAGAGAGAGTATCTTGTTTTTTTTTTTTTTATGGAAGCATGGAGCGCTTGACCGGGATTTGGTGTTAAGGAATGCGAGCAAATTTGATTAAAAACGGACGCATGGCGTGTGGTTTTGCTGTACCCAGAATAAAGTTTCTTGGGAGTGTTTTCATACGGAGGACTGTGTTTGCTTGATTGTAGATAGTCAAGATAGTTGTATTTGAATTGATTATATTGAGAAGTAGTTTATTATATGGAGAAGGTTAGAAAGTAATTGCGAGATACCATATAGCCCTTACATTACAACGCTAACAACTCTATCTCTGATTGATGGAAAATGTTTGAGACAATCCTTCAAATGTTTGTTAACAATACGTGTAAAAATATTATTTTGATTATTAAGAATCCAAATATTACTTTCTATATGGAACTATTTGTCCTGAATCAGTGAAACTAAGTGATTTTTTTAAAAAATTTCAGTCTTAAGCAAATTATGGCATTTGTTATTAAATACTCTTTTTTCAATATTTTCCTTTATCTAGACATTTTTTATCACGAAATAATGGAGAACTCTAATAATTTCAATAGAAAATAAAAGTTAAAGAAAAAAATAAAACATAGTTCTTAAAAAAAATGATCAGAATGATATTATAAGGGAATATCTAAGGTGTCTGTTTTAATGTATTTTAAAAGAAGCGAAAAATACGAAAACATTTCCTGGAGCTCATGAAAATGAAACAAGCTCCCGGGTAAATGATACGGAAAAGGAAATCATTTCCGGCTAACAAGAAACGCGAAATCGCAGGAAATTCGCCTCATTCATGTGCGCGAATCTTTGTTCCACAGCTGACTGGGCAGGGGTCATCGGTCATTTGTCACAGGTGACAGTTTTATGGGGAAGAGATCGAACTGAGAAACGAAGTTTTAAGACTTTTCCTTTAAAAACGCCATGTAACAAATATTTGCTTTTGAAAATGAGAATCTATGTTACTTTATGTAAGTCATGTGTTTATTTACGTGATTTGAGTTTTATACCGGGTTGTTAACTTACTAAGCCTTAATTTCTATTTTTTTATTGTGCTATCTTTCATGCCTTCGTTTTTACTTGATTGTTGACGTAGAATTCGAATAACAGATATAGTTCTCTCTAGATATATTGCCTTTTACTATAGTATACAGTGTCGTAGCTAGTTCCAAGTGGGCCCAGTAGCAAAATTCGTTGGGGACACATTTTTGGAAAGGGGAGCTTTGTTAATGAAACTATTGTTATCAATTTACGAGTTGTACTTACACATGTTGCACCTCAGTAACTTGGGAACCCCGTATAATTGATACAGCGGTAGCTACGCCCCTGATAGTATATCAATGTGTGTGTGTATAACTTCATTTAAAAAATAATTCAAATTTCAGACATTTTTTTTCATTGCAAATGAATTTTTTTGAGATTTCAGAATTACACAGCTACAGCAATACAAAAAGAAAAAAAAACTTGTTGTGGAAACCATTTAATCTACCCCATTTTCTTAAAGGAAAATAATAGTTTAAAACATAAATTTGAAGGGTTTACCTTGTACAATTCAATTTTTTTTGTATGTGCATAAACAATAATTTTAAAAATACATTTTCACAAATGCATTTGCGATGCTTTTATATTAATATATATATATATCACATTCTTTTAAATCAATAAAATATTTTACTCAAGAATTTTATTGAATCGAAATTTATTTTGCTTATGGAAAAAAACCCTAGCGAATTGTTTTCATTAAATTTGAAATTAATTATTTTGTAAGAGTACTTATAACCTATCTATCTATCTATCTATCTATCTATATATATATACATATACTATGAGTGATATAAAGGAATTAATATAGTTTAAAGTTCTTTTAGTCATTTTAATTATAAATATTAAGTATTATATAAAATTGTGCGCAAAATAACATTATTTGTAATTGAAAGATAATTTACAGAGCATAGCAATTTGCGATAATTTGCACCGATGAATGTATTTTCTAGAAAATAATAATTTTTTCATTTTAACAAAGTATAGAAAAAACATTAGGTATGAAGGTTTTGTTACACATAATTATTCAGTGATTACCTTATAAAAACTTCATCAATCTGAAACAAAAAAATACTAATATATTATTCAGCCGAAGGTTCAATTTAAATATTTATGTTTTCATAATTTATATATAATGCTTAACCATATTTTCCAAATATTTTAACACAAAAATAAAGCTATTTTTAATTGATAATAGTTTTAGAAAAGATAGTATAAATATAATACAGTTATTTAAATTTTTAAACCATCTAGCTTATCTTTGAAATTTCGCAGAAAATAAGAAAAAAAAATTAATAATTCCCGCGTGCAGATATTCGTTTCAAAATTCTTTGTTCTAGAAATTTTTAATCGTGTGTAGGTTTATGTTCGCACAATTAAAATTTTAGTAAGCTACTTAAATAATACCACACTCTTTCTATTTCATACATGAGTGGAATAGCAATATTGTAAAAGAACTGTACTTTCATACATAAATAAATCGAGTGATATAACATATGAAATTGTTTTGATTTGCATTCCATTATAATATTCCCAGTAGCACTGAAATAAAATAGAATATTCTAAAACCAAAAAACCCTCCTCAAACAGAGATTTATTTTCTATTCTAAATGCAAAACGCACAAATACATCGATGGCTGCTTTTACTCACGCACTCAGTTCGAGCACAAATAAAGCGCAGTTTTCGATTCAAACAAACTTTATTCCAATCACTGAGTAGTATAAAAGATTGCAGTAACTCATTTTTATTTGCCCAAATATCTTTTTTCCCAAAACTTTTTTTTTAAATATTCATAAAATGTTCATCCCATCCAAAGAAGTTTTGATCTTCATGAGTAACTGTTTCCCTTTGGAGAGAATGCAATATCCGATTCCTTCAAATGCTTTCCCATTTCCGTGATTTACTCTTAAAAAAAAAGGCAAGTACTTTTATTTAAACCACAGAAAAAGGAAACTTCACACTGGACAGGTTTTATGCAAATTAAAAACATTTGGTATTTTGTAAACATGTTTGCTTAGATAATTTAAAGGTAGGTATCTGTTAATCAATTAGTTATAAACTGCTACCCAATTTATCATTATTTGAAACAACGCCATGTGCAGTTGTTACAACGCTGAGTGTTATTGTTAATTGAATTTTGGGACAATATAGCAATTGCATAAAAAAGAGATGTATTAAACTATTTCATAAATTATTTGTCACTAATCAAAAATTAGCACGAACAGAGTTTCGTATTAAACATTTGATAGCAAACATGAGGAAAAAAAGGAGTTTTATTTCTTAAGCTTTCATCTAAACTTACACTATAATACATTTATCACACGAATAATGCATGCAACTATATTTAATATTTCCATATATGTCAGAAATATATTCATCCGTAACTTAAAAACTGTACATTTAAAAGGAAATACGTTTTAAATGAGCAAGTTACAATGTAAAAAGTCAGTTAAATGTAAACAGTTAATTGTGCTCCTTAAATTGTTTATCATTTGTGTTTCTGACCGATTGTTTAAATCATTGAAACGTTAATATGTATTGCTTACAAATTTGTAGACCCAGTGTGAGTGGTTTAGTATCGCGCTTCCACACTAGATGTCAAGGGTTTTATCCTCGGGCTGGGCAAGGTAGAGGCAGCATGTCATCGCTTCAGTGGGTCGATAAATCGGAATGAAGTTAGCTTGGGGACTAAACACTGGGGTATCGCTTCAGACTGACCACCTGATGTGGACATCTGCTCATGAACTTCAGTGTCCAATGTCATGTATACTCAGATGAGCACAGTAGGCCTTAACCCTCATGAGGTGTTGCACCACTGAGTTTAGAGAGAGTTTCTAGCTAGCAAATTTATATCATATAAATGAAACTAACTTTTTCAGTTAATACTGCATTAAAATTAATTAAGTGAAAAAACATAAAAATGAAGAATAAAAAATGTTTCTTTTATTTTTAAGTACAATTCTTCTAGGTTATATACTACATATATATATATAGTGTTGTTTAAAAATATATATAATGGTACTTTTTTTTCTAAAAGTAATGTTACAGGATCGGAATATTACATACAACAATCAACAAGCACAATGCTCCTAATTTGGGAAACCAAGTTTTTTTTTTGTTCTTTCATAATATATTGCTCATTTATCAATGGGGATTTTCACTTTTTTTAAAGGACTATAAATATGCAGTTAGGTATACGCTTTATTTACACATTTCTAACTTTTATATGCTTTTATTCTAATGAAGCTTGGAAAGTTTCAAACTTTTGTGAAAACAGCAACACAATACAATGCTCTAATATTCTCACCTCAGAAAATAATTTTTTCAATTTCACATTAAGGTTTTTGTCACTTTCAAATTTCAAAATACAAAAATAAAACACACTTTTACAAGGAAATTCGAAAACTATTAGTCTACTTTGTGTTTTTGTAAATCAAATTATTTAACTTATGCAAGGGACTTGCAAACAATTTCCATTTTGTTGAAAGTATTCAAATTGAAAAATGATACTAAATGTGAAAAGATTGTGTAGACTACATCCTCTGTATCGTTGTTACTCATTTATGTCGAAGATACTTGCATATGTATATCTCGTTTCAAGCATTTGCATTAGCTTTCATATTGGTGATCTATCATAGCAAATGACAGAACGGAACTTTTATTCAAAAACTTAACTTTTTTTCGGCTCGAAGGAGAAGGGAAAATATGGTTTTTGTTCCGCTCCCTTTACTGTAATTGCATCTTCCATTGTCTTTTTTTCCCCTTGGCGACATTAATTTCTCTGGATTCAGCGCATTTCCCATCCTTTTTTTTTCTTTTCCTTTCGTGTGTCTGTATTTCATGTTTGTATGATGAAAGATAAGAAATGCAGGGGGGATTTTCCACACAATGACTGGGTTATTTCACAGGAACACAACCCCCACGCCGTGAAAATCCATTTATATGTGCCTAGGTTGCAGATTGAAAGAAAGAACTGTCAAATTTAATTGATGGGAAATCAACAAAGCGAAGTCGTCAGTGAGATGTTGGCTCAGCAAAAAAACGCTAAGAATCTAAGTTGTAAGATATATGACCTTTATAGGAGGTTAAGGATTCTTTTGAATCGAAGTACATTTCAGTATATTTTTTCCCTCTCTATTTTGAATGAATGATTAGGGAATAGTGTAAGGATTGTCAAAATCATTGAAGTTAATCCTAAAATAAATATCTTTATTTTTCGGGTGATTTATTATTTGTAGGATTTATTTGTACCATTTGTAATGGGAATAGTCACATTAATGTAATTCTGTTTATTATTTTGACAAAAGACTTTTTACTGTGAAACAGTGTTTCATAGTCTTGAAATTAATGTTTTGATAGATTTTTTTGACCAGATCGTAATTGACTGAATATTTTCCCCTGTGTCGTAATATTAGTTTATTTTAACAAATCTTAATAAAGTTTAACGTTCGTTCAAAGTTTAAAAATAAGTAGCTGGATTTTTTGTTTAGTTATTTTAACAAAATGATAAGTTAGGCGGATTGATTGATTGATTATTAACGTCAGAATTCAGAGCTGAACGAGAATTATTGTTGGAATGGCAGAAGATACTAAACTCACCCAAAAGAGTTGAAGGCCACAGATTAGGACCACGGAAAAGAATCACCTCCGCACCAATCAGCCTGTATTAAGCAAAAATACTCAAGTTTACATTTTTTAAAGAAGTACACACTTATATAACTTCAGGTAAAAGTTTAATCATATTTTTTATGCTTGATGTTCCTCCATATAAATTTAAATTACCTAGGAATTTGCCACCTATAATGGTTTTGGTGTATACATTTTGACACACTTAATGGACGTCCACTCGCTTTGATATGAGAATTAACTGAAGGAAAAGACTTGGCAAAAACCAGAAACCTCTTTATTCTTATCATTTTCCTTTGATATTAATTTTTCCAATAACTAATTGGAGCGAGTTAGTCTTATTCAAGAATGGCGTAGATTGCTTAAATATACTTACACAGATTCCTTACCTACTGACACTACTACTACTCAACTCCTTCAATTCCAGCCAAAAGATTCCTACTTTTGTTTCAATGTACTTGATAAATTTGAATACAATTTTTGACGACTAGGATTTAAACCAACATAAATTAATTTTGCTTGACATTTCCCTCGACGAACTCTACTCAACATTAAAAAAGAGTTTTACTTTGCATAAACTTTACATTTACTCAAATCATATAATGCAGAGAATGAGTTTTCTCATATGGATCAGTGGAAGCAACCGAAGAGAACCTGTCGCAACACAGTTTTGAGATAGTTGATACATGTACATAGTAAGATTCAGAAGTTCTCGGACTGAGAGTGTAACTTAAAAACATTACCAATAAAACTGCTGAAACACATCCTCCTTCGAATTAAAACCCTTAAGTTACAACACACTTTTGTTTTGGCTTTTAAAGGTCACCGAAACGTTTCTGGAATCCATTTTTACCCATGTCCTTTAATTCAACCTGCGATGCACTTTTAAATTCATCAGCAGATTGGTCTTCGTTTAACATGTGGGGAATGATACGTTGACACACCCTATGCACGTTAAGGTATCCGACTACGTTCGGAACCGTGATTTCAAAAAAGAGCATAAATGGATAATTGTCATGCTATTTAGTGTCACTTAGATCAGAATACATGCATAAAATTGTTTTAAGGACATTTTGACAAAAAAAATTATTTAAACACACTATTTTGGCAAAAAATTTACTTAGAATAACCTTTTTTCAAAATCTCCTTTTATAAAAAATGCTTATATTATAATAATATTTTGCCTGTATATAGCTCAGACCTCTCTGCAGAGGCTCAATTATGGTTTTTGAAAAATCCAGATTATTTTCAGAGCTATACATCCCATTAAAATAATTATCGGCGTTTTTTTTTTCTTAAAATTGCTCCCCTCTGTTGTCGTAAAACATGGATAAACCCACTTCTAAGTTATATATTTCAAAATTCTAGTTGAGCCTCTTTACAGAGGTCTGAGCTATAAACAGGCAACATTATTATAATAGAAGCATTTTTCATAAAAGAAGAATATTTTGAATATGGATCATTCTATGTTCATTTTTTGTCAAAATATTGTACTTAAATAATTTTTGTATTGTTCTACTACTCTTAAAACAATTTTAAATACATTTTCTAATCTAAGTGACACTAAATTTCATAAATATTATCCACTTATACGCTTTTACAAAATCACGGTTCCGAACGTAGTCGGATACCTTAAGAGTCTTAGTGAGAATCCATTGACGTGTGCAGAGGATGTCTCAATGGCTATTCTTAAGTACCGTCGCAGAAACCGTTTCGATGTTTTCAGCGATGTGATAAATCTGTGGAGCTTTTATAAAGTTTGTCATGCTCGACACTTTCCCTGCATTCTCTGAAACGGCGACATCACTCAAAAGCTTGCGTTCGTGACAATGTATCACACAGACTTCATAATCTTATTTCTCTCAGTAGAACTTTTTCCAAAACGAACACTAAGTTTAGTATCCATTATCTGCTCCCCAAACGCAATTTCTTTCAACCGCCGATGACTAAATACACCCACCTACAAAATACGGTGCTGTGGCGAGCCACCGACCCCGTCATTTGGAACAAAATTTTGGGGGGAAATGGAAAGAAGCAATAAATCAGAAATGTTATCGTAGTCACTCTACGGTAAAAAATTTCCACGTTATAGTCTCAGTTCGGGAACTGTTAAATCCTGCTTCGTATAAACTTATCTGGTATTTCTGGCCACAAATATTTAAACTCAAAAACCTCAGTGGCGCAACAGACCATGAAGGCTAGAGCCGATCAGGTAGTCAGTTTGAAGCAAGCCTCCCCCCAGTGTTTAAGTCCCCGAGAAAGATTGGTACTTATTTATCAACACACTGCGGTAGGGATGAAAAGTTGAGTCGAACTTGCCCAGGCTGGAAATAGAACCCGGCCCTGTGGTGTGGAAGCGCAATAAGCCATAACTCGACCACTGGGCCTTCGACCAGGAAAAAAAATATGTATAATTAATTTGACAAAATTTTAATCAAACTTGAATACAGTAACTTCTGTTTACTTAAAAAAATTAAAAGATGTTCATAAACATCATTTTTCAGCTCCTATACTTAATTAAACGTAAGAAGGTAATCGAACTGAATATACAAATTATTTGAATAAAATTCAACTTCGTACAAATAAATATTATGTTTACGAAATTTTAGCAGCGATTTCATTTCACTTCAGGGAATTTACGCATACATCGACCCTATTTTCCATAAAATTATAAATAAAATATCTTCTACAACACAGAGCAAAGCTCCAATGTCTCGCTTCATCTTGGTTTCATAAAATAAAAATATATTGGAAATAAATTTTATGTGCTTATATGCTAGTAACTTGAAAAGTAAATAAAACTGGAAATGGCTTCGTGTAAAATGCTTTAGGTAGTAACAAAAAAGCCATCTGATATCTTCATGACTCTCTGCTTGTAAGAAAATCCGGAAAGAAGCATCTGAGTTTTATCGATGAGAGTGTACGCTGAAAGCTTAGAGAGTTTCTCAAGACGTGTTATTGACTGTAAACTTAGTAAATATGTCATAAACAGAATATTAGGTTTCCATACCAATGAGTTTTTATTGCTGTAAATAAAGTGCTTGTGCTCGTTCGATCGGTACATTTTGTTCAAAATTGTGTCCCTTAAAGTCATTATTTAAAATTTATGTAAGATATGAATCTTGCTCTTGTGAGAAGTGTTTAATGCAGGCGTAGGAATATTAAAAATTAGTGAGATAAAGTTAAATAAAAGACGAAGATGTATATGAATTCTACTTAGAGAGAATTTTGATTAAAATCAGCTAGCCTTTTTTCCTGTAAAGTGTTGGTATAATATTGTTATACTTTTTCAGATTTTTTTAAAAATAGCTTGTAAAACAAAATTTTTAGTTATAGACTAGAGCAGCGTTAACTATGGGACCTGGGGGAGGCGTGATAACCCTATGAAGGGGATGCGAGAATATTGCAAAGTTGAAAACAAAAGGATATTTAAAAAAATTATTAATTTACTGAAACAAAATACATTCTGGCATAATGAATGAAATACACATATACACAGGTATAATTTACTTATAAATGTTTGACTACTGCATAATTTAGAAATTTAACCATACTAAGTTTTCAGAAAAACTTCAATAATATAAGGGTGAACCCCTTACCCCATGGGCTCGTCATATGCAAAATTATTTTAAAAAATTACACTTATTGTCATAGTTTGTAATATTTATAATTAATCCCTAAGCTAACGATTAAAAGTTACGCAATTCGTTCCCCAATGATATTGTTTCCACTTAGGCGCGAGTTTAAGCCATATTACAGGGGGTGGGGAGGGATAAATGAGCAAACCCTCTGAAATAAACAAATCCTTTGCAAAGACTGTCAAGGTCATTTTATTGCATTTCAAAACCTTCGGAATAACTTTATGGAAAGAAGTGCACAGAAAAGATTGTACTTTGGAAAGATGTATATATATACGTTAGAGGCAATTAACGCTTTGGCTGAGCGAGTCATTTACATATGCCAGTCGAAATTAAAAGGTTAAAGTCGAATTGTAGCCTTAGCCTTAAAGTATAGTAAAATTAATTTCAATATATTGTTACTGTAAAAAGGAAGGACGCGATGGAAAATTTGATTGAATGTTGGGTCATACATATTGCAAGTTTGAGAAGCACTGGACAAGAAAGAAGAACTATAGTAAAAAAAGATTCTTATACTATTGAGAATGGATTAACAATAGAAACTAATTCAGTACTAAAAACTTAGATGGAATCGTTCAATGCTTAATTTTCGTAGAATCACTTCTCTTTTATTGTGTGCGGAAACGCGATGTACATATATATGTATATGTAATACACACACGCATATATATATACATAATAGCCTTTACCCATCTGCTTTGCTGAGGATTCTGTGGTGTATTGTGTGACACAATATTTCGTTTTTCATTTATTTAAACACAAGTCCTGAAATTAAGTTTTCGATTACATTCAAATGCATTCTTATAGAACTCACTTCTAGATTTAAAAAGACAGGATTTGAATTTTTAAAATCGAAGCATATATTATCTTTTGTACCTCTATTTTTTTTACCTCTGAACCTTCCCCCCTCCCTTCAATTTCCGCAAAACGCATTATTCAGTAAAGAAATTATGTTCGATAAATTTCAAGTCTAGGTCTAATAGATCAAAAATTTAATTTTTCAAAATATATTACCCTCCAAACCACCCTACCTATCCGCAACTACTTTGAAATCGATTTCCGCAAAACCCACCCTTAGCGGACTTCTTCTCATCAAAAGATTCATGCCTATCAAATTTCAAGTCTATCTTTTTAACAGTTTCTTATATTTCTTAATGAATGAATGAGTGTGTGAGAGACGCATTTCTCCTATAAACATAGAGATATAGAGATTATCGCTTCAGTTGTAATACCATACGATATATTTGTATTGTAATATATTTTGAAACAAAGTGATTTATTGTTATACCTATTCAAAAAATTTCAACATGTAA
Source organism: Trichonephila clavipes (assembly GCA_019973935.1). NCBI lineage: Eukaryota > Metazoa > Arthropoda > Arachnida > Araneae > Nephilidae > Trichonephila > Trichonephila clavipes. The sequence continues at coordinate 736,563 of BMAU01014459.1, read as the reverse complement.
AAGTATAAAAATGAACCAAAAGTTCACTATAAATTTTCTCTAATAACCCAACTTTGTAATATAAACTATCTCTATGCCTCCTCTTTCTGTATATCATCTTCTATTGTGTATTATTATTTATCATTATAATCATTTGCTTCTGATATTTAAATTAAAATCTTAATGAAATTGTAATAATATTATTCTTTTACAGCCCGAGAGGAAAATAGAATGAATTCCCAATCGCATTCGGTGCTTTTTTTTGCTATAATCTTCGATGATCACTGAGCTTCCTTTGATCCCTCGTCTGAAAGTCCAGAAATAAGCCATGTCGACGCTCCCAGCGATCGACGACCTCCACAGCAAAGCCCGGATTTCCGGGACGGTCCATCCGGGGCAATGCCTAGATTTGAGACTGCACCAACAGACCAATCCACCTCATCTGGTGACACCAACCACGGCAGTGCCGGAACAGGATTCCAGGTGCACAGATGGAATCTTCAGAAATTGTACCACAGTGTTCCAATGCAGCAGGCGAGTGGTTGATAAATTGAAACCAGAACCAAGTTTTACCTTTGTAGAAGCAGATTTTGTCTTGAATATTTCTGAAATGTATTAACACTAGATTACCCAAGGAAGTCATTTTGACTGTTTTTTAATTTCAAGTAGAAAAACAATTACGTATATAATGACACAATTTCTTAGACTTTTTAAAAATCTTTCTTTTTCCAGGTATAGTTAAAGTTTTTTAATAATAATATTTACTAATGACTTGTTATAGAACTGTAAACAATATTAAAAATTAATTTTAAATCGATTTCTTTACACATTAGTTATTCTTTCACAATGCAGTCATTTTGACTGTTTTTTGGGCTGTATAAGTATATACTAAATATCAGTCTTGCTTGTGTTAATCAGTTAAATTGCTCATGTATTAATACTAATTCTAAAAAGACATTCATTGAAGAGTTACGTTGATTATGACCAATTTGGATGAATCAATGTATCTAATTTAAATTGCTGTTATTTTATAAGTTATTCATATATGAAATATATATATATATATATAATATATATATATATATATATATATATATATATTCCAGAAGATCCTAAAATGCAATTGAACAATTTTCGACATTTCATTACGTTATGATCAGAGACGTGATTTTTTTAGTTTGTTATATAATGTATAAAATAGGGTTTTTTTTTATTCATCAAATATCCAAAGATAAACATTATATGAGACTACAGTTTTCATAGGGTTTTTTTTTAAATTTAAACTGTAAAGTTAAAAGCTTGATAAAGTTAAAGATTAAGAGCTAAAATTATCTAGTCAATATGCAAGGATAATCAGTAATAAGAAATTCGTACGGTGGTACTTTTTTGCATTTTTGTAATTTTTTAAATAATAAGACATTAATCACATGAATCATCAAAACTAAAAAAAATAAATCAACTCTATAATTCTTAAATATCTGTTAATATTCAATTTGCTGATATTTAAATGTTCTCCAAGAATAAAAATAGTTTTATTGACTTTGAATTTTTTTAACAATGTAATTAGAGATGTATTTTTGATTTTGGCTGAAATAATCGAAACTGTAGAAATAATTGTACACTAAACTATTATATAGTTCGTAGTTTTCTAATTATTCTAATTAGAATATTTAGAATATTCAGTAGTCATGAATCTGTAAATAATTTAAAACTTCTTGAAATGAAAAAGATTATGATTAAATTCAAAATGAAACAAAAAAGTAACTCGTAATATTTGAAAAAAAAAACCCTTGTAATGTTTTAAGTGTAGAACAGGGAACCCTTTGTGATATCTATTTTTTGGCGAATGAAATCAATCGCCAAGCAACTTAATTTAGCGATAAGTATAACGAGAATTTACCAATTGTAATTTTGTGATAAAAATAAAGAAATATATTAATGCGAAATAAAAAAAACAACTTATAAAGGTATCAATAATGCATAAAAATAAAAAAATGCATTTTTTATGTAAAAGAAAATCGTAAATTAGAATATTAAAGAAAAAAGCATACTTGGGCCCAGGGAAATTCTAAAGGAAGGTAAATAAATCCCTTTAACACACATTTCTATACATACCTCTTTGCAAAAACTCATTCAATCCATAACTGTTTTCTTTGAGGCATTAAGTTTGATAAAAATGAAGACAAGGTTCCAATTTCACACACATATACCGGTTGATTCAAAATGAGTGTGACCAATTTTAAAAGCATCTAACTATGGATGGTAAACTTTTATCGAATTACTGCCAGTTATGTTTTAAAAGTGAAATATTTAAATTACGAAACGAACTATTTTTATTAGTGGGAGTAAATTATGACGCCGAAATTATATCTTCAAATCCGAAATGAAATTTTACTGCTTTTGAAAGATGTATGTTCAAATTCTGTTACAAATAAAGAATTTAAAAATCAGAAAATACATTTTGCAAATGGATCACTATCTAAACTTTAAACATAAATAACATTTTGCTTGCAATTAAAAGCTGCAAGGGTAAAAGTGGACGAAAGAATTCATTGGGGAAAAGGAAAAAAAAAGAAGCTGAAAAGACTTATCTTTGAAGAAAATCCTTTGTTTCAAAGAACATTAGTAAAAGAACTACAGGTATCGCAATCACCAATTTGTATTCAGATAAAAGAAATTGGCAATACAAGAGTGAATAAATAAGGTTGTCTTCAAATGTCTGTTCTTGGCCTCTAAATTTAATGTTACGCAAAAGTAGATACAAAAATGGGATAACTTCGGAAAAAGAACTGTTTCATCTGTAATTCCCAACTCGCAAAATGTAGATACTATGTATTTCAAGCAAAAAAAGTTGCAAAGACGTAGCTGTTTTGCAAAAAAAAAAAAGTTGGCCATCATGTGTTATGGTATAGATGAAAATGTCCTCTCAAGGCTTCACAAAACCATTTTTTGTTTAACTAAAGGCTAAAACTGATGCTAAGTACTATCAGAATACAGTTTGGAAACACTTGATCAAAAAGAGCAATTGACTTTTCCCTCAAGGAAACTTTGCTTTTCACCAAGATTCGGTACCAAATCATACTGCAAAATCAACTATAAAATGAATGAAAGATTAAAAAATAATTTTCTGCCTCCTGATATATGGCTACCATCATCCCTTGGCTGTGTTACTTGGAATTATTTTTTTATAGGGATACTTAAAAAATAAACAAACATAAAGTAAGAACACTCCAAGGGCTTCAAAAAGTAATCAACGAAGAAGATAGAAAAATACCTAAAAAAATGGCCAAAAACCCTTTTGGTTTGGCCGAAGAACTTGCGCAAAGTTTACTATGTTAAAGAAAACCACATTTAAAATTTCATGGAAATAACTTTGTAATGGTCCCTGGGGACCTCACTTTGAGAACTAGAATAATTATGAGATATAAAAAAGAACCAGTAGCCATTATTATAATTAACTTTCTTTATTTGATTATCTTTCTCAAATAGAATCAAAGACTTATTAACAACAACAATGTGAATACTATGAGGTTTTAATTATTATTCTTTAAATTAACTCAATTAATTAATAATCCAATTAATTAATTCATTAAATAACGATCACGCAGAAATTACCACGATTAGAGATCCCAGAATTATATTCAATAATGTTCTTAATGAACATTTAACTTTAATCTCACTCTTAAAACTTTAATGAGACTTTAAATACAATTTTATATTTACCACTCGGAATCTCAATTCTTCATAAGATTAATTTATATTCCACTACAATATTTCAATTCAAAATCACTATAACTCTATGCTTCAATATCTATCTCCTACTGCTCTAACTTTACTATTTCGTTTGACTTAAATACTGAATCTAATCTACATAACAAGTAATCCTGTCCGCTCTTTGGAGTTGATTGGAAATAGGTAGGGAATTAAATTTCCCTAAAAAGGTCGGTTCAGAAGGTTAGTGATAAAGTTCCGTATAGATTCGTCACAATCCCCTCCAAAAAGAAAACGGGATTTATTCGAAGGACTCAAATGTCCTGAAAATAAATTACGTAAATCCTATCTTTGTCTTACAGTACCGACGATATTAATTTCTAACTGTATATTATTGAAACATCTTCCGTAATGAAAAAAGGATAAAATTACGATTTAGAATTAATTGACAAACCTCATAATATTTTACAAGTTTAAATTAATCCCTGCACTCTATCCATTCGGCAAGGAGGCGTGGGAAAAACCACCTAGTGGTGGCAAAAAACCAGCCCCATAAAGTATGACTTATATATTATACAAAAAAAAATACAATACAATCTTCTGTGGCACTGGAACATCGAAGACTTCAGGGTCGGCTACCCTGAAAGATTGATATCCATTTGAGAAGTAGGTAAAAGTATACATGAAGTTATACATTTGTTACATGAATGTCATACAATAAATATCTGGTTCCTTTGCCTTCTCATTCGAAAAACTTGATGCGCTAGTTAGTGTTAATGGTTAATCATCTAACTTCGCCGCGCTCCAAGGTACCAGATGTGAAACAAAACATACATAGAAACATACATAGCATATAATAATAATCATTTTGTAATAAACAAATAACACAAACAACCAAATGAATTGTCGCATTTTAGCGAAGTCATACATCGAAGTAAACAAATGCAAAATTTACAGATGTTTTCTCCAAAATACAAAAAGTAACACAAAAAGTGTTTTTTTCTGTTATAGAAAAAAAAACACACACAATGTAGTGTCCACTTTTGTCAGTCTTCTTAATTTTAGAGTCCGCCCGTGACTTGCTTTAATTGCAAAAATTCTTCATTTGTTCGTACCGCGAAGATAATGAAACAATACAACCTGGATTTTGTCTGTTAAATCCTATGCATTGGATCTCCATTCATCGCTTCCATACTGAGGCTTCTTCTGCGGAATATGCTGCCAGGTATGCCGTTGATTTCGATGTTGTTGAGGTTCTCATGGGTTCTGTCTTTTTCTTGTATACGGCTCCATAGATTGTATGGGCAAGGTCTTCTTGTATTGGTTTGATTCGACCGGACTGTTTTTCTCCGCTTGTTCGTTGTGTCTTCTCGTTGTCGCTCTGGTCTGACGGGTCTGGTTATCACGTTCACTAACTTCCATTCGGGATCCACTTGTAGTCGTAGCATTCCTGCGATCAGGTAACTTTGATGGACCTGCAATGGACTGTACTCCTGGTGAAGAGGTATTAGGTCTCTTAATCTTGTAAGTCTTGGACGAGATCGAGGAAGGGATCGACCTCTTGATTCCCTGCCTTTGTTCAGGAGCGTGTCTTTTCCGGTCCTGATGATCAGATCCTTGTCGGGATCTTTTTCTTACATATCTTGGATCTTTTTATAGCTGGGTCCTTCGACGCAGTACTATTAATTTTACGTTTATTTCTGGGGATCTCCCGTGTGGTGTTACTCTGCCGTGATCTACACCTCTCACTTTCCTGACTAGAGGTTTTCCTATGCTCTTTAAACTGTCTTTGATGTGATCTATTTGACCCATGACTAACTTCTTGTTCGTCATATAGAGTTTTTATCGGACTATCGAACTAATTGTCTGACTGACGAGGTCGGTACACTCGAACCTGATCAATATTAACAGTTATATTTCTTCCGTTTTTCCAAATAACTAAATTATTTCCTTTTATTTCTAAAACTTTATAGGGACCTTCAAACTTAGGCATAAATTTTCCCACCTGTTTCTTACCCGCAGCACTTAAGAAATGTGTTTTGAAGTAAAACCAAATCGTTCACTTTGATGTGAACATCCCTCCTTCTGAGATTGTAATGTTTTTCCCAAGATTTATGCTGTTTTTGCATATTTCGTCTTGCCTCATCGAATAATCTTTCGATGTTATTACCAACATATTTTGCATCCTCCGTAACATTTATGAGCTTGCTAAACGGAGTTATGATTTTCCTTCCTAAAAACAACTCAGCTGGAGTTTCATTTGTCGTCTCATTTACTGCCGTGCGCAATGCGAAAGCGAACTCGTGTAGAAATTGGTCCCAGTTTTCATGATTTTCTTCAACAAAAAGAAGCTATCATTTGAACTAAATTTCTATTCACTCTCTCCGTGAGATTAGACTGTGGTCTGTACGTTACCGTTTTCATATGTTTGATGTCCAACCTGTGACTGAGATGTTCAAACACGTCAGAAATAAATTGGGGGCCGTTATCACTTATCAAAGAAATCGGAGCTCCGTAACGCGCTATATAGTTATTAAAAAGGCATTAGCTATTGTCTGGGCTGAAGCTTTACGAAGAGGAATCAGCTCACCACTTAGTGAAGTGGTCAGTTATAACTAATATGAATTTATATCTCTCGGGTCGGGATGCGGGGTAGGGGCCTACTAAGTCTAGTGTTACAATTTCATTTGGATATTTCGAAACTATAGGCATTAAACGACCAGCTGGTAGCGCGTTTTTATAATTAAACTTTGACACCGGTCACAGGTTGAAACATATTCAAATATATATTTTCTCATAAATGGAAAATAGCACGTGTCACGAAGTTTAAGATATGTCTTCCTCTTTCCGAGATGTCCTGCCAATGGCAGATCATGAAATTCTTTCATTATATCTTTTCGAAGAGAACCAGGAATATAAACTCTAGCTCTCCTAGATTAGAAAATACTTCGCGTAAAAGAGGAGACCATTTATTAACTTGAAGTCCTGGGACCAACTCTCGCATACCGTCGCATTAACAGAACCGTCATCAGGGTTTTCTAAGTATCGATAAATATGTCCTAATTCAGGATCTTCCCTCTGTTCCTTAATGAATTGTTCACGGGAACTTATTGCGAGGGCTCTAAGAGCTGGGCACGAAATTTGCGATCCGTCGACACTGTCTACTGGATTTCTTGATAAAAAGGTCTGCGACCACGTTTTGAACACCAGGTCTGTGCTCCCATTCTATGTTAAACTCTGACAATTTCAATGCCCATCGGATCATCCTACTCGATAAATTCTTACCATTGGTTAACTTCGTTAACGCTGCGTGATCTGTAATCACTTTCACAGGTAGGGGTCCGAAATAAGTTTTAAACTTATTTAGAGCCCAAATTACCGCCAAACATTCTCTTTCGGTAACCGTATAATTACGTTCTGCTTTTTATTAAGGGTTCGAGACGCGAAAGCAATAGGTTTTTGATTTTGTTGAAGCACAGCACCAATTCCGACCCCACTTGCATCAGTGAATAAATTGAACTGTTCAGAAAAATTTGGTAATTGCAAAATCGGTGCCTCCGTTAGTGTGCGTTTGATCTGATCAAAAGAATCCTGTGCTTCTCCCGACCAGTTAAACTTCGCCCCCTTTTTTCTTTAATTGGTACAATGGTTCGCATATATCTGCGTATCGCGGAATAAATTTTGGTACCAACCCGTCATCCCTAAAAATTTTGACACTTCTCTATTATTTTTGGGAGGTTTCATTTCCGTAATTGCCCGAATTTTCTTATTGTCCGTTTCGATTCCTTCTTTACTAATAATCAGGCCTAAATATTTGAGTTTGTCACGAGCGAAGTGACATTTTTCTTTATTTAATGTTAGCCCTGCGTCTCGTAATAAGGTAAAACCTGAGTTAAATGATCTAGATGGTCTTTAAACGATGGTGATGTAATAATAACATCATCCATATAAACGGACACGAAACGCCCAATAACAGGTTGGAGGATTATATCGATAGCCCTTTGGAAATTAGGCGCCGCCCCAGAAAGACCAAAAGGCATGCGTAGGAATGCAAAAGTGCCATTGCGAGTGATAAACGCTGTTTTTTTATGTCCTTTGGACTAATCGCCAACTGAAAATAGCCACTTCTGAGATCTAGAGTGGACATAACGTTGATGTGAGGGATATCGGTGAGTAAGTCATCAATAACCGGTAATGGATATCGAGGATATTTGGTAATTGCATTTAGTTTCCGATAATCGATTGCGAAACGATACGCCTCGGGAGAATCTGGAGGAAGGTCATTGTTCTTTCGAGTTAATACGACTGGAGATGCATAGGGCGAATTAATAGGACAAATTGTACCATCCCGTAACATCTTATCTATGTGATAATCAATAATGCCTTGTTTGACCCTGTTGTACTTGTATGGTCTCGACACTACCGGTCCTTTATCTCCAGTATCTATCTCATGATATACAACATGCGTTAATCCCGGTTGATTGGAAAATAACCCTTTAAAATTATTAAATAAGGCTTTTAATTGCCTCTGTTGCTCGTCATTAAGTTTCGATTCTGTGAGATCAATATCAACGAGTTTCTCCTCTTTAGGTGTTTGTTTGATCAGATGATCGGGAATGATTAAGGATTTCTGATCAAAATCTAATGTTAATCGCGACGCCTTCATAAAATCAATCCCCAGAATGCACTGATACTGCATGTTATCAAGTATATGGAATTCCCAGGGTTTCTGAAATTCCCTGATTCTAATTTGTAATTCGACTCTACCCAAATGACTGCACGGGGCTCCTTGTGCTGTCACGACTCTGTCTTTCGTCTTTTGACGAGGTCGGTATGAAAAATAATTGCGGTATACCTCCTCCGAAATAAAAGATTTCTCTGCTCCCGTGTCCCATAGTGCGGTAATAAAGGTTTCATTTAATAGAATAGGGACATACATTAATTCGACTGGGGTCATTCTTATAGAGGATACTCTGATAGGCCGATGATCCCAAACTGGAGGATTTTCCGTACCTCGCGATCGATTACCCCCATATTCACATCGATCGCTTAAAAGTTTAAATTTCTACTTCGTTCATTTTGACCTCGAAATGAACTATTTCTCGACCCGCTTTGTCGACCGCCTTGACTGTGGAATGGTTGATCCGATTGTCCACCTTGGCGTCTACCTTCGAATCTGCGATTTGCGAACCTTTGGTTTTCGAATCGATTAAATTCCTTTGTGGTCGGCTTTTATTGGTGTATCTCTCATTATTTCTGTTTTCCCTCCAATTTTCCTGTCTATGCCGGGTATTAAAACGATTGTTTTCATGAGGGCCTGAACTTCTAAATCCCTCACTCGAACCTCTGATTTGTCTATGCATAAAACGTTCTTCGTATTTATCAACGATTTGTAGGAGATTGGCAGTATTTCGTGGATGTCTAACTTCGACATAATCCAAAAATTTGGGGTTCTAATCGACTGACGACGTGATCTATTAATTTTTCCTCCGACATTTCTAGTTTAAGTATTTTATGAATTTTCAACAATTCATAAATAAAGTCGAAGGCTGTTGATCTCGTCTTTGTGATGAGGAATAAAATCGCGTTTCTAGTTCTGACCTGTTTCTGACCACGGGAAATTGTTCTGACAATGCCTGTTTTAAGTGCGCGTAGTCTGTTGTCTTATCTTCAATGACTCTATAACCTAGAACTTCGAACCAGTCGAGTGCTCGACCTTTGAGATGACCTTTCAAGTAAGCACATGCCAGTTGTGCAGGTATCTCATAATACGCGAGATTATGATCAATATTCTCCAAAATCATCTATGTTCTCAATTCCCGAAAAATATTGTTCCGGAATGATTCTAAAACTGGATCCGACTCTATTCTCGGGATTTATACGTTGGGCGCCATTGTAATGGTCCCTGGGGACCTCACTTTGAGAACTAGAATAATTATGAGATATAAAAGAACCAGTAGCCATTATTATAATTAACTTTCTTTATTTGATTATCTTTCTCAAATAGAATCAAAGACTTATTAACAACAACAATGTGAATACTATGAGGTTTTAATTATTATTCTTTAAATTAACTCAATTAATTAATAATCCAATTAATTAATTCATTAAATAACGATCACGCAGAAATTACCACGATTAGAGATCCCAGAATTATATTCAATAATGTTCTTAATGAACATTTAACTTTAATCTCACTCTTAAAACTTTAATGAGACTTTAAATACAATTTTATATTTACCACTCGGAATCTCAATTCTTCATAAGATTAATTTATATTCCACTACAATATTTCAATTCAAAATCACTATAACTCTATGCTTCAATATCTATCTCTCTACTGCTCTAACTTTACTATTTCGTTTGACTTAAATACTGAATCTCATCTACATAACAAGTAATCCTGTCCGCTCTTTGGAGTTGATTGGAAATAGGTAGGGAATTAAATTTCCCTAAAAGGTCAGTTCAGAAGGTTAGTGATAAAGTTCCGTATAGATTCGTCACAACTTAATTCGATAAAAATTTATGATGCTCTAAAATTGGTCACATTATTTTTGAATCAACTAGTACTCGGCTGCATCATAATATCAAGCATACTCAGCTTACTTTCTTCGAACCAGCTATTATTCCTTATAGATATTTTTATACGATGCACATTCGCTTCTTTCTTTCGGCATTCCTACTTATATCCACCATTCGAATCCTTTTTAATCAAACGCATAGATTTCTTGCACACCGTACTTTCAACATTTGCAGCAATCAATCTGTTTTCAATGCACAGCTGTAATACAGACAATTTCCTTTTTGCCCCAAATCATAAAAAATGCAAGTCATACCTTTTAGACATACTCGTCAGGATAAGTCGAAGGAACAATCGAAAAACAGGAAAGTTGAATAATTAAAAATTTGACACACAAATTAAAAAAATCTTTCATGGACAAAACGTAGGTGCAAAAGGAAAAGTTAAAAAAATGGTGGAATTGTTAATTTGAAAATCGTCTGCCTTTTTAAAAACATTCACATTTTTTTTAAATAACCAATGTCAATTAATAAATTGAACAAGTGACGTGTTATCTGCATAAGACCACATGTCAAAAATCAAAGGTTAGAAAATTATACAGTCTGCCAGAATAAATTCATCTCAACATGATATCCAGATAAAAATCGCCGAATCCAAAGGGCCCCCTATTCTACACTTTAGCCGTTTGGCCCAAAACTACGAGGTCCATAGTCAATAGAGTTCGAATTGCTATGTTAATTAATAATAAACCAATATAAAAGTGAAGTATATTTCTACAATATTTTTTTTTCATCTTTATAAGTAAATGGGTGTAAAACTGAAAGAAAGCAATGCTTTGTTAAATTATGAGATCACTAAAATTTTTGTACATATTGTTATGTATTTGATAAATAATCATTTAACACAGAGTGTTGCTTCTTCCAGGTTCAAGACAGACTTGCCCACCTACAGACCCCTCCACAAACAGATGTCCAGTCCTTCCTCATGTCAGTATCCTTGGCATAAGTGGTCGGAACGCAGCCGATTTTGTGTCCTTTTCGCATCAGTCGTGTTGTCCACCATCGCTTTCTGGGGTGGCGTCCTCTTGTGGAACAACAGGTCTCCACCAAAAATTAGAACTCCAGAAGACATTCTAGATCACAGTTGGCATAAGGATGCCATCTTCTACGAGATCTTCCCAGCTTCCTTTATGGACACAGATTCCGATGGTTATGGAGATTTTCAGGTATCTTTCTGTAAATGTATTATAAAAGAGAGAGGGAAGTTTTATGAAAATTAGATTCTAAATTTATTTAAAATAAGAAATCTAACTAAATATTTACAGACTGTAAAATATTAAATTATATTTTTATGAGTTTTAATTCTTAATCTATTAGAAGTATGTTTATAGATAAAAATGCGTAATTCCGAAAGTTTGTATATAAGAATTTTTTCGAAGATTTAATGAGTTGAAATTGGATTATATATATGTTGAAAAACTAATTGTTTTTCTTACGCTTTGCTTAATCCTAATTACCCACCTTTTATATACAAAACATACTTTTTATTTGGATTATTCCCATTCTAAGCGAATTTTTTTTGTTGTTCTGAAGTAGAGCTTTAAACATATTCATCAATTCAGCTTTACCTAAACTTATAAGTCTGAGAACCAGTTTTGTCTCTACAAAATATTGAAGCCAAAAAAGTTTAAGAGAAAACAAAGAAAACTTGATGTTTTCCTTTTTAAATGCAAATAAAAAACGCCTTTTGATGGAATGAATTTCAAAAAATAAAATGCTAATAATAATACTTGTGATCATTATTTCCAATTATAAAATTAAATCATTCTTTTTTCCTGCAAATATTTCTAAACTTATGAATAACGTTCTATAATTATCAAATGAGAGAAAAAAACTTTTCTATTTTTTTACATTGAAGAAAATTAAGAAAAAAAAAAAGAGTTACCCACATGAAATATTGATAAGTGTCACTGTACCATGTGAATGGGTTCGATTGTTCCTTGCCTTTCATGAGCCATGATCTGACACCGTCAATCGGTTGGCATTAGCAACAGCACCATAGAGAAAAAACTTCCTAAGAGATTTCATTAAGAAAAAAAAATATACGTACAATTCTTCAAATAAAGTAAACGTTTAATTCAAAATTTTAAAAAAAATAATACTTTAACTTAAATTTTTGATGTATAATCTTATTGCGATAAATTCTGTGAACATCAAAGTAAATCTTTCCCATGTCATTCTTTCAGGGTATCATCAAAAAGTTGGATTACATCAAAGATCTGGGTACAACAGCAATCAGACTGAATTCCATCTTCAGCGCTTTAGATTATCCCCTGGAGTACGAGCATATCATAGACCTACACAGTGCAGATCCGCATTTAGGTAGGATGGATGATTTCCTAGAATTGATGAAGGCCGCTCACAAAAAGGGGCTCAAAGTCGTGCTAGATCTCAATCCTACTATCACTAGCGATCAGCACACATGGGCGCTACACTGGCAAAGAGGCATTCCTGGATATGAACATTTCTATGCATCAGCCAACAGATCTAAGGTAAATCTCAAATTCGAAAGATGTACTATTGATTCATTTCCTTCTAGTTCAGATTCCGAATGGGGTACACTTGGACAACTTCTGGTTTTATGGAAGTTTTAAAAGACTATAACAGAGGGCTTCTCATACTTTCAATATTTTTGACCCAATATTAAATCATAATTTTCATCACCCACCCCCTCCATACAAAAACAATGTATTGAATTCAATAATACCATAGTTTGACGTTAAAGCTTCGATACGACTTTAATCACTTAAATGTCACCAGCGTATATAATTTTCTCGCTCAGGCAAAGCGTTAATTATCCAGGACGTATACATACATTTTTCCGAAGTACGATGTTTTCTGTTCACTGCTACTCATAAAATTATTCCGAAGGCTTTGGAATGGAATAAAAAGAGCTTGACAGTGTTTGTGAAGGAATTACTTATTTCAGAGGATTTGCTTATTTTTTATTCCTTTCTCTCCCTTTCCCTCTCCCTAATACATCGCATACGTGGAAGAGTATGGCGTAACGTCATGAGTAGCTAACAATTAACAAATTGTCACAGCCTAATTTGGAAATAAAAGGTTTGTTTATTTGCTTAACAACAAATTGTTATGGAAGCAATAAATTACAGTTTGTACGCCAAGCCGGGGCAGTCAGTCTACATTACTCCAATTCTCCGACGCCATCAGCGTTCATCGTCTTTCCTTCATTTTCACTCCAATATCGGTCCTCCTTCCTTTAGCGCTCTCCTCTCGTTCTCTCCATCCAGGGCTCTTCTGTCAAGTTCTCTCGATCCAAGGCAAGGCTTTTCTCCGACACCTGAAAAAAACCCTTTTAAGCAACAGGGGCGGGTCCACAACATGCTCCTCGTCCCTTTTTATTGGCAGGCCACAAAAGTCTCTCTCGGCTTCCCTAGTCCTATTTGTGGGTAACACACAAATACACACCCAGGCCGTCTGGACCCAAGGGGCCATAATTTCTGTCCAACATCTAGACACACTTGTCCATCACACCACCTGTGTTCTATTATCCCATTCTCTCGACACCGGTCGAGGAGACAGGATTCTTTCTAGACAGGCTTTCCCTATTGTCAATGGGGTCCCTGCTCTCCTTTACCATTATGGCTGCCAGTCTGCGTGCCGGCGCTCCCTCTAGGTCAAACGATAAAAATGGTCTCATGGCTCCGTGCACTTGTCACATAACATCTGGTTGAAGCCATAAAACTTAGTGTGAATTGAGGGGTGTGGGATCACAACAATTGAAGACGTCGCACTTGTCATTTAACAGCTGGTGGAAGCCATAAGACTTAGTGTGAACCGAAGGGTGGGGGTTCACAACAATCGAAGACGTCACAATGGCATTGGGAAGGAAATGATAGTTCAGGGATTAACTATATATATACTTCCCGAAAGTCTCAAATACGCTAATTACCTTATTTTACTACAGTACTTCACTACTATTGTTCCTGAAGTTGCTGCACGATTCACCAGTCATTGCCACCATTACATGTGGCTCATTCATTGGGATGCACCCCACTTTTTTCAATTGTGGTGCGTTACCACGTACATGCGACTTATCCCGGGAAATGAATTAGGTGTAATAGATCCTCTGTTTGACCTCCATGCTCCCTGGAACTCAATCCCTTTGATTTCTTCTTCTGGAGCCCCATGAAAGCACTTGTGCAAGAGACAACTGTATATATAGTCGAGGATTTCACTGTACGGTTCGTTGTCATTTCAGCTGACATTTCCAGCTCACCGGATTTATTTGAACGCGTCCGACAATCCTTCGTCCATCGGTGTCGGCTAAACTGTGACCGATGCGGCTGCAACTTCGACATTTCGTGTGGCAATCGCATAAATCGTGATGCATAAATCGTATTGTAATCATTCTTTATGTTTAATAAATGTATTTCTTTCCTCTTATTTCCCCTTTGCATTCCATTCAACATCACACCCTTCATAACTGTTTTCTTGCGATTTACTTCGACTGAACTTGGTTTGCAACCCCTCTGTTCGATGTTGATTTGTCTTCCCTTTTCTGCCTATTATCACCCCTTTGAATCTGTCGGGTCTAGTTGAGCAACACATCCTGCGTATATTGCCCAGAGAAAGATTTCGATATGTAAACATTACATAGATTTTGCAAAATTAGCACCATGTTAAACTTTCGATAAATGTAGTGTTCAGTTAGCATTGGATTGCTCATATAAACTATCTGTTTTAGTAGCGTAAAGTACAAATTCTAATTATAGAGAGAAAAAGGGTCTTCTTTTTAAATACTGAAATTGTTTGTATTTTCATGCTGAGGGCTTATAACGAAATTTAACTCATCATTATTAAACCTTTATTCCTTTCTAAAAGATTTATAAGACTTTTAAGAGTCATAGATATTCAGATATGGAAAATTTGGAATAATAATTTTTTAAAAAAAGTCTAGTGATCAGGTATTTTAATTCAGAAGTTTATTGAAAAAATATTAGGTACATTTGTTTTAGTATGATTGTTTCAAAACAAGTTTAGTATTATTCTATGAGTAAAATTCTTGTTGCTTTTTGAAAAATGATGCTGATAGAATCAAATTACTTGTTTTTATTTATTCACATCATTTCAGAAAAAATGAAAAGCAAAAGTAAAGTTAATTTATACCCCCCCCCTTTTTATAATGTGGGCAAAACATGCATTAATAAAAATAATTAATATTATACAAGCTTTATTAAAAAATTATCTTAAATGCTATGATAAAAAATGAAAAAACAATAAAAGTAATAATTCTGTCTGCTAACAAATTAAAACTTTTTAATAATTTAAAACTTCAAAGATTTGAAATCATAGGAAGTTATTATAAAAAATCAATATAATCCAATTGTGTGAGAGAAGAAAATACTTGAAGATATAATATAAAATAATTTTCAATTAAATAAGTAGTGGATTTTAGGTTTTTACTCTTTTTTTTAAAATTTGCTTATGATATTTTTTTTAACAAAAGAGATTAATTTTTTGCCACTAGATATATATAGAACCATATTCTTCTCGCATTACTTTAAATCTTTTAATCATTTCTGTGCAGATTATAGTCAAAATATATTATTTGTATGCTTTATTAACGAGGACAGTTAACTTTTCTTTGGTTTAATTGCTTTTTATTTTTTCTCCGCAATTCAATTTATAGCGATAGTTTCACTGGAAATAAATTTATTACGAAGAATAATAAGTTAAAAAAGACCAAATAAAATCGGTTTTACATAAATAAACCACATTCGTAATTTTTTTTTCATTCCGGCATAAAAGTGATCTCGTTTTACGGTAAATAAATGATTTCTTAGAGTTCGTGGGCATTCAAATGGACCATTCAGATATGTATAAGAGAAAATTTCGCTTCTACATCTAAGCTTGTAATCTAAGCTGATTGTAGCCATTCAATATTCCTTATACTTCTCTGTATATATCAAACTTCGAACTGAGCTATTGTAGCTATTTGTAGCCTTTCAATATTCTATATACTTACTTTTCTGTATATATATTGTACTTCGAACTGAAACTTTATTCATTTTTTTTCCTCTGTTGATAGTTTAACAAATGATAATCTACCTTGATGGATTTAAGTAATTTTCATTTTTCATGGTAAATTTGATAAGCTATGTTTAGTTTCCAAATAGTATCAGATATTTGTTTCTCATCCATTGTAAATAGATTCAGGAGCAGTGTGTCCAAAAAATTTTAAACAGTGATTAATCTAATGTGAATCAGAGGGTGAGATAGCTATCACGTGATAAAGCCATTGTAAAAATTTGAAGTTAAGTTATTTCTAAAAATTTCTCCAATGAGTCCTTTCTGCCGGTGATTAAGTTGGTACGTAGCATGTTCTAACTTTAGTACTTGGCCTGAACCCTTCAGCAACTTTCATTTTGCCAATGCTAATTTAGTGAGAATATTTCGGCTCAAAACATTCTTAACCTGGGAGAAGGTATACTCCCAAAACTAACGTAACTAACGCGGAGTGAAGGAGTCACCCCAACTTTTATTTTTTTATTTATTTTGTAATTATTTTTATTGTACACGAAAAAATAGAAATTCCAGAGAATAATTTAAATAAGACAAATCATACTTACCTCCTTTTAATGCCTTTTAAATTTTTTAAAAAAATTTTGAGAAAAAAATTATATTAAACTTGAATTAAAAAAATGTTTCAAATGTGCGTTAACTTAATAAAGGATATAAATTACAGACACTATTCTCTAAGATTACTGGAATGATATTTGCTGGCAAAGCTGTCATATTTTGTACCAAGTTATTGTAGTTTTATTGACAAATCATGACCGACAAATATCATGTTGAACTTATTCTTGTTTGTGTCTTAATGTGGGTACAGTGTGTCGTGTGGTACACTTTTGGCTTAAAACATTTCTTGATAGAGTTTTTTAGTTTGCATTCGGAAAATTTTCCTTTCAACCTTAACGTTTTATATTCATCTATTTTCTCATATTTACTTTCACTATCCTGATTAATATAACAATTTTTCATATAGTTCTTCTCCTGCTTGATCAGTTTCAGTTTCATTGATTTTTTTAGGGATTGCATTTATTATTTTTTATATTCTGTTCATCTACACTATTAAAATTCGTAGGTAAACAAACGCATCTATCTATGCGTCTATGGAACCCTATCTTCCCACGAACCACCCCCGATGCAGAAACTCGCTAAACATACCAAAAGTTTGGGAATGATTCGAGAAATCCGTTTTGACCAATTAGTTAAAAATCTATTAATTAAAAACCTTAAAAAACCGCAAAATTAGTGGCATTTTTCACCACCAGGGGCCAAGTTCATAATTTCGGAATTTTTTTCAGACGTTTTTAAAATGCGATCTAATTTTTTTCATGAAACTCAGTTAAAAAACAATTACAGATTCAGAAAGATCATTTACTTCGGCATGATACGGTATAATTTATTTTACAAAATAATTATATTTCCTATCTCTTACGTTTTTTTTAAAATGAGTCAAAATCGATGCGTTTTTACTAAAATGATACCTAAATCGTTCCGCTTGTATTTTCTTTCGCGCTAATGAAAAAATATTTTACACTAAAAAAGTTCATGCTTTTCTCTTTTAGAATAAGTCATTTAAAAATAAATTGTCAAAAACTGTTTTTTTTTTACGATTTTTCAAAAAATACTCAAAATTTTATTTAAATACTTAATAACATCTGTATTTATAAAAAAAATCTCACGAAACTTTGGTTTCGTGTGTAGAACAGTATTATAAGTAATCTGTACAAAGATTGAAAAAATTACTTAAAAATTACGTTTAATTTTTAAATGTGTTTTTCGTTTTTTCTCTTTTTGCGAGAAATATTTAAGAATTATTTTTGTTAGATTTTTTGTTAAAAATTACTATTGTTTGCAATCGATGTATGAAGTTTGATGCCATTAACTTAAAAATGCAGTCCGAATTTTTTTTTTAAGTTTAACAAATAACGTATTGCGAAATTGAATATCGCTTTCTTTTTTTTAAAAAGTCTTTTCACTGTTTTTCCCCGAAGGAACCGCAGCGTGGTTGTTAAACGAACTTTATAAACGGTAGTTTGCAGGTTCGAAACTGCATCATCACTTAGTATTAATGATTTTTTAAAAAATACTCAAAATTTTGGTCATATGGTGTTGTTGTTTTTTTGTGAGTGGGTGCCAGCTCAGGTGTCGTCCATGTCACTTGACTATGGTTCAAAACTACGAAATCCGTCCCCAAAAGCTTCGTGTAACTGAACAGTGCAAAGTTATATTCACTCATTAGAACTCTGATAATTTTTAAAGACAATTTGCTGATGGGGTTAATGTTCCTGATTTTTAGTAAAATGATACTTCTGCATAGAAAAAAAAAGAAACGACGTATTCAGGAAAATAATTGAAAACAATTTAATGATGATGCAAAGGCAAAAGCACAACGTGGTTACAGCTTTTTTTTAAACAAATAAAAAAACAGAACTATTTTAAAAACAAAAATAGAAACGACGTATTCATGAAAATAATTAAAGATATTTTTAAGGATATATATATTCCCTTATTAAGTATGTTGGCTGGCTGAGAAAAATTTTATTTATTCTACAAGTAAGGCTGTTGCGGAATTACTGTTGTAAAAGGTAGATTTATAGAATTCAAAAATGTATTAGAAATTTTGAAACCATACTGATAAAAACTATTTTTAAAAGAAGAGGAGTTGCGCACATTTTCTAACTTAAATACTTTTTTACATGTGTTTATATATATATATATATATATATATATATATATATATATATATATATATATATATATATATATATATATATATATATATATATATATATATATATATATAACTTCATAGTTTTTTTTAAAAAAAAGTATTTTCCTTTTCGAAACACATTAATAAAGCGCAAAAAAAAAGGAAAGCAGGCATAAAAATATTTTAATGAAAATAAACATACGGAATCAATCACTGCTTTTCTGCTTACAGCAACAAATGAGATTTTTTTTTATGAAAAACAAAAGACCAAATGGTTCTTATAAATTGCCTCTAGTCGAGCTTCCCTTTCCTAAAAAAAGATATTTCTCTTATGGTTTCTACTTTTGAATGTCTGAAAAAAAGAGAAGTAATTCTTTAGTAACAGATTGAAAATGAACAAGCTTTCCATCAAAAAAGTATTCTCCAAATGCATAATTAACAGTTAATTAAATGGATGAATTAGGATATGCTTAACAATTGATTGAAAGCTGAAAAGATGGGACACATGGGAAGAAAAAAAATTCTGTGAAGTGACATAGAATTTTTTTTTTATATTTCATGATATTATTCTTTGAATTAACTGAATTTTCGAATTTTTATTGACTCCTCACTTTTTTTTAGTGTTTTTTTTAAAAGATATTTTTATCACATCTTCCACTATCAAACTATTCCTTAACATCTGAGTACTTTTATGTTTTCAATTTTTTTTCAGTGACATGTTTTAGACAAGGAACATAAAAATGATTTTATTTTTCTTTTGCTTTAAAAAGTGACATTTTAAAAGCGTTTTTTAAGAGAGATCCTATTACGGATAAGATATTAAAGCTGCACTTTTTCATTTCTTGCAAACTTTAAAAATCTGCCTTGAGTTTTTAAAGAAAATGAAGATCGATATATATTATACTTTAGTTGATGATTTTAAAATATTTAAAATACGGTTTAAGACCTCTTTTTGGGTTTTTTTCATTCAAAATATATTATTTATTCGAAAGAAAAAAATTAAATTTTTTAGAAGTCCTTATATTTTAAGAACTTAATCTCCAAATTTAAATACCATTTAAGAATCATAGTTGCTCCTTAAATAGTTCGCAATTGGAAAAAAAAAATTTTTTGCGTTTTATAATATATTATATTATTATTATAAGGTGTATTAAAATATTGTTATATATATTTTATTGCATTATGTTATTTTTCAACTTTCTCCACTTTGTTTACATGCTTGATGTTACAAATTTAATGCTTCAAAATTGAGCAAAGTTTTCGATTATTTGAACATTCCTTTAAGGTATCCGACTACGTTCGGAACCGTGATTATGCAAAAGCTTATTAAAATTCTCAGTAAAACTGCATTTGTTCTCGAACAGTTAAAATATTTTTTTAAAAAAAAAATGTGATTGTTTACGAAAATATCAAACATTTTATTTACATATGGATAAATACTCTTTAGCATAGCACTTATGTGTAATTTTATTGTTTCCTTTACTTTCATTACACCTGGAAGTGTCAATAAGCAAATATTAGTATATTAAAACAAGTGTAATACACAAGTACATCCTTTTTTTATTTTTTAAGATAATATTCTCATATTGTAATTATTTTAAACTTAAATTGTGCTTTTGTTACCGAAAAAATTACATGAAATAAAATAATACAAAATCGTGGTGAATAATTAATTCTATTGGACGATGTTATTTTCTTCTTAATGCATAGTAAAGGCAAATTTATTTTCATTTTTTTAAAAAATAATGACCCAAAAATGCAGTAGATTCTCCTTGCTAATATTATTAAAAAATTTCTTTAGTTTTTTTAATATAATTTTTGAATTATTACTTAGAGTACAAAATCTATATCACTCGTAAGTATGGAAATAAAAAGACAAGTTGTGAAGGGCCCATCTTTATTTGGTACTTACGTACTATTGCAACAATGGTAACCTTCAAGATACTTTGCCAATTTGGCAACTCCGTTTTTTATTGTGCCGTACGCGTTGAACGGATAGCCTTGTTTCTATTCATATAATGTCGCCTATAGATTGCGATCACACGTAAGTACCTTTTTTAAAACAAAAAAAAGAAAAAAAAGGAGCAAAACCCACTATCTCGCAAGGAGCCTCATTAGGTTTTTCCTAGGGAACTAAATAAAAATACGAACAGTTGATTATTTATTAATAAAAAAATACGTGGAATTAATTAGTGTTGGTATCTATAGAAACATGTAACGTATATAGAACTTTTATAGATATCTATACATATTTGAATCAAGTTAATTTTATTATTTTCTTCTTTTTGATGTTTTTCTAAAATTTTAAAGTTTTGTATGTTTTTGTTATGCTATAGAAATTAGCTACACGTTTTTATATCATCGCATTCACTCGAATTTTCAGTGAAATAAGTTTAAGGCGAAAACGATTATGACGAAATACTGGTTAGCACGAAATAATACAACGTTCTGACTAACTCTACTATGTATTTCCATGTATTATTTTTCTCTCGAAACGAAACAAGGATCGCTTACCACGAAAATTTTCCCTTCTGGAGAAGGAAGATATTAAACTTAATGAAATATTAGTGAAAGATTCTATATTATGGTATTGTTCTACTGCATCAACGAAATATTTCATTGCAGTAGATGATGATAAAGTATGTACAGCCCCAATGGTGGCCAAGATATTTTAAAGTTGTTCAAAGCCAAAAAAATATCATTGGTGTACATTCCAACGACGAAAGAAGAAATAAAAAATAGAGATCTTGTTTCCACGTCATCAGAAATGAGGAATATCATGAAAAGTAAACGCAAATTCTAATGGTGAGACGAATAATAAAATGAACATCGTACAGCCTGTTCAACAATGTACATACAATGCAAATATATGTATATATATATATATATATATATATATATATATATATATATATATATATATATATATATACAAAAACTCAATAATCGTTTTGTTTTTCTTACAAAATACTTGAAAATGTTTTATTAAATGTCATTAAGGTATCCTACTACGTTCGGAACCGTAATTTCAAAAAAGTGCATAAATGGGTAATTTTCATCATATATATTGTCACTTAGATTAGAATACATATATAAAATACCTTTAAGAACATTATGACGAAAAAAAAATATTTAAATACATTATTTTGGCAAAAGATTAACTTAGAATAACCTTTTTCCAAAACTTTCTCCTTTTTATGAAAAATGCTTCTACGATAATAATATTTTGCTTATATAAAGTAAAGACTTTTCTAGAGTCCGAATTAGGATTTTTGAAAAATTCCCATTATTTTCAGTTACCATCTATTGAAATAACTATCGGCGTTTTTTTCTTGAAATTGCTCCCCTCTGTTGTAGTAAAATATACAGATCAATCCACTTCTAAGCTACATATTTCAAAAAGTCTAGTTCAACCTCTGTAGAGAAATCTGAGATATATACAAGCAAAATATTATTACAAAAGAAGCATTTTTCATTAAAGGAGAATATTTTGAAAATTTGTCATCCAATGTTCATTTTTTGTTAAAATATTGCATTTAAATAATTTTTTATTATAATAATTTCCTTTAAACAATTTTATGCATGTATTCCAATCTAAGTGACACGAAATATCAGAAATATTATCCATTTATACGCTTTTTTAAAATCACGGTTCCGAACGTAGTCGGATACCTTAACGTGGAAAAATATTACAGTACCTACTGTTTCGTGTTAAACGATTTTCTCTGTATATAAATATTTACGCATCATTACAGGCACCTCCTGAAATGGAAAACTCCGAAGGTCCACCTCCTGAGGATTGGGAACTAACACAGAGGACATTTGGAGGACACTACGTCCTCAACTGGTCGAATCCTTTCGTGCAAGAAGAATACCGTAAGGCACTTGACCACTGGCTGGAAGCAGGTGTAGATGGCTTCTACATGAAACACTTGGACACAATACACGTGCTGAATCCTCATCACATCTCCACCATCCTCCGCCAATGGAGGACGACGCTCGACAACCCCATTCCATGTAACAGAACATTCAGAAGGATCCTCATCGCCTCCTCTAAATTTGCCGATCATCTAGTGAACCAAATAGGCCTGGACAAGTCCAGTCTGTCAGTTGTGGATCTACTGGACCATCCCTTGCTAGTGGGCAGTGGGGAGGAAATGGGCCAGCAAGTCTCTGGACTACGCAAAGCGTGGCCTGAGGGTTGGCCCGTTCCCATGTGGCACCTGGGCAGTTCGGATACCTTTCGCACAGCTTCGAGGATCGAACCTAGGTACCACATGGCGGCGATGTACCTGTTGATGAGTCTTCCCGGAGCGAACTCTGTGTTTTACGGAGACGAAATCGGACTCAAGGACAGTTATGATGTCTTCAGCGGAAGGGTCAGTAGACTTTTTGACATTTTAGAATTTATGAAATCATAAGTATCGAAATCATTTTTAATTACAAAAGGATAATAAAAAGGTATGAATAAAATATACGAAACAAATTTCGAAAGTATTATTTTATCAATAAGACATTTAGAAATATCAAACTACTATTTTTTTAAAGTTTAATAAAACATATTTTATTTATTTGTTTATATATAGATTAATTTATGTGATATTGTTATATATATAGATGAGAAAAATAGTACGGAACTATCTGAACATCAGATTTCAAAACTCTTTGTACAAATTTTTGATTCATTGTATTCAAATTATAAAAAGTGGACAATAGATTACACTACTAATCATTAATTTCCTTGACAATAATGTAAAACAAAGAATAGTACATTTTGGAATTTCTATGTCAGGAAAGTTCTATGGTGGTGGTATTTTAGGGAAATCAACTCATGGCCGATCTTGTCTCTATCAAGTCATTGACTCCAGACCTGAAGAACAAAGGATCCGCAACGTAAAAGGGCTGAATCAAATTAAATCTTATTAACCTGTTCAAGAGGTTAGGACAGTAAAATGCCAGTTGATGTATTTCCCATCATTTGATGGTCTTTCAAAATTCAAAGTCGTGTCGTTGCGAAGGCTGTAATGCAAGCTTGAATTCCACACGCATTCTGAAGTATTCTCAAACAATGACGTCATCATGCATATTTTATTTATTCAATTCTTACTATTAACTCACGGTCTCTATATATTTATTTATCTTGGTGGAATTTTTAATCGTTAATAAAATACATTTTAAAGCGCTCAATTGAGCTGAAATTTTATAGGCATGATTATTTTGGATGACAATGCAATAATTTAATTATAATTAATAAAAATTTATTGATTAAAACTAATTATTGAAATAATTACAAATACAGCCACGTTGGCGACTTGTGTCAAAACTTGAAAAGGTTTTTTTTTCTCACGTTTTAAAGCATTCAATTGAACTGAAATTTTATATACACGATTGTTTTGGATGACAATACGATACTTTAATGTTAATTAATAAAATTAATTACCACTTAATGTTTTGATTCTGTCATATGTATACACATATGACAGAATATACACATATGTATTATTAATTGTAACTATTTAATAAAGAGTTGCTAAAATAAAATTTTTCTGTGTTGATTTAAGTAGGAATTGACCTATATACTCGAATTTATATACTCATATAATTTAATTTTATATACATATATATATATATATATATATATATATATATATATATATATATATATATATATATATATATATATATATATATATATATATATATATATATATATATATATACAATTTTATACACATGATTGTTTTGGATGACATTACGATACTTTAATGCTAATTAATAAAATTTAATTACCACTTGATGTTATGATTCTGTTATATGTAAATACATATTTATATTAATTGAAAATATTTAATAAAGAGTAGCTAAAATAAAATGTTTCTTTATTGATCTAACAAGGGGAGGGCACGACTAAGGAAATTCATTTCGGATCTAGACTTGTTGTAATAGTAGTACTCCTATAGGGTGTTCAATCCTCAATGTAACTCCGCCGAATGGCCAGTCAATTTGGAGAAAATAGCCTCTGAAATTCATGCTTAGCTTTTACATAATTAAATTTCATTTTCCTTCACCAAACCAGTGGCTTCATCTGCAAGTCGTTTTCCTTCAATGATAGAGGATCCGAGTTCGCATAACGCGAAAAACGTTTTTCTTTAAATTCCTTTAATTATTTTCTAAAATTAAATAAATTTATTTATGAAAGGACTATTAAATATTTAATGATATTTTTGTAATTATTTTGTATTTTATAAAGAAGAAAATAAATAAATAAATAAATGTATTATTTAAAATTATTATTAGTTAAGCTTAATTATTAAATTAACTATGTAAAATTATTGTTCAATAAAATCAATTATTAATTATTCTTAATTATTAAATAAAATTATGTAAAACTACTAAATAAAAATTAATTATTAATTAAAATTATTTAAAAGTATTATTAATTAAAATTATTTAGAAATATTACAAAATTTAAAAAAATTTAAATTAAAAGTATTTAAAATTAATATTAATTAAAATAACTAATTATTATTAATTAAAATTATTTAAATGCATTTATTAAAATTACTTAAATACATTTATTAAAATTATTCAAATAAATTTTTTTAAATGAAATTAATTTATTTAAAAATGACTTATTAAACATTTCATATAATTATAGAATAATTAATTTAAAAATAACAATAATAATAACAATATATTTTATAAATTACTTTATATTATATGTATAATATTTCATTTATAGTATATAGTATTTCACATTATAAAAATATTCGTAAATAATTTTTATGTAAAATATCACTTACTGATTATACATTTTATAATAAATGTTATTAATACTTATGTCAAAATAAATTTTACAAACATTATATAAATATTTATATAATTAAAGTAATTTACTTTATAAAATGCAAAATAATTACGTGGAATATGATTTAAAATTTAATAAACCTTTCGCAAATAAATTTATTTAATTTAAAAAATAATCAAAAAATTGAATGAAAAAAGTTTTACGCGTTATTCGAACTCGGGCCCTCTAGTATTGAAAGCAGACAACTTGCTAATCGAGCCACTTGGCCGGTGAAAGAAATTGAAACTTAATTGTATAAAAGCTAAGCATGAATTTAAGAGTATATTTTCTCCGAATTGACCGGCCATTCGGTGGAGTTAGATTGAGGATTGAACACCCTAAAGGAGTACTACTCTATTACACCAAGTCTCTACCCAAAATGAATTTCCTTAGTCGTGCTTTCTTCTTGTAAGTTAGAATTGACTTAATTTTTTTATATTACTTGTTTTTTATAATAATGATGTTTAAAAATTATTATTTTTTCGTCTTGTTGATAGTGGCAACAGTTTTTGTTTGTGTACAAAAAATAAGGCAAACGAATCAGAAAATGGTGATGTTTTTAATGTTACTTATTTAATAGGCCGTAATTTCAAAGCTCGACTTTTATAAGCAATGCTAATCCAAACTTGTTCTAGCTTAAACTTTCAATGGAATTGTTTCTTGTGCACATCATTGGTTATTCAAAACAGTTATTTACCAAATGAACTTTATGAGGCAACATTTGCTGACCATTGATCCTTTATCACGCACCATCAGTAAATGGAATAAATTTTCTTGTAAAACACCTTGGAAATGATAAATTTAAACTAAAACTAATTTTTATTGCATTTAAAGTGCATTAAAGAATTTTAATGTAACACGAAATTTAAAAAAAATATTAATGTCATAATTGAAAATTAATTAAACATTCGAAATAATCACTTAAGAAATGTAAAATTAACTTTTTCATCACAATTTAATCAAATTTAATTTATTTAAATCATTAGCACTCATTTAATTAATCATTGACATTGTGCTTTAGAAATTAAATAAAAAAAGTTCAGATAGGAAAATTAAACGTGCATTTAAATAGTATAATATATATTAATTCTGACCTTTTTCTCATTTTTTCAGGAATGATTAAAGAATGTAGAATATTCCATTCTATTAAGAGCGTGGTCAATTTATTCGTAGATTTTTTTTTTACTTTGGTGATATTTCTGTTAAATTATGTTTACTTTTAATTATATATATATATATATATATATATATATATATATTTTTTAAATAAAGTTTACCAACTAACGACGAAAATTGACGATTCTACTCTTAATTTGCTGCTTAGTGAGGCTTACTTTTCAAATTCCATTTAAATCAAAATTTTGAAAAAAAAAAGGATTAAACATCATCTTAAAACTTAAGAAAACAAAAGATAAAATAACATATGACTCGCTGACTGAAAAAAAATGAATTTGAAAACATGCGAAGTTCCAAATCAATGCTTAGAGGAAAAATAATAGAAGAAATAAATAATGCTGAATAATCAGTAAAAACTAAAAAAGTAAGATATTGAAAACGGCCCTTTTATCAGTGATAAACTTTTACATCTGACACTTTTATAGATTTTTTAATGTAAATTTTCTTTCTTAGATGAGGTCTTCTCAAACTGTCAGTATTTGCGACCCAGTATTCAACCAAAATTTTCATCCCACAACCCTCCATACAATAACAATGTAAAGAGTGTTTTTTTCCAGGTATAGAAGTTTAAGTTGGCATTACTTTCCAAGATGGCAGCTGTTAAGTGATTTATTCTCAGTTTGGTTTGGCAATTAATCAAAATGATCATCTAGCAAGGCGTAGATTCGTCGAATGGGCCCAAAACGAGATTGCCGTTGTTCCCGATTTTCATAAGCAAACTTTGTTCAGCGATGAAGCGCACTTCTGGTTGAATGGCTACGTCAACAATCAAAACTGCCGCATTTGGAGTGAAGCTAATCCACAAGTGTATGTCGAAACACCGTTACATCCAGAAAACTCACTGTTTGGTACGCTTTATGGGCTGGTGGAATCATTGGTCCGTACTTCTTCAAAAACGATGAAGGCCACAACGTTACAGTCAATGGTGATCGATATAGATCCATGATTACTAACTTTTTCATTCCTCAATTGAACAATTATGATGTCCAGGAGCTGTGGTTCCAACAAGACGGCGCAACACGTCACACAGCTCGTGCCACAATCGATTTATTGAAAGACACGTTTGGTTACCGCCTAATTTCACGTTTTGGACCTGTGAATAGGCCTCCAAGATCTTGTGACTTAACAACGCTAGACTATTTTCTGTGGTCTATGTAAAGTCATTGGTCTATGCGGATAAGCCACAAACGCTTGACCATTTGGAAGACAACATTTGCCGTGTTATTGCCGATATACGGCCACAAATGTTGGAAAAAGTCATCGAAAATTGGACGTCCCGATTGTACTACATCCGAGCCAGCCGTGGCAGTCCTTTGCCAGAAATCATATTTAAAATGTAATGCCACAAGATTATCTTTCGAATAAAAAAAATTCATGTCAATCGAATATACATCGTTGTTTTATTGCAATTTAAAGTTACATACCTCTAAAAAAACACCCTTTATTTAATTCAATAATACTACACTTTAAGGCTAAAGCTACAATACGGCTTTATCCTTTTAAGTGTGACCGACTTATATAAACGCCTTCCTCAGCAAAAGCATTACTTGCACCGGACGTTTATATACGTCTTTCCAATGTACGAGGTTCTCTTTACACTGCTATCCATAGAATTATTCCGAAGGCTTTGGAACACAATAAAAGGACTTTGACAGTGTTTTCGCAGGATTTGCTTATTTCAGTGAGCGTCTTATTTATTCCTTTTCATGCTCCCCCTTCAATACATCACATACGCACGCTTACGTGAAATACAGTAGCACTGGAGAGCAAATTGCGTAACTTTTAATTAGCAGTTGATTAATTGTGAGAAACATAAGGGTTAATTTATGTATATAATTTTGTATATGTGACTAGCCCCTTTTTTATTACGTCATAATGTATTTTGTTTGTTTACTTTTTCATAAATGAATAACTTTTTAAAATAAACTTTTGTTTTCGACCTTCCAGTATGCTCGCGCCCCCTTCATAGAGTTATCATGCCCCCTTAGGACGACGCGCCCCACAGTTTGAGAAAGGCTCTCTTAGATAAACTATATCGAACTGGGTTTTTTCCCTCCCTTTTTTGAATATTAGTTAGAATTATTTTGAAAATCCTACAAGTCTTTAGCCAGTTTTATTATTGTGGTTTCATTTAAAGTGACATTTGTTGAATTTAAATCGCAAAGTTTTTACTATCATCAGTATTATAGCAACTGATGTGGTTTTTACCTAATATTTAATCAATTAATAAGCGTGATTGTTTGAAACTACAAAAATACAGGCATAATACAATACTACAGGCATAAACATGTATTTCCAAGTACATTTTCTAAAAATTTTAAATTTTTCATACGATCATAAAATAAATCTGATTTATTTGCCTCCTCGATAAATTTGTTTTTTTTTAGAAATAAGTAATTAATATTTTCCAAATTTTTCAAATAGTCAAACACAATATGGCGGATGTATTTTTCTGAATGGAATGATTTATACAAGGTGTCCGGGCTTAAAGTATCCAAAAGTCACTGCACACGCGTGCCTGATTTCAGTTCCGTTTACCAAAGTACACATAGCATCTTTTACTGGTGCATCCAAATCCTTACAATGAAGTCAGTGTAAATAGTGTATTGTCTTCTATTGCCGAATAAAGCGCGCACGTGTGGCCGATCGGATAAGACCAAAAAAATCTTGGAGAGTTTTCGTAATAATAAGCCATTACTTTTGGATACTTCAAGCCCGGACATCATGCATTTTACGATGCTCAAAAAAAAATTTGTGTTAGGAGTGACGGGGCTTATAAAAATTAAAATGTAAACAATTAGGAACATTGTCTGGCGACGCATGAAAACAAACAAAATTACAAATGTATGAAAAACTTGAAACATATAATAAGTGAGAAAAATCTATTTGTTGATTTATTCGGGTAATGTATAATAAAAAAGTCCCTTTCTATCAAATAATTATAGAACTTAAATTATAATTATAGGGAGGCTATGTCTGTCCTCATCAATGGTAAATTGTTCAAAACAACAAGTTATGTCGATAATGGTATATATATTTCAATAATGAAAACAAAACTAAATCAGTAAACTCTTTCAACAATGCTTTTCAAACTGTGAGGCACGACCCTCTAGGGGGTGGAATAAACCTACGAGTGGGACGTGAGTATATTGAAAAGTCGAAATCAAAAGGGTACTTTAAAAAAGTATTAATTTACTGAAAGTAAACTAACAAAATACATTCTGACGTAAAAAAACTTAAGTGCCCATTTACACTGATATAATACACTTATAAATACATCAAGCATTGTGCAATGTTTTTTATAATTAATTTAACATTACTAAATTAAGACAAAATTTAATAATTACCAGTAACTCCATGGGATTGTCATATTTAAAATTTCATGCAAAAATTAACACTTTTCTTAATAATTTGTACTGTTTATTAAAAATTCCTTAACTGCTGATTAAAGTTATTCTCCAATGCCACCGTTTCAAGTGTAATCGAGCAGCGTATGTGGTGGAAGGGAGAAGGGAGGGGGTAGAAAAAAGAATAAATAAGCAAAAGAAAACATCTGAAGTAATTAAATCCTTCGCAAACATTGTCAACTTCTTTTTATTGCATTTCTAGGCCTTCGGAATAATTTATGAATAGCAGTTCGCAGAATATATTGAAGTTCAGAAAGTCGTTTATATACGTCTGGAGCATTTAACGCACTGTTTGAGCGAGACGATTATACGCGCCGGTGACACTTAAGACGTTAAAGTCGTATTGTTGGTTTAGTGTCAAAGTATAGTATTATTGAGCTGGATACATTGTTATTGTATAGAGCAGGGGTGGCGAACCAGTGGCACGCGTGCCATTAATGGCACGCGATACAATATTTTGGGCACACCTCCGATCTAAACGGTTTGAATTTTAGTTCAAAATAACTAAGTTGACGATGAAGTATTACAT
Organism: Trichonephila clavipes; assembly: GCA_019973935.1. Lineage (NCBI taxonomy): Eukaryota > Metazoa > Arthropoda > Arachnida > Araneae > Nephilidae > Trichonephila > Trichonephila clavipes. The sequence goes on along the minus strand of BMAU01014459.1, from coordinate 705,592 downwards.
CTAAACGTGATGGATTGGTCGCGGTTCGGCGGATAGTGCTCTCGTTTGTTATTGTCTTGGCTTAGTTACGTCGTACTCAACTGCTAATGATAGAAAGTTTTTCTATGCAAAGCATAGTAAATTTCATTCACACAACTGTATTTTAAAATTTATCTGTTGTATTAATGATTTTAAACTGCTATTCAACATGGGTAATTCAACAAAATAAAAAAAAACCCTATAAATGCAAGATAGTAAGAGTGAAAGAGAATTTTCAACTCGGAGGATCGTTAAATATGACACGATTAGTAAAGGCGACAAAGAGGTGTATATTTTATGTTCTAGAGCAGTTGTATGCAGAAAATCGGCTGTAAAATGGATTCTAGACACATTTAACTGTTTTAAAATGCTGGCTCAAACTATTTTAACCATATTTTATAATACATATGCCTACGAGTCATTATTTTCAGAGATAAACATCATTAAAGACTCGGTTGGAAACCGTTTTGCAGATGATTCCAATTCCGTATGACTAAAAGTAACATCTTACGATCCTATTATAAGTTATTTGACGTCTAAACTACAACAAAGTCGCTCAAATGTTACTTTAATTTATACTACACATATAAATAAGACATTTACTACTGTACAGTGCAAATTGTTTTTTTTATGTAGTAAATAAAGTTTTTAGTTGTAGTACAAGTCAAAATTATTTGACAGCGTGTCCATACCTCAATGAATATTTCTTTAGAAAAAATGGCAGGTTGATCTGCAAAAAGCTCGCCATCCCTGGTATAGAGAGAGGAGGGAGGGGGTTCGGGATGAAAACTACGATTGTATATTGGGTCGCAAATATTGAACGTTTCAGAAGCACTGATTTAACCCTAGATAAATAAACAATTACTCGTAGACTACTCACCTTTTGCAAAAGCAAAATGTACTTTCATACCATGTAAAAAATGCTGAATGTGTGTGTGAAAAGTGCATATGCAATGAGTGCAATCAGCCTATTTATGAAGAACACATTTTTACACCTGTGGTATGAGTGCAAATATGAAATACGTTTAACGCGAAGACGCTTAAGACGAAATATAATTTAACACGAAACAATACAATGTGACTGACAAACTACTTTGTATCTCCATGCCCTACTCCACAAATTTAGTTGGACACAGATGCATTGATATGTGAAAACTACTCACATAGAAATATTTTTTTCCATAGTGAGATGTCTGAAAATAAGTTATTTGTGTATACAATATATAAGTTGTAATAAATCTAGTTAAAAATGTAAATTATAAATATAAATTAATATAACAAGTCCGTATAAGTGAAAACAAGATGACAAAGTATTATTAAAGCAAGAACAAGTTGGTAAGATTAAAGATGTTTTTGTGGTCAGCCAAACTTCCTCTCTTCCTGTACATTTGTTATTACCGATGGGCTGAAAGGCAGACAAAATACTGCAACAATACCTTTTAATCAATAATCTAATGTTATTAACTTAACATTAAATAATTAATGCACAAAATACTGTCAGATAGTTGTCAATGCCAAATCTCTTGAAAAGAGTAAGCATTAATCTTCATACCAAAGCCAAAGAAAAAAAAAAAAGAAATGTAGATAAATACGAGTATGAAATTTAAGAAAAAAAAAATCTTCAAACTTTTCGTTGGGATAAATATAGTTTCCAATAAAATAATAACAGCGCCATTAGAAAGGTAAAATTGTTAAAAATACTTAAAACTCTCTTTCTCTATTTTATGAATACATTTGCGTTAACACAAAAATCATACAAAATTTATAAAAATATATTATTGAGAAGAAAAGGTTAAGGGAGGATTATAAATATATATATATATATATATATATATATATATATATATATATATATATATATATATATATATAATTTACCAAGAGGCTAAATGAAAAAAAATTATTTGAAATAAAGAGTATTTCGGACGTGATTATACGGAAGTATGTTGAAATAAATAAAAATTAGTATGGCATAATAAAGATTAAAGTAAGATCCATGATTTAAATAATAGTTAACTTTTTTAAATAAATAGTTATGTCTATATTATTAGTTGTTGAATAATTGTTACATTGTAAATGAATAAGGATGGTATTTTTATAAATATGAAGATGTATATTAGAATTCCAAAAATGAGTAATCCATACTCAAAATTACTCGTTTTTGATACTAGTTTCGCTATCCGTAGCAACAAGAACTTTGTATGTTAGTGGAATTATTATATCCACCACATGCATTCATAATATTTGAGGAAAAGAAATTCACTTTTTCACTTACCAAGTTCATATTAAGGTATCCGAACACGTTCTAAATACTTTAAAAAAAACACATTTATACATTATAAAATGATTTTTTAAGGACTCAATACCAAAAAATACAGTTATTTAAGTAACAATATTTAAAATAAATTTCCTGAATTTTACAAAAATCACAATTATAAGGGAAAGTTTTAGCAATATTTTCTAAAAACTTCAATTGTAGCTGAACAGTGAGACATTAATTTCACTCACTCAGTGAAAACTTCAAAGAAGTTAGAGAAAAAAAAGTAATAATCATATAATCAAAAGTATTACTAGAATAAACTAAAAGCTTTTATGTGTAGAAAATGTACTAAAATTTTACTATTTTATTAAAATTTTAAAATTTTAGAGATGATTTAGTAAACATTATAAAAATGTGACATTCTTTATCAGACCATTATTTAAATAACAAGCCATAACTCAAAAACTATTCATACAATAAGAAATATTTTAGTACGTTCTCTAGAAAATAACATAAATATCAGGTGCATAAATTTTATAGAAGTACATTTGTAACATATTGAGTTATCAGCCTCGCCATGATATATGTTGAGCAATTTAAATGCCAACTTGTGGTAGATAAGAGCCCGCGCGATTCGGGGTTTTCAAACTTTATAAAATTAATTGTAACTTGGCCTCTAGGTAGAGTAGAAAAAAAATAAAGTATGTTTCGTAAAACCAAAATGTTGCTCTATTCAGTAAAATAAAAAACAGAAATATCTGTCTTGACCGAATTCGGTCATTTTCAACTTGTTTGTATATCTTAAGGCCTCATAGGACTCTTAAATTTAATTTTTTTCGATTTTTTGAAAAAAAATATATGTTAAAGCCTCAACGTTTCTGAGCATTTTGCTACCAAAATTTTGTTGATACTGTTAAAACTTCCGAAGTTATTGAGAAATAACTAGTAACACGTAAGCAAAAACTTGCATCTGCCACGCCCACTTTTGACATCTGTCAGAACACATTCCAAACATTTTAATATTTCGCCGATTAGTTTTATTAAAAGAGCCCCACCTAATATCAGATTGATTTCGGGAGTAGCATAACTACAGCTCAACTTTTGACTTCGTTTAATCTAAGCGGGATTGTTTGTTTACATTTCGATTTTGGATTAGCAAACTTTTTCATTTGTTATTGAAAGCTTTTGAACATGGATGTTCCATTGAAAAACTTCATCCGAAAGAGACCAAAGAAGAAAAGATTTCAAGGTAACATGTATCGGAAGAAATCTCTGTTTGAAAAAGGTATTATTTCTTTTGAAAATGTTTCGCCAAACAAAAAAGTTCATCTGTGAAAAAATTGCCAAGTGCACACAAGATTTCAGAAGCTTACGAAAATGTAGTTTCTGCCGAGTTTCAAGGTTATAGACTAATAGACATTAGTTTATTATTTTCCCAAATTGAAAAGTTACTTTGTTGCTCTGTGTGTTATGGCAAAATAAAAATGAATGAAAAATCCACTGTAGGATTATTTTCCACATTTCAGTTCACATGCAGAAAATGTAGCATTGAAAAAAACTTAATTCCTGTGAATTGATTGGTATAAAAATATACCTGAAATCAACAGACGGTCTGTTTTGGCCATGCGCTATATAGGCCAAGGATTGTCTTCGCTCGAGACATTTTGTTCTCTTATGTGTTTGCCAAATCTAGTGTCTCAGAAAGCTTACGAAAGAATAAATGCAAAGATAGCTGATATAAGTGAAGCGCTTACAAATGCATCGATGAAGAAAGCTGCTGCTGAGAAAAAATTATTGATGGCACCGTAAATTCTGTTGTAGTTAGCGGTGATGGGACCTGAAGACCCGTGGGCATACACCTCTTATTGGAGTCTTTGCATTGATTGAGCTGACTGCGGGAAAGTTCTCGACATGGAAGTCATGTCCTCTTATTGCAAAGGATGTGACTCCTATAAAGGGCCAAAGTTTGGACAAAAATATAGTGCTTTTGGCTAAACATCAAATTTTCTGCAGAAAAAATCATAGCGGATCTGCTGGAGGAATGGAAGTTTGCGGAATGCAGAAAACTTTTTTCCGATCAGAACAAAAACATGGATTAAAGTATCAGCGATACATAGGTGATGGTGACTCAAAGACATTTTTGTCTATTGCTGAAAAAAAACCATATGGGGATAGTGTTCCCATTGAAAAAATAGAGTGTGTGGGCCATGTCCAAAAGCGAATGGGTAGCCGCTTGCGGAAGTTGAAAGCTTTATGGGGGAAAAAGAAGCTTTCCGATGGGAAAACAATTGGTGGGAAAGGTCGCCTAACCGATGCTATTATAAGCAAATTGACGACTTTTTATGGCAATGCTATTCGTGCCAACTCCCATAATGTGAATGAGATGAGGCAAGCTGTCTGGGCTCATACATCCAGCACAGATGATGAACCGAAACATTGGTTTTGCCCAAAAGGCAAAAATAGCTGGTGTAAGTACGTTTCGGTTCACAACAATATAGTGAATGAATTTTCTCTCAAGAACACCTTACCAAAAGCAGTTTCTGAAGTGATTTAACCTGTTTTTAAAGATTTATCACACTTGAAATTGTTAAGAAGGTGTTTAGGGGGGAAAACTCAAAATGCTAATGAGTCATTGAATTCACTGGTTTGGAAGTATAGCCCGAAATTAATTGGATCAGGAATTAATGTCACAAAAATAACTGCATTTATAGCTGCATGTGAATACAATGATGGAAGTAAGAACAGAATTGATCTGATGCGTGCTTTGAATTTAAAAATAAATAAAACAAATGTTTTGAATTGTGTAAATATTGACAAAGTGCGCAAGTCAACGGCTAAGAGACAAGTTTCTAAAACCTCCTTTGAAGCTCGTACAGCTAAAAAACTTAAAATACTCAAACAAATTGAGCAATGCAAGCTTGCAGAGGGCAATATTTATGCTGCTGGGACGTTTTAAAGCATACTGGTATGTTTAATTTTCTGTTTTGTTATTTTTTATCTTTAACTTCATTTTTCTCAAAATGAAAAATTTTGCCTTCCGCGCAGAATTTTTCAAAAACTATTTATCATGTCAATATGAAACTTCATACACATGTTCAAAATAAGGCTTTTTATAACTTATACAAAAATTTTAAACAAATTTATATATAATTTTTTTTTTTATTTGTGTTTTAATTGAATTTTTTCATAAAATTTTAAAATTTTCTTCATAATTGTATTTTAAAAATTTTTTGTTCTCTAAATGCTTTAAAAGTGTGTATAAGTTCAAAAAGGAACATTTTTATATCAAATAAAATTAATTTTGTGAATTTTGATCAATTCTGTTCTTCAGATTTCTGCGCGGTGTAAAATGCTAATTTTCATATTTTTGAAAAATTGACCAAATTTTATTTCTTAATAACTTTTTAATTTTTTTCTCAAATTTTCAGAAAATTTGAGAAATAATGTAAATATATATGATTATCATGTGGTAAAAATTTCAAAATATTGTTTTGTTTTATTGCTAAGTTACATTGGTTTGAAGAAGGATGTTTTCTTCGAGTGCATGGATAACTGTTAAGGGTCCTATGACCCCTTAAGATATCCGACTACGTTCGGAATCGTGATTTTAAAATGGCACATAAATGGATACTTTCATGATATTTAGTGTCACTTAGATTAGAATACATGTATTTAATTGTTTTAAGGACATTTTGGCGAAAAAAAATATTTAAATACAATATTTCTGCAAAACTTTAACTTAGAATAACCTTTTATCAAAATGTTCTCCTTTTGCGAAAAATGCTTCTATTATAATAATATTTTGCCTGTATATAGCTCAACTATGCATTTTGAAAAATTCACATTATTTTCAGAGTTACAATCATTTGAAATAATTATCGGCGTTTTTTTATTAAAATTTCTCCCCTCTTTAATCGTTAAACATGGATATATAAACCCTCTTATATGTTATATATTTCAAACATTCTAGTTGAACCTCTGTGCAGAGGTTTGCTCTATGCACAGGTAAAATATTATTATAATAGAAGCATTTTGTACAAAAGGAGAATCTTTTGAAAATGGGTCATTCTCCATTCATTTTTTGTAAAAATATTGTACTTAAATAATTTTTATTGAAGTGCAATTCTTAAAACAATTTTATATACATTTTCTAATCTAAGTGACACTAAATATCATAAATATTATCTATTTGTATGCTTTTGCAAAATCACGGTTTCGAACGCAGTCGGGTACCTTAACATTTGCAACAAGATATAAAAAACATTTTTAGCACATCACCCCTAAGAAAACCTCCTTTCCGTTCGAGTTCAACTGAAATGTCAATGCCTATTTGCTATATCCTGCAGCAATCGATGACGATGCATGAATCAACAACTGCAGAAGTGCTGACTCCGGTTATGGGAAAGGGATTTGGTTCTGTAACCATTTTTTCGGATATGGGAAGCTTCCTACTTCAGGATCGTATCTTCGGGGGATTTGGTTAGATCTCATTCCGAAGGGATCGCTTCGCAAATAGGATTGATTGTATACAGTAATATAGTGTATTTTATTGAGTATTTCCTTGAGAGAACGATGCAGGTAAAATTTTGTTAAATAGTCACAAAAATCCTCGAAACAGAATAAATATTATTTAATGAAAAAAGAATTTTATATTAAAGTTCTAACAAGTATTTTAAAACCTTAAATTATTTTTTTTGTGAAACAATATGAAATAGTATCAGATATAATTATACCAATAAATATTAATTTATTAAAACACTTGTTTTCGAATGAATGTTTTAATAATATTTGTATATATGAAACTATAAGCCCTAAATTTCAGCTCTGTACACTATTACTACGTCTGCATTATGATTAATTTCTAAAATTCAATAATGTGTACAAATAATAATTTGAAGTAATGTTCAATAGTATCAAAATTCTTTGAAGAGCCTTATAAAAAGGCGAACCCTTTTAAACAATTTTTGCATTTGTAAATTATATTTAATATCAATTATCTGTTAAAAGGAGACACCAAATAATTTCAGTATTGAAACACTACGTGTGACGGGATTTTTTCCCTCCTACGGACCTTCCTTGGCGCAAAAAAGCGTTTTCCTGAAGAAGTTCGCCACCCAGCATTAACTTGAATATGATTATGTCTACTATAGTTCATATGATTTGGTTTAAAAATGTGTTTTTTTGTCGCCTTTGCTGACAAATTGTACGAAACGTATGATATCGCAAATGAATCATTGTTACGGCTGTTGAATCGACCAATCTAGATATTTTCATGTGGTTATATTGATGTCGGTGAAATTCAGAAGTGAGTCGAGATCAGACTTTTGTCTTGTACGTTGACTACTATAAGAGAGAGAAAGGGGTTTTTTCTGAGTTTCTGCAGGTGGAATTGTTTTAGAGAGCCGTTTCTGGAGCATAGTAAAGCGTGTTACAAACAAGGGCGTTTTCTACTACATAGAAGGATCTTTTAAAATATTTCTTTGTGTACACACATCGATTTGTCTTAGTGTAGTTAATTGTTCATCCTCGTCTATTAATCTTTTATTCTAATAAATGAATTCTTCGGTTGTTTTTCTCCCACGCATATTTATTACAGCATTAAGTATATAACATAAACATTAATCTTTCAGCCAATTATATAATTTTTGGCGAAAATTTTTATACAGTATCTTTTTTAAATCAGAAAATCAATTACAATTTTTATTAGAATTTACTAGAAATATCGTTACTGAATTGTACAATTTTCTTATCATTTTGCTAATGCATCAATTCATTGATAAGCATCAAAATAAATTTAATATATCCGACTACGTTCGGAGCCGTGATTTCTCAAACGTGCAGAAACGAATATATATATTATTTAATATTTAGGGTCACTTAGATTAGAATACATGCATAAAATTGTTTTAAGGATTTTGTTACTACAGAATTATTTAAATGCGATATTTTGGTAAAAGACGAGTATAGAAGTACCTATTTTCAAAACATTCTCCTTTTATGAAAATTGCTTCTATTATAATAACATTTTGCCTATATATAGATAGCTAAGACTTCTCCAGAGAACATAAACAAAGGACTTTGAAAAATTCTCATTATTTTCAGAGTTACAACTCATTGAAATAATACTTGGCATTTTTTTTTGCTAACATTTTTTTCACTCTGATAAAAAATCTACTTTGGAAATCCACTTCTAAGGTGTATATTCAAGAAGTACTATTTCATAGTCCGTATAGAGATCTGGGCTATATTAAATTAGATGCAATGGGCTATATTAAATTAGATGGGCAAAACATTATTAAATTAGATGCATTTTACTTAAAAACAGAATGTTTTGAAATTCTATGTTCACTGTTGGTAAAAATATCTCATTAAAATAATTGTTTGCTGTAATAATACTCTTAAAACAATTTTATACATGTATTCTAATCTAAATGACCCTAAATATTAAAATAATATTCATTTGTACGCTCTTTCAAAATCATGGTTCCGAACGTAGTAGGTTGCCTAAAAGACGTAACTCACACAAATAACTTTTCTTCAGCTTTCAGCGATTTCAATTGACGTTAAAAATATCAAAAACAAACACACTAATTTCTAACATGTCATCATTTGAAGTAGGCTTACTATCAAAACATATCATATCTGAAAATCTTACAATTCTAAGAGCCTGTTTATTTCTATATATCCTTTTGAATCCAAACTAACAAGAAAAAGCAGTTCCCATCCAAATGTTTCCTGTTTGAATGCTGAAGTACTTCTCGTGCAACTGAAGAACCTAATCAAAACTTGCTTCCATTCTTTGTAACAACCACTCTCATTCACACTTGTTAGACATCACGGCATCTTCTAATGGATCTCCTGTTTGTCTTGTAAATACGCAAACTTTTCTATAAATTAGCAAGTATTCGTTGTAAGATTTCAAATCTCAAAAGCTACAAATAAGCCTTTGAATTGAGATCTTCACCGCGTCGACAATGCGAATCGAATCTTCTGAAGGGTTCGGTTGTTTTGAATTTCTCGTCTCTCTCTCTCTTCAAAGAGTTTTAGGACTCTTTTATTATTATAGAAACCCTTCTTTCGTAATTAGAGTTGAAGTTTTGTAGGTTTCGGCGTCAATAAACTGTCTCTCAACGATCTTTAATGTGTATTTCGTATTCAGAAGGAAATGCGAAAGTGTTTTGTTCAGTGAAGAGGTTTACGAAAATCCATCAAGGTGTTTGTCAAGTGACAGAAGTGGAGAGGAAAAATGTATTTGTGGAATTAGATGAGAATAGTTTCAACATTTTGCCTTGAAATCAGTGCTTCTCAAACTTGCAATATTTACGACCGAATATTCAGTCATAATTTTCATCGCACCCCCGTCCATAAAATAACAATGTATTGAATTCAATAATACTATACTTTGAAGCTAAAGCTACAGTACGACTTTATCCCATTAAGTGCCACTGGCGTATATAAAATATACCTCAGCCAGTGCGTTATTTGCCCCGAACGTAAATATACGTCCTTCCGAAGTACGACCTTTTCTGTGCTATGTTGTCTATAAATTTATTCCAAAGACTTTGGATTGCAATAAAATGACCTTGGCAGGGTTTGTGAAGGATTCCTTATTTCAGAGGATCTCCTTATTTATTCTTTTTCTACCCCCTCCCCCAATATACTATATACGGTTGCCTATGTGTTAAATGATGGCACTGGAGAGCAAATCACGTAATTTTTAAACTGAATTGAAGGGATTAATTGTAAACTGTTCAAATTATCAGGATAAGTGATAACGTTTGCATATAATTTTATATATGACAAGCCCATAGAGTCGCTGGTAAACTTCTTTTTAACTTAGTATTAGTGTTAAATTAATTATAAAATACACATTGCGCAGTACTGATATATTTATAAGTGTACCTTTTCAGTGTAAATGTGTATTTTATTTTTTTATTATGTCAGAATGTATTTATTTGTTTACTTTCAGTAAATTAATAATTATTTAAAAATAATCTTTTGTTTTCGACATTTCAATATGCTCGCGCCCCCCTCGGAGGGTTATCATGTCCCCTTCGGGAGTGCACCCCACAGTGTCAGGGTTACGCAGTAATGTTATTAAATTACTCGTTTTTGTGATCACGATATATTTTGAACGAGCTACTTTTGTATCTGATCTTTGTGAACGTGCAAAAAAAAAATGTTGATGGAATTCGCTTGAAATAAAATGTTGAATCTGTGCTGTTCTTAAGAAATTTTCGTTTTTGAGTATAAACTGGGTTCACGACTGACATTTGTGCGGGGAAACCCCAAAGGATTTTGAATTGTTTCCAAGATTAAGGATTTAGAACTGTTTTGAAGAAATGATTTTGAGTTGTTCTAAAGATTAAGAATCGTAAACTGTTTTGAAACTTGGCGACATCGAAACTGTGCTGAAGTGTGGGAATTTCAATCATATCCAACATTTAGGAGTAAGTGAACAATTTTGAATCTCTAGTAAATTGTTAATAAGTTGTACAGTTGAGGAAGTTTATTTTAAAAGTGGATGAGAAATGGCGTTTTTAGGAAGAGCTTTGAAGTTAGATTTGAAGTGTTTGGCGGAAGAATTAGGAGAAACTTTAAGGGGACTTGGCACCCTTTGAGCAAACTTCTTTATTTACGTATTTAAAAATTATATTTTAACATTTTATACAATGTTTCTATTCAAGAAAATGTTAAAAGATGAAAATTTTCATATATTATTCACACAATTTTAAAAATTTAAATTTTTTGAAGAAAATTGGGAAAATTTTAAAATCCTACTCCTTTTGTAAAAATTAATTTTTTGACCTGATATTTTTTTATAATATTTTTATGGATGTTCTTAACAACTTCAGGGATTGATTTTCGAATAACTTCATTCGTTTTCGAGAAAAAAAATAAAATGTTGATATACAGGCTAAAAATCAAGGAAAAAGCCAACATGTCTTACATTTTATTTTTTTTTAAAAAAAGTATTCAGTTTATAGCAAAACGGATCCCTAATTTTATTATATGCTTTATTTTTAACACACAGGAAAAAAAATTGAAGTGATTGGTAAATAATTGTCGAATGATTAGCATTTTGAATGCACTAAGGTTTCGAAAAACACAAACTGAGAAAAACCACTTTAAAGTTTATAATTCTGAAAAAATAATTATTATAAGCTTAATTAAACTTAAAATACCACTTTAAGATATTACTTATACGGTTTTCTTTAAAATAATTGCATTTTCATATGTTTTCAACACACACATTTTTATAAATGATCAACTTTTAGAAAGTACTAATTGCACAAGAAAACTCAAGAAAAACTTAAAAAAAAAATTTTTATGTCACGACAGAAATTTTAGCTGTTTTTCTTCTTATAATATTAAAGTCTTACATTTGTATGAATAATATATCAGGAAGAAGAACTGAAATTATATATATATATATAAAATTATTAATATAAAATGCCTTAATTTAAAAATTTTACATGCACACATTTCACAAGGAAGAAAAATTACATTATTGTATTGCCTCGGAAATATTCTGCTTTTAATACTACACATTCTTTTTTATAGTTATTATTTCTATTTATAAAATAGGGTTTTTTTATCATAACGCATTTTTTAGCTTTTTTTTCTAAAAAGGGTGTGTGGCTGAATTGCCTAATTTGTTTTCAAATGAAGTTTTATTCAACTTCTAATTTTCCGACATGCACAAGTGATATATCAATCGAAAGATAATAATGCAAAGAATAAGATTAAATGAAAATGAAAAAAAAACGATAGGTTTGTGATTTTTAGGGTACCAAGTCCCCTTAATGGAAGAAATGAAAGTTCCTGCTTTAAAAAAGTTGATAGCAGCAAGTAAGGAGTATGAAGAGGTGTTCGCGAAAGAATTATTGCACAGAATAGTAAGTGAAAGAGAAAATGAAATTAAACGCCAAGAGAGAGAAGATTAGTTAAAGCACCAATAGAGAGAAGATGAATTAAAGCGCCAAGAGAGAGATGAAATAAAGCACCAAGAGAGAGAAGATGAAATAAAGCGCAAGAAAGAGAAGATGAATTAGAGAGGTTAAAGATAGAAGCCTCGATGATGAGTAATGGTTTTAGGAGAGAGAGGAATTTTCAGAATGAAGGAATACAAGAGCACGTACCAGTTGGATTGCAAAATTCAATGCGTACTTTTGACCCCAAAGGTGATATAAGTTTTTACCTAATGCTGTTTGAAAGACAAGCACGAAGAGTCCATATTTAGGAAGAAGATTGGGTAACGAATCTTGTTGGACTATTGCCGTTAGAAGTGGCGAATTTGATCGCCAGGGAACCAGAAGAAAAGGCAAATGATTATGAACATATAAAAAGGTATGCTATTAAAAAGATTTAAACTGAGCCCAGAAGCATTTAAAATATTTAAGAGGCATTGTAAATCGGTCGAGAACACTTGGCGAGATTTTGGATTTGAGTTGGCGAACTATTTTAATGAGTGGATTTCGGGACTAAAAATCTACGATTTTGACAGGCTGAAACAACTTGTCATTGTAGAGCAGATGAAGGAACAGGTTTCCAAGGATATACAGCAACATTTTATTGATGACTGGAGTATAATTGTTACAGTTGACGATCTTACTGAGAAGTTAGATGATTATGAAAACGCAAGACACACACACAACACGCACACACAATATAACCAGGCCACTAAAGCTACTTTGTCTCAACCATATAGAAACTCCTATCAGGAAACACCTAGCATGTGCAATAGAAGATGTCATACATTTGGTGAAGGATATAGACAAGAATCAAACAACCGCAGTGGATATGATAAGCGAAATTCTTTCCAAAAATCAGTTACATGTTTCAATTGTGGACGAGTAGGACATTTTGCGAGATTTTGCAGGGAGAAGAAAGACGGGAGAAAAAAGACCGAGGGTAAAGTTGCTGAGGTAAGGTATCTGAGGTGCAAGTGGCAGAAGTCAAAGTAGTTGAGGAGGAAAGCAACGTAGTCACAGCGATATTCAACGGCGAAGTTGTAAGAGAAATTAAGAAATGCGCAGCGCAGTTTAACTAAAAATGTCTGATCCTAAAAAAGTAAAAATTTCGTATGGTGGAACAGAATATGAAGCTGTAGTGGATTCAGGTGCACAAATTAGTTTGTTTAAAAGCAATGTAGTGGGGAAGGAAGTAGATTACAAATGACATATAATGTTGCAACCCGCATTTGGTGATTGTTTAAAGGCTGAACTAAAAGAAGTGGATATTGGTTTGGTAACGAATTGGTACATTACGCCGGTAATTAAATCGGTGGTGGCAACTGTGGATGGACTGAATACTGACATATTATTGGATACTGAAACTTTTGAAGCATTATTAGAACAAGAAAGAATATACAGTCCCAGATTTACAGCCGCTATGAACTTAAGATCAGATTCCTCCAAAAAATCGTTAGAGGAGAGTGTAAATACTGAAGAGGAAGAACAAGAGCGAACACACACACAATAACAGAATATGATGAGAAGAATGGAAATAACACAGAAAAATTCAAGAAACAGCAACAGATTTGTGATACTCTTCAGTAAGCATGAAATTTTGCTAGGCGAAATAAAGGAGGATATGTGATAGAAAATGATATCCTGTACCATGAAGCGCTATTGGGTGGAAATAGGATAAAACAGTTAGTGATTCCTGAAAAAAGGAAGAGCAAAATACTAGAGATTGCGCATGAATCAGTGTTCGGAGCTCATCTAGGAGCTCATAAAACAATTCAGAGAATCAAATCTTCCTGTTATTGGCCAGGAATGGTAAAGGAGATTAAAGCATATTGTAGTTCCTGTCATGGTTGTCAGCTTAGAAAAGTAATTCGTTCGGTTGACAAAATTCCGATTACACCTGTGTCTAGTCCTGAATTGCCATTCTAAGTAGTAAACGTTGATTTAATTGGTCCTGTAGATCCAGTATCATCACAAGGACATAAATACATACTTTGTTTGATGGACCAGCATTCTAGATGACCGGAAGCAATCCCACTCAAGTCACTAATGGCTAAGAGTACGTTGAAGCACTGCTCGGAATATTCAGTAGAACAGGAATTCCAGAAGTGATCGTAATGGATAATGCAACAAATTTTACGGCCAGTTTAACGCAAGAGTTTTTGAAGATTTTAGGAGCTCGTCCGCGTTTTTCAATACCATACCATTCAGAAGGAAACGGGTTAATTGAGAGATGGAACCACACTCTCAAGAACATGTTGCACCACATTATCAGAGAGGAAGGAAGAAGTTGGCATAGGCATATACCGTTTTTACTATGGGCTTATCGTGAAGTTCCAAACGCAACTACCGGTACACCACCTTTCCTACTAATGTATGGAAGAGATCCGAAAGGACTGTTGTCTATACTGAAGTCAATTTGGACTGGGAACACGTTGTTACCTCTGAATATGAAAGGATCTAAACTAGTTAATACAGATGCGCTATCCAGACTGTAAATGTAAACTGTAATTAAATAAGAACTTTAAGAAGGATTTAAGATTAATTTAGATTTTAAACATTTTTTAGCTTTATTGTTAGATGATTAAGTTAAGAAGAATATTTGTGTAAAATTTAATGTTATTTTTATGTAAATGTATAATATTAAGTTAGTGACTAAACAGTCTTTTATTTTGGGTGTAACGTGAGACCCTTAGATTGTTTCAGCCATATTTGATCTTTGGATCTAATATGACTCTCGGGAGGTGGGAGGTGTCAAGGTTTCTCAGTAATGTTATTAAATTACTCGTTTTTGTGATCACGATATAATATTTTGAACGAGCTACTTTTGTATTTGATCTTTGTGAACGAGCCAAAAAAATGTTGATGGAATTCTCTTGAAATAAAATTATGAATTTGTGCTGTTCTTATGAAATTTTCGTTTTTGAGTATAAACTGGGTTCACGACTGACACACAGTTTGGGAAACACTGTTTTAAGTTCTTTAGAGAAATTCTTACGGAGAAATATAGGTAGTTGAGCGATTCAAAGGAAGAATATATATGTGTCTAGTTACTCGCAAGTTATTTTCTAAGTACTCTTCAGATGGTGATGGATTATTTTATCATTTAATACATAATTGTTTTTTTTTATTTCCTTTCTGTTTAAGAAACTCTACAAAATATTTAGTCTAGAATTAATATTCTTTTGAAAATTCAAATGAGTCTTACACTTCTCAAGAATTAAAATATCCTAATGTATTTTACTTTTGTTTGTGGCCATACTGGTATCTTTGAAAATGAAAGAGGTGATTTCTTTCTCTTATCTGGCAAAGATAATTTTTCTGATCATTCAGCAAAGACTTTTTCAAAACCACTTTTTACAAAATTTAAATTCCCTAAATTCTTTACTGGTCATGGTAATTTTAAAGTGTGTAACTACCTAATAGAGGTTGTTGGTGTTTTGGGGTTCGAGCAAAGATCAGTCTTAGCAAATTTTAAACGCAATTTTATTTATCCTTTTACTTAGTCAACACACGTAAAGGTACGAAATACACTTAGTAAATAATTAGAAGAGCAATCGCACGGCTTAAGGCTACTAGCATACAATTAAAGTTTATTTAACTTACTCTTGGAGCCTTCTTGACTCCTACGCTTTCTCTGCAAATAACTTGCTTGAATGTATGACGTCCGGTCGTAAATCTAATAACAATTTTATCACTTTTAATCTCAAACTATTAACTATCGGCCATCCATCGACTAACAACACATACTAAATACTAAAGCTTAAATAGAGCCACTCATTTAAATAAATCAAGTTTTCTTCTTCGAGGAAACGTTTTCAACAGAACTTATAGTTAAAAATAATAACTTTACCCCAAGAGGATTCGTTAAAGATTTGCGGATAGACCCGTTACAAGTGTAGCTCAACAAATGCAACACCCTACCTTCCACACTTTGTGACTGTAATGTTGATGGTGAACAAACTGTTGAACATCTTGTTCATTTTTGTTCAAAATTAAAGAAAGAAAATATTTTTAGAGTAAACTGCATGTTCTTAAAATCAACTGGTCTACAAACTTTTTTCAGTTTTTTTTTTTTTCATTTAAAGCTTTATTCACATTATTTTATAACGTCCTTGTTTTGTTTAGGTTACTTGAATGTTTTGGTTTTCTAATTTAATTGATTAATTTTTAAATGCACTTGTTTTCCTTGTAACTGGATTATTTTTGTTATTTCCTTTGTTTCGTTATTTATTTTTTATTTTATTTTGTTTGTTTTCTTAATTCTGTAAGCCCCACGTGTGATGTTCATTGTACACGGTTATTATTTTATCCGTCTTCAATAAAAGAAATGCACATTTTTAGTTCTTATAATCAGTATTACTCTTAGTGAAATGGCATCCGATATTATTGCAGCTTTATTCTTCTACATTATACAGCAAATTATTTTGAAAAATTTAGCACTT
This sequence comes from Trichonephila clavipes, assembly GCA_019973935.1. Taxonomy (NCBI): domain Eukaryota; kingdom Metazoa; phylum Arthropoda; class Arachnida; order Araneae; family Nephilidae; genus Trichonephila; species Trichonephila clavipes. Next base: position 688,898 of record BMAU01014459.1, on the reverse strand, counting down.
TTAATTTAATTAAAGCGGTTTATTCTGTAAACGTTACTTTAATAACTTTCTAAATAAATGTAAACTTTTATTTGAGCTGAAATTTCACGTTTCTTTCATATGTAACGGTAAAAATTAAGCTTTCCTATTTTTATTTAAATAAAATTTACAATTTCATTTAAATAGAAATTATACACAGTAAAATGAAAACGAATAAATACATTAATTTAATCATTTAGAATAGTTATAAAACCAGTGTTCTGATTTACATTTTTTTCGCAAATATAAAATCTAGACGAACTTTAAAAAAATTTAAAATGTTTGAATTTCGTCATGAAATTATTTTCATGAAAATTGTCATACCAATTAAAATGTTTTCTTAAAAGAAAATAAATTTGAACCCTTTCTCACACTCCGAACGTCGTATTATCTTCGAGACGAACTACATTCATTTTGAAATCGTCTCTTTCTTCCCCTTTGTGCCCAGGAGCACAAAGTACTTTTCGTATCATTTCTTTTTTTTGTGTAAATAATTTATTTCTTTGAAGATGATGAGGGAACACAATGGGTCCTCTAGGATTCAGCCAATAGGAACACTATACAGGGTTATAAATGCATTATTTTATTTGAATGTATTTCGTAATAATAAAATTTTTCGTTCTGGTTTTTTTTTTTTTTGAAGAAATTCTTTGGAAATTTCTTCTTGCCTTAGAGCTGTTCCAGTTTCGAAGTATGATGTTATAAATTCAGATGATTACATTTAAATTCGTCTCGATATAAATTATTCAAAATATATACAATCGAAAATTCAAAAAATCTTATAGAAGTGTGAGATTATAAGTATTATATATAAAGCCCTTGAAATAAAAATTAAATCCATCTCGAATTTTATAAAAGAAAACTTTTCCAGTTTTTCTTGCATATCGTTTATGGGCTGCGTATTTTAACTATGCATTTTAATATGTTTAAGATAAATGTTCCTTTTTAAAAAAAAGCATAGATTCTCCGTTATACCTTTTTACCTTAACTTTTTTTAAAATTATAACAGTAAAAGGATATTGTAACATCGAACACATTGCTTTATTTCATTTTTCTTTCTTCCAAGTAAAGTTTCAAATCAGTTTTGGATTTTTTTAGTTTTTAAATTTAGAATTTTAATTTCCTTAGGGAGTTGAAGCAATTTAGCAAGCAAAAGTGCACATTTCAACTATCAACAAATGTTCATTTTAGTTTTCGAGTTTTCATTTTTTATATAAGAGATAAATGTTCTTTTATCACGCAGTATTTTATATTTGTAAAGCCAAAGCAACGAGAAATAATATTCCAATCGAAACTGCGTAATAAGTACGTTCGCGTGACAAAAATTCTCTAAATGAGCGAAAAGAAGGAAACAGAAGGGAATAATTCTTAATAGAGTGTAAATATGCTTAAATTTAATTAAAGTTTGTTTTTAAAAATAGCAATAGAGCGGAAGAATCAGAAAATTAGATTTTGTTTGTTGACAAGCCAATAGTAGCTTTGTAATAAATCGTTGCATTGTAAATTGCTTTACATATTTTTCCGTTTTTCAACATCAGATTCCTTTAATTTAATTCTTTAAAAAAGGGCAGCAGTATTTTCTTTACCTATTGAGACTGAAATCTTTAAAACAAATATGCAATTACATTCAATAGAATGCGTTGCGTGTAAAATGCCGCTACATTTTGTATGAAAATTGAATTTCTGCAAGGGGTAGCTAAACAAAAAAGCTTAAAATGAAGACATTAAAATAAATAAAAAATACATATTCTTTTGTTTAGATCGGAAAGCTTTGAAATCCATCTGTGAATAAATAATTGTTCTTAATTAGTGATGTTTTTTCTTGTTGTTTCTTATCCTCGAACGATCCGACTTAAGTAAGATCAGCTCTTGAAGATTGTTGACCACCAAAAAATATATAATAATAAGATGAATCCACCTTAAAAAGTCAGATGCCTCTCAGAATGTAAAACCGTGAAGCTGGATGATCCCAGCATTTTTTTACAAGTTGGGTGGACTTTTCTATCCCTTTTAAAGGAAAGGCATTTCAAGTGGATACTTGTTAGTCAAATTGGAACAATCTGGGAACCCTGGCATCGTTTGATTCCCAGCAGAGAGCCAGACTACACTGGTGTGCAAAAATTAAGGACGAAGTCGAAAAATTAGCATATCAGCTGAACGAAAAGGCAGAGCAGACAGAAAGACCAATCAAGAGATTAAGTAAGGTGATGTACGGTAGCACATGCGCAGATATGCAGGTAGACGTAATGGGGGAGTGCCTGAGTAGTATAAAGCATGTTGTCGGTGTAAGATCAGTATTTCTGGCAAAGAGATTGCACGCCGTATAGCAGTTAAAATTACACCGAGTTGCTGCCTCAGCGAGAAACGGCGAATAATCAATCTGTTAGATGACATCTGGATGCTTTTACCCGAGATCGAATCATTGGGAAGTTGGAGGAAGGCCGCAGTGTGACAAGTGTGGCTGCAGAGTTCGGAATTGCTCACAGCATCGGTTCACGACTTTGGAGACAATTTCAAACTACAGGAACAGCTATCCGGGGGTTCAGTAGTGGTCGTTCACGAGGAACCACAACCGCAGATGACCGGCAAATTGTCTTACGGGCCAGAAGAAACAGGCAGCAGATAGCGGGAGAAATCGCTAGACACACGACACAGGCGACTGGACGACCGATATCGCGTTTTACCGTGGCCAGAAGACTGCACGGTGGTGGTCTGTTAGCATGACGCCCTGTACGGTGTGTACCTTTAACGCCTGCCCATCGGAGAAAGCGTTCTCTGTGGTGCCGCGAACACCGGAATTGGAGAGACAATGAATAGGGACGAGTACTCTTTACAGATGAGAGCAGATTCAGTTTGAGTAGCGATTCTCATCGCATACTCATCTGGAGAGAGCGGGGAAGCCGCAATCATCCCTCGAACATCATTGAAAGGGACAGGTATGGAGGTCGCGGTGTTCTCGTTTGGGCAGGCATCATGCTTGGTAGTCGTACAGACCTTCACATCTTCGATGCAGGTTCAGTCAACGGGACCCGTTATTGTAACGAGATTCTTCTTCCATATGTGCGTCTTTTTAGAGGCGCTATGGGTGTGCAGTTCCTTTTCATGGACGACAATGCACCATGTCATCGCACAGTAGCTGCCGAACAGCTCTTAGAGAGTGAGGATATTGAACGTATGGATTGGCCGGCACGATCTCCGGATCTCAATCCCATCGAGCATGTATGGGATTTTCTAGGCAAACGCTTGGCAGCTCGTACCTTACCACCAGTAACGATTCGGGAGCTTCGATTGGCGCTGCAAGACGAATGGGCAGCAATGCCTCAACAACTCATTGACACCCTCATTCTCAGCATGAGCAGACGCTGTGAAACCCGCCTAGCAGTCAGGGGAGATCATATCCCCTACTAAAGACCGGATGTTTCTTGCTGGACACCCATCACAGGGTTGTTTCGGCCTTCAGTCGCATTGCGCTCCATGCTACTTTTTCAATCAAGCTTCTTTTTATCCCTCTGATTTCTCTTTTAGTAAGTGTTGCTTACATTACACATGCCCTTACGTATTGGGGATCTTACGGTATTAAATGTGTTGATTTGGAAAGCGTTTGTATAAAGTTATATTGAAAAAACCATTTCTTCCTTAATTTTTGCACACCAGTGTATATTCCTGTGTACCATTGATACTTACATGTAATACACCATATTAAATTTACTTCAGATCTTGCATTAGAGCAATGTTTCTCAAAGTGTGGGACGCACCCCCTGGGGGTGCGATGACCCTGCAAGGGGGGCGTGAGCATATCGAAAATTTCAAGATTTTTAAAATAAAAAATAACCGGAAAGAGAAGTAAAACAAAATACTTCCATAATAAAACAAATACACAAAAACACTGATATAATTTATGTTTACCATCTGGCGTGTTTCCGTCATCAAATAGCTATCTGTGATTCCAAAACCAAATTAAAGAAATAAAACATTTAGTTTAATTTGCTGTATTTCCTCAATGAGAAATTTTTTTATTACGTTTTAACCAGCCAGTATACGTTTAATGTATCAGTACTGAAGAAGGTATTTTATAAATAATTTCTTAATACCAAATTAAGAATAAGTTTGATAATTATTAGGGACTTTCATGGGCTTGTCTTGTTGAGCAAAGTTTTTCCAAGGAAGGTTTAATATCAGAAATTGACACTCTGAGTTATTTTTCTATATTTAGCTCAGATCTACATTTTGTCTTCAAAGCAGCCACCACAGGTACATGGTTTTAGAAACACACTTCACATGTTGTTTCTCAGATTTGTAAGTTTTGACACATAACGAGCTGGGTTTTTTTCCCCCATCATTTACTTCAGTAGTGGTAAATCCAAAATTTAAGTATTTTTGAGAATATTTATTGCCTTGATTTAATTTTCGGAACCATGCTCGTCTGTGTACTTGTTGATTCTTCATTATCTTCGAATGTTTGCTTACGACTTAAAAATGTATGTATGATTTTGTTTTATTCTACTGCCGTAAATACTTAACTACCATGACATACAATTAACGAGTAAGTTTAAAAAATGTACATTCACACACACACACAAGCTAGATTCGGTAGCTATAGAAGTATCGAGTCGACCAAAACTGACTGGAATTGTACGAGGTTTTACATGTTTTGCGCAGAAGTCCGATAGTTTGCCCAGACTCACGCAAACATACCCTATAATGCCAACTGTGATGGATATGATAGAGAACAACATAGACTGGCTATTTTTCTAATGAAATTTGCACTTTGAGAAGCGGATGCTGAAGGAGAAATAAATCTTTAATTAAATATATCATTTTGTGATCTCTTCCAATTTAAAAATTAGAGAAAGAAAAATAACATAATACTAAGTAAGTAATATATATTTTAAGTAATTTTCTTAAAATATATATTACTTAAATGTTACATATACAAAATTTAATACACTTATCGTATTAATTTGTACGGTTTATAATTAAGATCGTATTGTAACTTTAGCGTATCTCTCCCAAAGTGCATTTTTATTGCAGTAAATACATTATTGATGTACAGGGGGGGCGACAAAAATTATGATTGAAAATTGGGTCGTCAGTATTGAAAGTTTGAGAAACACAGCATTAGAGTACAGTTCTTGATAAGTGAGCGAAATGCCAGTAGCCGTTTCATTCTCACTACCCTCTTTTGCCAGTCTCTCAGCTATATCATTACCTCTAATGCTATGCTTCTCAAACTTTCAATTTATGTGACCCACTATTTAATCATCATTTTCACCGCGCTTCATCCGTACAATAATGATGTATTGAATTCAATAATACAGTACTTTGACATTAAATCTACAATACAACTTTGACCTCTTATGTGCCACCGACGTATATAAACGTCTTACTCAGCCAAACTATTAATTTTCTGTGGATGTATATATACGTCTTTCTGAAGTACGATCTTTTCTGTGCAGTGATATCCATAAAATTATTCCGAAGGCTTTGGAATGCAATAGAAGGACCTTGACAGTGTTTGCGAAGGAGTTACTTATTTCGGAAGATTTTTGCTTATTCGTTCCTTTTCTCCTCTCTCCCCCTCCTCCTAAAAAAACATCGAAATACGCTCGTTTACATGGAAAAAGGGGGCATCGGGAAGCGAATCGCGTAACTTTGAATCGGAAGTTAAGGATTTAAATATAAACTGCACAAATTATCATGATAAGTGTTAAAACAAGCCCATGAGGTCACTCATAATTATCAAATTAGTTCTTAACTTAGTTTTTTTAAATTAGTAATAAAATTAATGTACAGTACTGATGCATTTATAAGTGTATAACATCAATGTAAATGTGTGTTCTATATTTTGTTACATCAGAAAGTATTTTGTTCGTTTACTTTCAGTAAATTAATTTTTTAAATAATATTTTGTTTTCTTCTTTTCAATACGCTCGTGCACCCCTCGTAGAGTTATCACGCCCCCCAAGAGGAGCACGCCCCCCAGTTGGAGAAATTCTACTCTAATGTAAATATGTGAGAGAATCGTCTGTGTGGAGCGGAACATCGTGGGTCTGAGAGATCTCCCTCAGTTTGACCAGAATAGAGAATCTGGTTTTATCGTTTCTGGAGGACCAGCCACTCCCCAAAATCGCAATCATGAGACATGATAGCATCAAGCCCTATATTAATCGAAATTACCTCACTCTTGAAGACACAACAAGTGTCAGGATTAAAGTTGCGTGTTATTTTAGTTGTAATAAAGAAAATTCAACTAAGCACACTGCTATATTATACCGATAAAAATTTTATTTCATTATTCAGTTCTTCAAAGTTTGTTTTGATGAGCTACAAATGTGAAAACAGCCTTCTAGTGTTTTTAAAAGACGAAAAGAATATGTAAGTACCGAGTAATACTTGCATATAGGATAAATAATTTTTGATGCAAAAGCCTTTCCGTCTTACATTGAAAACATACATTGAGTCATGGACTAAAAAACTCGTATGACCTTTTTCCGCACTTAACGTTTACTTTTTTCTTGTTACATTCCGTTTGAATAAAGTGGCCGCGGTAGCCGAGTGGTATAGGTATCGGACCGTGGCTTGCTTTGTCACGAGTTCGAGCCCAGTACCACTAAAGACCCGCCGTGTAGGGCAGCGATGCACGTTAAATCTGTCGAGAGCTGAAACGTCCTCCCGTTGGTGTGGTGTGGTAGTTAGGAGAGGGGGTGCCAGCTCAGGTGTCGTCAACGTCACTTGACCATGGTTCATAATTACGTGGTCCGTCGCCAAAAGCCCTCGTGTAGCTGAACATTGCGACGTTAATATTAAATCAACCGTTTGAATAAAATGCGTTTCAGGCCAGTGCTTCTCAAACTTTCAATACTTGCGACCCAAATTTCAGTCATAATTTTCTTCACCCCCTCCCCCACTTCCCTCCAAATAATAACATTGTATTGAATTTAATAATATTGTGCTTTCACATAAATCTACAATATGAATTTAATTACAAACCGTACACTTATCAAGATAAAAATTAAATTTTCTATATAATTTTATATACGACAAGCCCATGAGGTCAAGGGAAACTGTAAATCTTGTTTTTAACTTGGTATTGTTAAATAATTATCAAATACAGTGTGCAGTACATTTACGAATATATTATATCAGTATATAAAGGCGTATATTTTATTTTTTATTATGTCAAAATGTATTTTATTTTGCTTCCTTTCAGTAAATTAATAATATTTTAAAATAATGTTTTATTTTCGACTTTACGATATGCTCGCGCCCCCCTTGTAGTGTTATCATCCCCCTAGAGGGTTGCGCCCCACAGCAGTTTGAGAAACACTGTTGTAGGCAGTTACCTTAAGATTTTGATAAATGCTTCCTTGAAACTAAATGAAACAAAGCAGTTAATAAAGTTCACAAATATCAATTTTTATTTTCACTTCAAGTTCAATATCTATGACGTGGCCAAGATACGCTGGTGGCAATTAGCACACACGAACTCATGGACAGTTGGAAATTCGAGTCCTGATGCATCTGAAGAGCTACTGTGTTAAAGGGGCAGATACAATCAGAAAATGAAGCAAAAGAGAGGAGAAACATCCCAAGTTCTTAATAGTCAATTAAATGCTGATTGAAAAGCATTTAACAAGATTAACAAAATAAAAGAATTTTCTAATGCAAAACAATTTTAACTTATTAATGAAATTTAAGTTAAATATAAAATTGATTAAATAAATTACATTATTTAGAAAACACGCAAAAAATCATCGAAAATTTTGAATTCTGGAGTATTAAGTGCTCAATAAATAATAAGGAAGACAGAAAATTATATCGAAATGTTACATGCCTATACTTAATTGTGAAAAGAAAATAAACCTTATGATTATTTTCATTTTTGAATCCTTCAAAATACTACAATATTATTGCTTAAAATTCCTTAATATCAACCGAGATTCGTTGATCTATAAGCTGAAAAATAAGTTTTGATCAAAAAATATAAATTGAGAACAGTATCTGTGAATTTGAAGTTTTATTTTCATTTTTCTTAAATTATGAATATAAAGTAGCAATAAAAAAGGGAAAAAAATTCATGTTAGAGGCATTCAGATATTTTGATTTTAAGACAGGTTGGCTTAGATAAAGGATTGAGATTATAAGGTGAAAAAAAATTTAAACTTCTTTAGAATAAACTAGTAGTAATTTAGATGGAATTTCAATTGAAATTTCTTGAAATGGTTCTATTATTTTTTACATGTAGTACCCAGATAGTTTACAATTATATGATGACTATCATTTTAGTATGTGCTTGCAGACATGTAGACGTATATAAATATAGAATAACATTGAGGAGAAAACATTTAGTAGACAGGAAGTCAGACATCAGCCCCTTGGCTAAAATACATGAAGTTTTAATGGGATAAAGAAATAAATTTTCCTTGTTATCCGAAATATATAAATTGCTTACATTTTTCATAATTGAATGACAAGATAAAACTTGAAAGTACAGTTTAGACATCCTTGAGTACAGCTGATGGATTCCCTTTTGAAATAAAGAAAATATCCAGTTTCCTTCTACATGTAGTATTTTATTTCCCGTCAACTTTTAGCTAGTTCTTTTTTTTTGTTATAGATTTTTATTTTATTGCCCTTGTAATTGCTTAGCGAAAGAAAACTTCACCTCTTAATTGACGCCTTAAGGAAACCTGTCACACGTGCGCGCTGAGGAAGTTTTCCTTCCTTTCACTAGAGAAAAGAAAAACAAATAAATCTATGTTTCTATTCTTAGTCATTAACGTCGCTGAAAGAGTCGTGAAAAACCGTTAATTGTCATTTGCTAGATGTATCACAGGTGTTTTGAATCTGTAAGAATACTTAAAAAAATAAGCACTAAAATTGTTGCTTTTATGCGACATGATGCCCATTTTTCTAAAATAGTGGTAGCTATGATTAGGAAATAAATGTTTGTTTGGCAGACAAACACATTTTCACCCCTTGCCCTCCTGGAACATAGAAGGTACCCGCTTGATCGTGCAGGTTGGGATTTTCCTGTAAAACCATTACCTATGAAATACATTCATTGACTCTAAGTTGAAATAAGAAACAAACTTAATACAACTAAAATGGTTGCAAATAAAGAAATTATATGTTATTGTATAATTAATTCTTTTATTGACTCATTTTTTATTGACTGTGAGAATCTTCAAGAAATGTTTTTGTTTTTGGCAAGTATTGATAAACATTTTATTTTCACAATTGCATTTTTCACAACTTCTTTTGAAATTTTTAAACCTACACTTGCGAGGCCTTAAAATGACATTAATACATAGAAAATGGCCAGATATGTCATGCCTTTTATCCAGGCATGGCCTTTGGGCAGTTGCATTATATTACTTTAATCTATTTTGCTGGAGAAACTACAACACTGCCATCATCATCTGTTAAGATACTTTTGTTGTAGATGGAGGTGCTGCTAATATATTTCAGCTATCTCTGACTTGAATTTTTAGAGATCTATTTTCCTTTTTTTGGAAAATGTGTTCGATATTGCATCTTGTTTGCACTGAAATCAAGAATTTGCCACAGCTAAATCAATTAAATGAATGGAATCAAGAGACTTTGATGGCAAAAGGTGATCCAAAACTGTCTTTCCATTACAAATGTGTCTATGTTTTTTTCTTCATTCTCATCTGAACTTGATTATTTTCCAGTATACGTGGTTCACGTGTTTTGTCCTCAGCATTGTTATTATGCGAGAGATCATTAAATTTAGAATCTTATTTATACATTAGTTTCCACATTTTTCTCTCTCTCTTTTGTCTGAGAATTATTTTCCTTTTAGACACATGAAGAGATTTTTGGTTAAAAGCTATCACAGTATTCCATGAAGAATGATAAAATGTATCAGAAAATTTTATTATTGAAGAAAAAGTTTAAGCAAAAATTAAACCACGCTATAATGACTTCAACACAGCTCTGAGTTAAACTATTTATTACAGTAAGAAAATCATCAATAAATATTCTCGTACAATCTAACTGCAGGAAGGGTCCAAAAAGGAATAGTCTCTCTCGCGGTAACGGCATTATAGCGCCAGCATAAATATATTAGTTAAAGTGTTGCTTTCGAGGATTCGAAATGTCAAAGGGTCGACCGATCACTAGAGAAAGTCTTCGGTTTTTTAAGCTCTACAGAGTGTGCTAGCTTGCTGGCTCTATTTCTACCGTTCTCTTGCTGACTCGGAAAATCTCCTCGGTTTTCAATCCGCCTTCGTTTGGAATAATTCGCGGAATCCCAGGTATCTCTGACTAAGAGGCCTCTTACCGGATTCTCTCAAGTAGAGTCCGTTTCCAACTCGCTCGCTCTCCACTTTTAAACATCTCGTTTCCCATGGTCACTCACTACCTATCTCTTTGATCTCTTCTGTCGGCCACTCATATCGGAAGTCTGAGCGTATAGTAAGAGTCCTACCTTTTCAGACGCGCTGTCGTCACAGATCCGTGAGAAATCGAAAGCACATTACACCTGTGTCTATTTTCTACTCTCGGGCTGCCTTGGGAAAAATTATCAGAATTTTTGTACGCCCATTTAAGAATCCTTTTCTCAGCAATTAGGGAAACAAACGGATATTTCCCAAGTTTGTCGACGTCCCTTCTTTGCAATTAGGGGAAAGAGATTGGGTACATCACAACACCTTACCAACTCCATACGGAAAACGTAGATTTTTTGGAGGAATGAAAATGTCATTCCCCCAGCAAATATGTGAAATAGGAAATAAATTGCAAAAAAAGCGAGAGAAAGAAAAAAAAGGATATAAACACATGACAACCATAAAGAAAATATGGAATTAATTACATAACAATATATTTCGTTTTTGTTGAGGTATTCATCAAATTTATTGAAACAGAATACACACACACACACACACACATATATATATATATATATATATATATATATAACTCATATTGCAAGCACTTACCTTTACAGCTGCAGAGACTCAAGTAACGCCCTAGTCACATGATCATGCGGCAAATGAAATCCTGAGTCCTTCTAGTAAGATTAATAGAGTATAATTAATATTTTTACTATTTTGCAGTTATTTAAACAATAAGTCAAAAATGTGTATCGAAGCAATTAGAAATACATTGATAATTACTTTTTTCGATAGAAAAAGAGGCAATGGACATCCGTTGTATTTGTAAACAAAGCCAGACATGCCAGCTGAAAGTAAGACATGGACTGCAACCACCGTCTTTTGATAAAAAGTATACTTTATAGTTTATGTGTGTGCAAACCTGCTCAATCACTCAATTCAGATTTTTCTTACATACGATTATTCCACAGGCAAAAAAGTAAGAATATTTAACTTCGCACGATCTTGCTGGTTAGATTTTAAAAGGTTATATTAAAATGAGAAAAATGGAATTTTGTCAAACATAACGTTTTTTCCCTTGTTAAATATATATCTTGTTTTTTTTTTATATTTCTAATATTCTCATTTGAGAATAAATAAATTAACAGTATAAATTATTAGAAAAATGGTAAAAAAATACGCATTATATACATAAAGCCAATTATTCTTTTTTATTTTTTGTTCTTGTATTAATCAGAACTATGGATATAAAATGGTTGTATGTATTCCAAAATTAGTCGAAAACTGTGCAGCACAGAATTAGAAAATAAAAATTTATAAGAATTATTTTTTAATACTTCATAAATCTTATAATATTGAGAAAATTTGTACCTTTGTTTTGAAGAGTGAATATTGTATTATAAAAGTAACAGAAGAATGTGTGTATTACTGTCTGCGAGTTTAAGAGTTTTTTTCATGCGTCTGAAATTCCAAAGTTATTCGTAAAACTTTTATTTTTGCAATGTATCTTTTTTTTAAATTTATGATTAATCCGTTGACAAGAAAAAAGTCTTTGTCATTTCGAAGATGGAAGTAATGGCCATGTGCGTTTAAAAAGTTTATCCCTTCATTCTAATTATTGAAGAATAACATCTGCAGTTTCATTTATGGAGTTACAGATGCCATCATGCTTTGCAAAATACTGTAAAAAAGCCCAAATTATGCACTTATGATTCTCGGAGAGTCCTTTAGTTAACTTGCTACGATAGCTGGAACAGAAAGTTAGAAAATAAAATCCATTGCACGCTACAACCAATATAAGTGATATACCATATTTAGCAATCGGTTTATTGTGATATTCCATATTGATTGCACGCTTAGACATAATGCAATGGTTGTAGTAGCCGAGTGATTATATGGTCTCGAACTCATAGCCAGTGCTGTTAAATCATATTAAATTTGATAATATATATATATATATATATATATATATATATATATATATACACTCTGTCGCAAAAAAATATATGCACCCAGAAGAAATCAAGCTACAATCACGAAACTCGGCAAGAATGTAGTCTGGTAAGAGATATGCAAATGATTAAAATTTCGAAGCCAATGAGACAAGGCTAAGTGTGCTATGCGCATATTAGTTGCGCAACTGGGAGAGTTTAAAAGCATGAGTACGAGCGCCGTACGGCTATCCAAACGAATCAGATGACTTTGATAGACGATATTGAGACTTAGGATGCCTCTAAGACGTAACCGGCGGCAGTACGAGCAGCTGACGGACTTTGATAGGGGCCGTATAATAGGCCTCAGAGAAGCAGGTTGGTCGAATAGACGTATCGGCCGCCATCTCGGTCGGAGCGATATGGTAGTTGCTCGGTGTTGGCAACAGTGGATCACAGAAGGTAGAGTGTACCGTCGCGGAGGGTCAGGACGTCCCAGGAACAGAAATGATCGCGAGGATCGTGCAATCAGAAGAGTGGCCACTTCGGCACCAACAACGTCGCTAGCATCGATTCAACGCCACTTACCTCCTTCCAGACATCCAGTGCCATCAAGAGAAACCATAAGGAGACGACTGACCGAAGTTGGCTTGAGGGGAGCCGACGTCCGCTAAGACGCTTACCACTGACCCCACATCATAGGCAGTGTCGACTGGATTTTGCCGACCTCGGGCAACTTGGAGTGTGACAGACTGGAGACGTGTCATCTTCAGTGATGAATCGATTCAGTCTCAGTGCTGATGACCACCGCACACGTTTCTGGAGGCGCACCGGCCAGCGGTCCGATCCGGCATTTATTGTCGAGCGGCATACAGCAATTTCACAAGGTGTGACAGTGTGGGGAGCAAATTCTTGGAACACACGATCATCTTTAGTGGTCCTTCAAGGCACTTTGACAGCTCGCAGATACGTGGACGATATTTTAACGCCGATTGTGCTACCCATGCTATCAAGTCGCCCAGGTGCCATTTATCAACAGGATAATGCTCGTCCACATACTGCTCGACTCTCCCAACAATGTCTTCAAGGATATGACGTCCTACCATGGCCTGCCAGGTCACCAGATCTTTCGCCAATAGAGCATGTCTGGACGCGCTGGGAAGGCAACTGCAGCCGTCCCGAGATACAGGAGGATTAACTGCGGAGATGCAAAGACTATGGCAGGATCTTCCACAGGGGGTCATAAGTGATCTAATTGAATCGATGCCACGCCGAATATCGGCTTGTATAGCTGCCAGATGTGGCTTTACTACTTACTGATTTTTAACCTTTTGCAAGCTGTAACCGCTTAATAAAATGATATTTTGTTCTGAATTTTTAATCATTTGTTTATTTTCATATACACTACATGCATACCAAATTTCTTGAATGTAGCTCAATTTCTTCTGGGTGCATATATTTTTTTGCGACAGAGTGTATATATACACTGGCCTCAAAAAGTTAAGGTACAACCGGGTTTTTGTGTCTAATTTGCAAATGAATGAATGTAGAAACAAAAAATTTGGAGGATATGTGCATGAAATAGTTTTTTATTGAATGCGTCATAGAAATTTGTATAAGTGTATTGCAAAAACGATTTATAACAAAAAAAAGCAATCTCTGCGGAAAAGTCCATTCTTGGAGAAAACAGCACATCACAGTGTTATGTGGTAAAATGACATAAAAACAATACAAAAATGGGTTCTAATAAGGAATGTGTCCACCCCTAACTTGAATGCATTGGCGGCATCGATTTCCCATGCTCTTTATTAAGTTGTCGGACACCGGAATAGGAAGCGAAGACCAGACACAGAGTAAGCCTTGTTTCAGCTCATGTAACGACCTTGGAGGAGGATTTAAAGCAGCAACCTCTCTGCCAAGATAGTCCCAAAGATGTTCTATCAGATTCAGGTCTGGAGATCGAGTTGGCCATTCTATTCTTTCCAAACCGTGATCCTCCAGATACTCCTCAACAATCCGAGCTCGGTGAGGTCGTGCATTATCATCCATCAGAATGAAGTCGTTACCAATAGCAGCAGCATATGGGCGGACATATGGATCAAGGATCTCATCCCGGTATCTAAGACCAGTTACGGTTCCTCCATGGAACACATGCAGGTCAGTGTGGCCACCGAGCGAGATCCCTGCCCTAACCAGGATTCCACCACCTCTATAAATGTGTCTTTCAACAGTGTTGGATTGATGGTATCTAGTGCGCTGTTCCCTCCAGATCAGTAGACGCCCTGAATCACTCTCCATTGTAAATCTGGACTCGTCTGTGAACAGCACAGAAGCCCATTGTTGCTGCGTCCATGAAACATGTTCTCTTGCCCAGCATAAGTGGTTCCTTCGCTGTCGTCCGTTGAAGGGAACGCACACAACTGGTCTTCTTGCATACAGACCTGCATTGTGAAGACGATTTCGCACCGTAGTAGCGGAGATTCTTCTTCCTGATGCTTGAAAGTGGTCTGCAACGAGCTGCGGCACAGTAGTGGTTCTTCTCCTTCGTGCCGAAAGAGCTAGAAAACGGGCTTCTGCAGGTGTTGTAGCTCGTGGTCGACCTGGAACTGGTCTTCTGGACACAGAATCTTCGGATTGGTATTGATCCCAAAGTCGCTGAACAACACTACGAGACACATCGAGACGTCTAGCAGCATCAGCCTGCGACAATCCCATTTCCATCCATCCAACTGCCCAATACCTTAACGAATTGGGTAAACGAGACGTCTCTGAGACATTTTCTAAACTCTATTGACTATTGTCACCGAAACTGCCAACAACTGTTGAAAATCAACACAACTTACACACAAAAGTACGAAAGCTTGATATTTGCATATTTTTCTCTCACTCATAAATATACGTTCTTTTCTATAAAATAAAAGTGGTAGCAATCGTTTTTGCATTAATGTTTTTAAAGTTCGTTATTATCATTCATGTATAAACTATGCATTCTATTGTTACTGCCATTTTTTTTATGGTGAGCTTCGAAAAACATGTTGTACCTTATTTTTTTGAGGCCAGTATATATATATATATATATATATATTTAATAATCAACAGTAACAGATTACAGGTACACTCACATATGCATGCCTGTGTGTGCTGTAACCTAGTGAATATAGTCGCGGACTTGTGAACAGTGCGTTTTGAGATCGAGCCCTTTTGGAACTGAGATCTACCATGTTAAGGGGCTAATTCACGTAAATCCTCAAAGTTGACTTAGTCCACGCGTCGACATGACGTGAAAATTAGGACAGTATTTACAAATTTTTTATGTGACAAATGGTTCAAATTTCGCAATGTTTGGTATAATACTTCATAAATTATTAAAAAATTCAAAATTATACAGCTAAAAGCTCATTTCAGTACAATGAGAAAGGTATACTTTAATTGTATGAAAAATTTCATGCATGTATATATAACAGATTTTGAGAAAAGGTACATCGAAAACAGCCAATTTAACATTGTCAGTATAGAGTGAGAGAGAGATAGGTTTCTAACTAAAATCTTAAGGAAATACACAATTGTATAGCTTAAAACTGAGAGCAATGTGAAATCCTTAACCGGATCCTTAACCAGAATCACTTAACCGGATATACAGGATTGTTGAAATTCACTTAGCTTCAGTTACAGCTCCTTGTTACGATCCTTCTCGAATCTCGATAGCTGGGTCAACTCCAAGGTTATTTAGCCGCACTAGTCCTGGTGGATTCTACGACGAGTATCAGTTTCAGGACGCGCGACCAATCAGTCGCTGTGTTCACCTTTTCTAATACTTGGATTTCACGCTTAAGGATCTCAAAGATTAACCACTAAATTCACTTACTTAAGAAATGGGTATAAATAGTAGTTATATTTGCATACAATCAAGTCATCTCAAATTTTTAAACTAAAACCACAGTTAAAGAATAGTTTACCCAAGAGGATTAGTAAAAGAACCTGAAGAGAACACCCTTACACAAGAACGTACATCTGTTAAATAGAGCAAAAACATGCCTCGTCAGAGAAAATAAGACCTTTTCAGTCATTCAGAGCCCATTTTTTATATTGCCTCGCAAGTTGAAGCCATTTTCTTCGATGCAATTATGCCAACATAGGAGAAATGGACATCCTTCGACAATAAATTTCATTGTACTGCTCTCTTAGAACATGAGTAAAGGCCTTCAAATTTCTTTGAAAAGTTAGTTCTTCAACTGTAGCAAGTCAGGTAATTCTTACACACACATATTCCAATGTTTGTCTGACATATCAATAACCCATGATCCAATGCAATTTTCATACTCTTTTTTTTTCAACGGTGCCTATACTCTAGTGGTAATACTCTTTTACCAGAGCAGTGCTTTAACAGTTTGGAAATTGTGAAGTTTCTGAAATACTACCGTACTTAGCGTGCATATCATTGAACATTCCATTTTGTGATCTAAGATAAATCGTACATTTTACATATTGCAGCAACAATAGATAAGCTAATGGATAGCTTATATTTTCAAATTTATACCCACAACACCGGCTATTGCCACTTACTGCAGTGTTTCTCAAGCTATGGGGCGTGCCCCCTACGGGAGCGTTATAAATCTGCGTGTGGGTTCGAGCATATTAACCCTCCAACTCATACCCTTTCATACTCAGTTTTTACTAAACAGTGCATAAATGATACTTTAATACATTTTAAGTGATTTATTTACCGTAAAATCCGGCGTATATAGTGCACACCTATACTTTCAAACTGCGTTTTTTAATTTTAAGTTATATTCATCGTATAGCGTGTACCCCCTTTTTTACGAAGTAACCTGCAATGTATGTTAGCAGTGCTATTATTTTTAAAGCTATTCATTCAAGATATTGCCCCAAGATTATGAAAAACAGTATATTTCTATTAAAACAACCCTTTAAGTTCATAATGTATAAGTAAGTATGTATATGTATATAATATGTAAGTATGTATAGATGTAATCATAAGTAAGTAACAATATTCCGATCTTTGTAGAAGTCTAAGTTTTTTTAAATGCATATCGCTTTTTTTATTTTTGAACCTATCATTTTTATACCCGGCGTATAACACGCACCCATAAATTTCAAACTTAATGTTTGTGATAAAAGTGCGCGTTGTACGCCGGATTTTACGGTACTTAAAAACTCTGAAAAAATTTTCCGTGTATGCGTAAATGATACTTAGGAATATTTATACATTAATCATGTTTCTGATCATATATGCACTACTGATGGTTATAAACCATAATGCTTAAATTAATAAAGAAACTTGCTATCTAATTATATTAAAAGGCATTTTTAAGTTAAGTTAACAAGTAATATTAAAAATAATATTGTAAATTTCTACTTAGGTCAACACAGAAATATTTTATTTTAGTTATATTTTATCAAATAATTAAAATTAATATAAATATGTATACACATACGAAAGAATCACAATATTAACCCTCCAATTGGACAGAACGGATTTTGCCGCCCTACTAGAGAGGCTTCGAAAATGGACAAAACGGATTTTTCTGCCTTCAAGTAACGTTTTCAAAAGCGGATTAGCCGCACTTTTCTGAAATCCTTTCCCCCTTTTAAGGTTTAACATCTTGAAAGATAATGAGGGACGGAGGAAGCAACACAGCAGGAGTTTTATGGCTCGCAGGGAACCCCGTGTTTTCACCCCCCAATCGTAAAAAATCGGGAGAAATTTCTTTACAACCCAAGAAATGTTTCTTTGCTAGCTTTTGAAACATGATTAATTTATTATAAGATACCGAAAAAATAAAACATCAACCTCTTTAAAATTTGGAACCTTTTCAATTTTCCAACCACTAAAAATAAATAAATTTAAACTTCAAATCATTTGAAACATTTTCTTACACTTCGATAAAAATAATAACGAAAATAAAACTAATTAAGATTTATTAGTTGTTTTTTTTTAGATTTCAAAGCCTAAGTTTTCAGGGAAGTTTAAGTACAGTGCCTGGTGGTTATATATTGTTAAAATACACCGAATTATATTTGAATTTTAAGTGCTTGAACTTCAGTTTACATCAAAGACGACATGAATGAAGATTTTCACACATTTTTTTTATAACTTGAATGTTTGAATAAATGGTAATCAAAAATATACGGAAACATTAAATCAATTTTAAATTCGAGCTATTGAAAAACATTCGAATTATATATTGTTCAAAAATATCTATTTATACAAAATACCTAAACATTTATCTTTTTTAAAGGCTAACTGAATAAGTAATTAAAATCTGGATATGTTTTGAAATCTCGACCTTATAAAGCTAGAAATTTTATGTTAGAAATTCCATTTGAAATTTCGAAAAAAAAATGCATCGCGCAGTTAAAAATTATTTACCATAAGTTTTAGCAATTGTTTGAGTATAATAAAAATTTCAAATTTTATTATATAGCTTCTTTGGTATCTTTTAATATATTTCGGCCGCGGTAGCCGAGTGGTATAGGTATCGGAACGTGGCTTGCTTTGTCACGAGTTCGAGCCCAGTACCACTAAAGACCCGCCGTGTAGGGCAGCGATGCACGTTAAATCTGTCGAGAGCTGAAACGTTCTCCCGTTGGTGTGGTGGGGTAGTTAGGAGAGGGGGTGCCAGCTCAGGTGTCGTCCACGTCATTTGACCATGGTTCAAAATTACGTGGTCCGTCGCCAAAAGCCCTCGTGTAGCTGAACAGTGCGACGTTAATATTCAATCATTCATTTAATATATTTCTAAGATTTCATACAATTAGGTTGAAAACCGCATGCTAAGAGCAAAAAATATACTAAAAAACTTGATGAATATACAATTACAATAAATTCTTACATAGAGAAGCAAAACTGAGAAGCTAAAGCGTAGGAATAAAACGCCCACGAAATTCATCGTGGCATGGGCAAGAGGTACGCCTGTCGTTGGCTTTGAGCACCATACAGGTGACAGTACGATTTTAACTCGGCGAAATTCCCCGAAGGGACGATAGATGGCGACACGACCTCTATCTCCACCTCCACAATTTCTGCATGTTAACTGAAGGAGAGGGAAATATTCTCCAGTCCCTGCGCTCGTGATTAAGCCCACAAGACTACGGACCCACTGATTTAACGAGCACGTAGTCCGTGTGTACTCGGAGGGTGTTTGGTGGCATCGGGCATTGAACCTAGGCCTTCCGGTCTGGAGTCCGATGCTCTAACCACTAGGCTACCCACGGTCCAAAAAATATTTTATAATTAATTTAACTATACTAAGTTAGCAACAAGTTTAATAATTACTAGTGACCCCATGAGCTTGTCATATATAAAATTACTTTCAAAAATTAACACATACCTTGATAATTTGTACGGTTTATAATTAATCTCGTACTTGCCAACTAAAAGTTACGCGATTTGCTCCCCAATGCCACCACTTTTCACGTAGACGCACGTATGTGATGTATTGGGGGGGAGGTAGAAAAGAAAAATAATTCAGCAAATGGTCTGGAATAAGTAAATTCTTCTCAAACACTGTCAATGTCTTTTTATTTCATTCCAAAACCTTCGGATTAATTTTATGAGTAGAAGTGCCCAGAAAAGATTGAACTCTGCAAAGACGTATATATACGTCCGTGAGTATTGACGCTTTGGCTGATCAGGACGCTTATATACTCTGTTGGCACTTAAGAGGTAAAAGTCGTATGGAGGGTGGCTTGATGGAAATTATGATTGAATATTCGGTCACAATTAGTGAAAGTTTCAGAAGCATTGACTTACTGGATTTCTATGGTTGTGAAGTGTTCGCATCTGGATAAGTGTTTAGTCATAATACTTACTATACTTATAACTATATTAAGAAATGTCATCCCATCGACAAACGAGTTTATTTCATTGGAACGAGAATTGAAATCAAATTTTAAGGTACTGAAAAATTCTGTTAGCGATTGAAATAATTAATACAATGTTTTATTATTTATATCAGTGCTCTTCAAACAGTGTTCCACGAGTCACAATAAGAAAATCGAAAAGAAACTGATAAAAGTGTATTCAAAAGGGTTTTACGTTCTCTAAACTGTTAGCATACCCACGAGAATTTAAAGGTCATCCCTGTCATTAAGAAACTGAACATTTTATTCATACATAATAATTTTATTTTGCTATAGTTTTTAAAATTCTATTATAATATAATAAAAGAATATTAAACGCGCGCGCGCGTGCGTTTTATTTTTATATACTATAAATATTACTTATTAGATTGTGAATATTTTATCTCCTAATTTCCACGAGATAATTGTATACTCGTTTGTACAATGTCTTGCAAAACTAAATAGTTTTCAAATGGAAAATGTACCTTGTTTTATATTTTTGAAAAAACACCTTCAACATATTAACAGACTCGATGTTAAAAATATAAACTTAAGCAAGAACAGATCCTAAATCTTAGGTTGCAAATTCATGCAAAATACACAGTATTTCTCGTACAACTATAAACATTTTAATGCCTTTCAGAACAATGTGTATAAGTGAAAAATATTTCTCAACGTGTGTGGCAACAAAAATGAAGTATAAAAACAACTCAGAACATGTAATGTGATTGCAGTTATTCTCAATAAACCTAGACTTTGCCCATATGCAAGCACATATCCCAGTTACTAAGCATAATTCATGAGTAGATGACACTTGGATCACAAAACTCTAATAATGAGTATATAGTATCAAAAGTAGATAAAAAATTTTAATGATAAGTGTAATCCTTTTTTAATTGCCTTTACATTAATCTAATGTTGATCTACATTAAATATTATTTTAAGATGTATTCTTCTAAGTGTGTGTGGTACAGGGTTCTACGAAAATAATTTATAGTTCTAGGGGTTCCACGAAAACAACATCTAGTTCTAGGGATTCCATGAGTTGAAAAATTTGAGTACCCCTGATTAATATTATATTAAAAAATACTAGTTACAGTGAGATATATTTGCTTGTACTTGATAAAAAAAATTCAGTTGGCACAACGTTTGCCATTCGATAACAGACGAAGAAATCATTCGTTTTGGACGGAGAGTTTGATATGAGCAATGTCCAGTTTTAACTTGTTTAAGTAGTCAATGTCTGCAATAGAGCAGATGAAACTGAATGTATTAACGCTAAATATAATTGTAGAATATTTATTTCATTATTACTCTTTCGTGTTAGACGTGAATACTAATAGCTTGTAAGAAGAAAATTTCAATCAGGGTTGGTAAGTATTGTGCACACGAAATAGAAAAAAGAGCGTTAGTACTTAATGAAAACAATTCTTATTTGCCTCATTTGCATTTTGAGGTGATATTTTGGTAAATTCAGAATAGCCGTTTGCTAATGTTTTCTTTTGACTAGAGTGCAAAATTAAAAAAAAAAATTAAAACTGATAAATAGCTTCTCTTTTCAAAGTGAAATATTCGTATGAATCAATTATAAAGTGATGTAAAAATCTCGGTTATTGCATTTAAAATAAAAAGTATTTATAATATATTAAATCTGAAGTGGAAAAATAAAACGTCTAGCTGAAAATAAAAATGAAAACATGACCGTGAAACTTCCTCCTAAGATTAATGGGAAGTATACTGCTATCAAGAAAGTGAAGTCTCTGATCCTAAAAAAAAAAACAAATTTCCGACTCAAAGATTCATTACATCGAAACTAGGATTGCCTTTCAGCACTGTAAGTAAAGTCATTCATAAAGATTTAAAGTTAAAAAGGTGTTTAAACCTGGAGTGCATTTGCTGTTTCCAAAATATATTGATGAATGAGTGAGTGAATATTAACGTCGCACTGTTCAGCTACACGAGGGCTTTTGGCGACGGACCACGTAATTTTGAGCCATGGTCAAGTGACGTGGACGACACCTGAGCTGGTATCCCTCTCTCTTAACTACCACACCACACCAACGGGAGGACGTTTCAGCTCTCGACAGATTTAACGTGCATCGCTGCCCTACACGGCAAGTCTTTAGTGGTACTGGGATTGAGCTCATGACATGCCTGCCATGATCCGATACCTTGACCACTGGGCTACCGCAGCCCCAATATATTGATGAAAGAAACGTGAATTGTAAGAAATTGTATGAAAAACACCTAGCTGCTCAGAAATTGAAATTTGTGTTCCCAACGGGATTCATGATAGTTGCAGTATTTTGTTACAACGGTGAACTAAAATTTTTAATGTCTCATATAATCAAAAATAATTTACTTTACTATCGGCAGAATATTTTAGAACCAATTTTTAGAAGTAGAAATTCCAGCTTTATATGGAAAGGGCATTGATAAATATGAGCTGAATATGGGTAAAGTCTCTAGTTACACGTCTAAGGCGATTGCCGCTTAATTTGCAAGGAAAGAGTCAAAAACAGGACTGAAATGTATCTCATTTGATTAAACACGCGTCAAATCACCTTACGCTTCTGCAATGGACTTAAGTGTTTTCGGTTTATTAAAACGAGCTTTAGGAAAACGGTATCCAAGAACACTGAACGGACTTTACAAAACGGTATAAGAAGAATGGAGTAAAATTGGCGTAACAGTACTAAGAAAAAGTTTACTTTAAAGGAAAATTCAAGTTAAAGGTATTGCCAAAATTTATGACTATAAGAAGTAAATAAATCACAAAAAATTCGGCATGTATAGATAAAAATTAACTATTAAAAGTGTTTCCATAAAGTGCGAACGACCATCTGTATATATGAGTGAGAGAATCATGAATACTAAAATATTTCACGATATTCTGAAATATAGAATTAAGTTATTTTCCTTCTCTAGCATGAACAATAGAAAATGTGATGTATGATATTCAAATGTTATTTATTAATTAAGACAGTGTTTCTCAAAGTGTGGGGCGCGCCCCCCTGGGGGGCGCGATGACCCTACAAGGGGGGCGCGAGCGTATTGAAAATTTAAAGATTTTTTTTTAAAAAAATAACCGGAAAGAGAAGTAAAACAAAATGCTTTCTTCCATAATAAAAAAAAATACACACAACAACACTGACATAATTTATGTTTATTATCTGGCTTTTTTCCGTCATCAAATAGCTATCTTTGATCCCAAAACCAAATTAAAGAAAAAAAAACATTTTGTTTTATTTGCTGTATTTCCTCAATGAGAGATTTTTTTATTACGTTTTAACATAAAATATTACTCGTTAAAAGAAAAAACGAAACCCAGACCCTGAGAAAAGTTCTAAGAAGATAAACAATTCACCACTGTAATTATTATTGAAATATTGTACATTAGTTGTAGAAAAAGAAAAGGAAGTCATGATTCACTTTTCAGCCAGGCTGCACAGTACGTTTGCTAATCATTTGATTGACCTTCAATCTTATGGTATGGTTATTCAATATTAGTTCTCTCTCTCTCTCTCTCTCCCTCCCATCTTTTATGTGTTTGCTTTTCGCTTAGGGAAATTGTAAATATTTGAGTTTTGCGATATTTGGAAAAGAATTGATTGGTTTATCATTTCTGTAGGATAATTGAAAAGTGTCTGATTTGCGTCCTTTATTATGGTCTTGTACTTTTGAATCATTTTAGTTCAGTTTTATTGGATTTTTTCTCAAATCATCAAAGAATTGAATAGTCCTTGAAAGAAGGTAAGTATACTTTCTATAAATTAAAATATTCACTAGAATTCCGATTTGTATCGTGTACAGTAAAAGTAATTCTAAACAAATGATTGGGGTGACTGAGTCCCCCGCACTACCATTAATGTTAGTATCGAGTACGCGCCTGCTCCCGGGTTAAAACATTTTGAAGTCTTCTCGCTTTAAAAGTTAAAAAAGTAACACAATTATTCTTCATCGGAATTTTATATTTTTTTCATAATTTAACATTAATTCTAAATGCTAATTGTGTGAGGTTTAAAATTACAGTTCTTTTAAACAGTTATTTACAATTATAGCATTTATCTTAAAAAAAAATCATTTTACATTTTTTGTATACAATGTCGTGCACACAGTTTTACTCTCCTTACAGTTCAGCTATTATATCAAGAATAATGTTTTATTTTTTAAAAAATGAACTCGTGCGAAGAGTCGGTGTTTTAGCCAGTATACGTTTGATGTATCAGTACTGAAGAAGGTATTTTATAAATAATTTCTTATTACTGAATTTGGCCGCGGTAGCCGAGTGGTATAGGTATCGGATCGTGGCTTGCCTTGTCACGAGTTCGAGCCCAGTACCACTAAAGACCCGCCGTGTAGGGCAGCGATGCACGTTAAATCTGTTGAGAGTTGAAACGTTTTCCCGTTGGTGTGGTGTGGTAGTTAGGACAGAGGGGTGCCAGCTCAGGTGTCATCCACGTCACTTGACCATGGTTCAAAATTACGTGGTCCGTCGTCAAAAGCCCTCGTGCAGCTGAACAGTGCGACGTTAATATTCAATCAATCAATCAATCTTATTACTAAATTAAGAACAAGTTTAATAATTATTAGGGACTTCCACGGGCTTGTCATGAAGAGGAAAGTTTTTCAAAGGAAGGTTTAATATCAGAAATTGACACTTAAAGAGTTATTTTTCTATATTTAGCTGAGATCTATATTTTGTCTTCAAGGCATCCACTGCAGAAAATCCGGTTTGAAAAAGGTAAGATGTTGAAAATGGTAATAGTATACGAAGTGCTTTTGTTTTCAGTACAGATAATTCCTCATCCACCTCTACCCCAAATTCAAAGAGCGATTTATTACAAAATTCCCTTTTGATTTTTCACTTGATGTGAAATCTATGAAGATTTCTTCTTCGGAAGTTGAGAGCCCTTCTGGAGTATCTTGAAATAGATCCCTAATCCACTCGTAACTTGCTACCAAGCTGTCCTCATCCAGAAAATACTTTTTAAAATTCTTTGCCAACATAGCTAAATGATTTTACATGTTTTAAAAACAACTTTCTCACGTTGTTCTACAGATTTGTAAGTTTTAACACATATCGAGCTGGGGCTTTTTTCCCATCATTTATTTCAAAGGTGGTAAATCCCAAATTTTAGTATTTTTGAGAAGATCGCCTTGATTTAATTTTCGGAACCATGCTCGTTCGTCTGTGTACTTATTGATTCTTTATTATGGTCGAATGTTTGCTTACAACTTAAAAATGTATGTATGATATTGTTTTAATCTACTGCCGTAAATACTTAATTACCGTGAATTACAATTAACGTGGAAATTAAAAAAAAATGTACATTCAAGCTAGATTCGGTAGCTATAGGAGTATCGAGTCGACCAAAACTGACTGGAATTGTACGAGGAAAAGCATTTTTACATGTTTTGCGCAGACGTCCGATAGGTTGCCCAGACTCACGCAAAAGTACACTATAATGCCAGATGTGATGGATATGATAGAGAGCGACATTGACTAGTCTATTTTTCTAATGACATTTGTACTTTGAGAAATGAATGCTGAAGGAAATAAATCTTTAAATACATCATTTTGCGATCTCTTCCAATTTAAAAATTAGAGAAAGAAAAATAACACAATTCTAAGTAATATATATATATATATATATATATATATATATATATATATATATATATATATATATATATATTACTTAAAAGTTACATATACACAAAATTTAATATACTTATCGTATTAATTTGTACGGTTTATAATTAAGATCGTATTGTAACTTTAGCGTCTCTCTCTCAAAGTGCATTTTTATTGCAGTAAATACATTATTGTTGTACAGGGGGGCGAGACAAAAATTATGATTGAAAACTGGGTCGCCAGTATTGAAAGTTTGAGAAACACTGCTTTTAATGTATGAGTGGTGCACAGAGTATTTTTATGACTAATTAATTAATACTAAATTAAGAACAAGTTTAATAATTATTAGCTACTTCCATGGGCTTGTCTTACAGAGCAAATTTTTTCAAAGGAATGCTTATGATTAGAAATTGACCCTCTGAGTTCATTTTCTATATTTAGCTGATATCTATATTTTGTATTCTAAGCAACCACCGCATTTTGTAATATGTTCCAATTTAAAAATCAGAGAAAAGAAAAATAACTTAGTAATTATCCTATTACTTAACTTTTTTTTGCTTAAAAGTAACATATACAAAATTTAATTTTTATGTCATGAATTTGTACGGTTTATAATAAATATTGTTGCTTTATCGTAAAAGTGCATTATTATTGCATTTAGTAAATTATTATGTATAAGAGGGGGGCGCGATAAAAATTGTGATTGAAAAGGGGGGCGCCAGTATTGAAAGTTTGAGAAGCACTGAATTAAGAGGAAGATTTTTAGAGATTTTATCTTAATATTTTTAAGGAAATTCGACAATATGAAGTTTAAAGTGATGTTTTTTTTCAAAGATAAATAATCATTTTTGTATAGTTATATATGGAATTGAATATTATATTTTTCATTTGAATTTCTTTTTGTCGAAACTATGAAATGAAAATGACAAATAACTGCATATTCAAATTATTGCGAAGTTATTATCATTCAAAAATAATTTTTGTATAAAGAAATTTAAAGCATGAAAAAGCCGGATGGTAAAATTAGAATCATTTCCAGAAAGAAAAGTTGACCATACATAAATATTTTTACTTCAAAATTTATGTTAGAAATTGTTCTAATCATAATTATGTATTCATTAAAGCTATTTTTATTTAAATTAATATCAAAATAAAAAAAAGTCATCATAGTATCTCAGATGTCATATTAACTACTTTTAACAGCGGACAAAAAATAAATTCATAAAAAAATAATATTAATTGTGAAATAGTACTCCAGAAACTGTTACAAAATAAGTTATGAACATACTAAAAATCTGTTTCTTCTTTAAGAATACCTTTACTTTAAGAAAGTACCATGAATGCCGTTGATACATAATTAAATCTTTTTTTGTATGTTTTTCTTGGCGTATAAACATTAAATATGAAGCGATTTTCTTAAGTATGAAGCATTAAATACAACGGTATTATAAGCTTTTAAGTCGTTTCAAAGGCTAAATTAGCTTTCCTTAAGGATTTAAATATTAATTATGAAATTCTAGGGAGACTTAGTAAAAGTAATTTACTTTTTGTCTTCGTCTTATTTAGATTAGAAAAGCAGAAATGCAGAAAAAGCATTAAATGTTCCATACATTATTTTCTAAAGGAGAAAGTAAGATAAATAATATGGAGTCCTGATAATTGAAAATGGTTTCATATCACAGCAATTAAACAGTTTCTTTAATGCGTGAAGCTATTTGAAGTTAATTTAATTTAATTTGAATTAATAATTTCCTAAGAATTGTATCTTTTAAACAGTTTTGTAATATTTGTTATGTATAAGGTTAATATATTGTTATTTCATCATAAAGAATTTTTTATATTCGATAAAAGAATTGGCTCTAAACTTATATGGTACTTTGTTTGGAAAACTTTTTGAATACTTTTTTTTCAAGATTTATTTTAAATATTATAGATCATACATAGTATTGATCCCTCGAAATTCAATATAAAAAAGGAAAAAAAAAATATTTCAAGGTCAGATTTATTGTGAAGCTTAAATATAGCCACCCTTCTGCAGGGCACAAAAGTTGATAACATGAGTTTTGTGTGCGACTGCTATGGCTGAAGATGACAACTACTGCACTCCATGGTATTAAATGAAAAAAATTTTGAAAGTGTTGATGGAGTATGGCGGCCCATATTACATACACATGCAGAGGTGCCTCCTTCTGCAGATCGCAAACAACAAAGGACAGGAATAAAAGCCTTTAACGCAGATTTTCTCAACCTGTGGGGCGGGCCCTCTAAGGAGGCTTGATAACCCTGCAAGGGAGACGCGAGCGTATTGAAAAAAGACGAGAACAATTATTATTTTTAAAAATTATTAATTTACTGAAAGATAACAAATGATAATACATTCTGACATAAAAAGGAAATGCAAATTCACGCTGATATTATACACTTATAAGCGTATCAGTAGTGCACAATGTACTTGATCATTAATTTAACAATATTAACAAGTTAAGAACAAATTTAATAATTACTCGTGACCCCATGGCCTTGTCACGAGTATGATTATACAAAAAAATCAGCCTTTTTTCTTCAAAATTTGAATGGTTTATAATTAATCCTTTAACTGCTGATTAAAAGTTATGGGATTCGCTTCCCAATACCACCGTTTTCCACGTAGGCGCGCACATGTGGTGAATTTGGAGGGGGGTTAAAAGGAATAAATAAGTCCTCTGAAATAAGTAAATCCTTCGCAAAACCCTGATTAGGTCATTTTATTGCATTCGGAATAGTTTAATGGACAGCAGAAATATCATATTTCGGAGAGACGTATATATACGTCCTGGGAAATTAATGCACTGACTGAGTGAGACGCTTATATACGCTGTAGGAACTTAAGAGGTTTAAGCCGTATTGTAGCTTTGTGTTAGGGTTTACTATTATTATTAAATCCAATGCTTTATTTTAGTATGGAAAGAGGGGAAGGTGCGATGAAAATTACGATTGAATTTTGGGTCGCAAATATTGAAAGTTTGAGAAGCACTGCTTTAACGACTGGCCTGACAAGGGACTCATTTCGTTTCAGTCGTCAAAGGCATGCACAGCCTAAATGAAGACTGGTGGGTCGGTGGATCAGATAACAGGTCGGTCAAGGTTAACTGCTTGTCGCCGAAGAGGTGATCCATGAATTGAGCACTAGATGGCAGCACAACCTAACAATCCTGATTTATTATGCATTTGTTAATAGAGAGTCTAACTAAGATATTCTCAACAAATCACGACTAGTGATTGAAGACGACAATTGCGCACGCATGAACTAGACCGCCATCTCAACAAGAGATTACTTGCAACGTCAAAAAAAAATAAATAAAACGTTCGAACGACACTCAAACTTACTGGAGATGTATAGAAATTACAGTAATTACCTAGAAGCACAAGCTTCTCTCAATGTCATTCAGAAAGTAAAGCAGAAAAAAAAACTTTCTCTAAGAAGGGGGTATGCAGCGGCACCTCCTTCTGCAAGTCTCAAACAACAAAGGATATGAATAAAAGCCCTTAACGACTGGCCTCAACAGGAACTTCTTTCGTCTCAGTCGTCAAATGAATACACGGTGTAGCTACGGTCCAGTAGGTTGGTGGATCAAATAAACCCTGCCAAGGTCAAAAGTTTGTCGCCGAACACACACTGTCAAAGTTAAGCAAAGTAGCAGTTAGTGTTGTATTATGTTGCAGTAGTGCTCCAATGTTTGAAAGCTCGAGCAGACCAAGGAAGAAATGTAATAAGGTAAAATAATAGTAATATTAATTGTAGTTTGTAATATAAATTCGTACATGGTCCTAATAGAATATGCCCACCGATAATTTATGGAGGTATGTGAAGACAACATGCCTTAAAAGTTCACAGATTCGGTGCTAGTTGGTCATTGTACTCGCAATGTGTCCAAAAGAATAGAATCCAGTACCACCCAAGTTGTAATACTGAAGGGAGAATTAGTATGGCAATGCGAACTGAACATATTAGAAGATTCTCTCCCTAACGTCTTCAGACGAAACTGCCCATGCAATTGAATGACCAGTTTTTGTTTATTTAAAATACTAATGTAGTAATTTAATTGCTATAATTACGCTTTTGAATTATAAAAACAATCAAATAAGATTTCAATTATATATTTACATAATTAATAATACAAAATTTATACTTAAACAATACTATTTTGTGATTTATCTATTTGGGCAAATTATATACACAATCGCTACAATTATTCAAGTCAACTCCTCTATTCACCAACTCGTCTCTTTCCTCTCACAAGATGAAATGCATTTTTCAATCATTTAGTTCTAATGTTATATATGTTTAGCAAATTAATTATAAGGTTTATGTGTTTAACACATGTAAAACATATAAATTTATAATTATATAGGTTTAACAAATGTTTTAAATTTACAACACTTGATACAGAACAATATGTTTTTGAAAAATAATTGATATTTTACATAATTTTTACTCTTTTTTTGAAAAAAAGATAAACAATGCTGACGATTAGCCTATTTATTAAAATTAAGTTCCATTTTAGGATTTTTGTGAGTTTTCACTGAGCTGTTGGAATAAGTGGATTTTTAAGTTTTGAATTTTTACATAAAATATTGTCACAAAAGTATAATAAAATGTCTATATATCCAATAAATCAAAAGTCTCATTTTTCTTTGCTTAGCATGAACAAATATATCACGAACTCGAATTTGTAATCCTGACCCAGTAAATTGGACTTCCATAAGTCAATCGATATTTCTAGCGATTAATTTGCAACATTCACCGAAACATTCCTGTTACTGTTTCCCCAATCTAACATAAGCAGACGGAATAGAATATTCACTTTCCAGAACTTTCCGTATGCCCACTTGACGTGCAAGTTTCGAGTTTCCCAATTGTGAAGGGTGTTCGAAAACGAATGGAATTTCCACTCTGAGCTAATATTCTATTGAAAGCTAGGTAATCATATGTTTCGTTCCAAACGGCGGGCAATAGAACACAAAACGTGAGTCAAAATTTTAAAAGTTAAATAGCATTTGCATTCGATGAAAGTTTTGAAGTGGCTTCTAGTAACAGGGAGAATAAGTTTATGACGCTGATCAGGAGATTTAGGATGAAATATTTGATCTTTAATCACCTCTTCAGTTGCTAGATGTGGATATAAAAGAAATTTACAATGTCTCTGAGTTTTAGAATAGAGAATTAATATTTGTAATTTATTTCTGTTGAATCCACTTCTGTTGTTTGTCTTAAATAAGAATATTTGAATTAATGACATGTTTGGAAATTGCAGTGGAATTTCTTTTTTCTAAAATAGATTAGACATTTTCTTGCAAAATATTTTAAATTTGTAAGTTGTTTTGGAGTATACAATAAAAACTTAATTAATTTTTATGTTTTTAATTTACAAAAATTATTTTGTCTTTAACGTATAACTCAATTTTAGATGAATTTATCACCGATAGCTGTAATAAACCTGAAAAATTTTTACTATTTTATTATTAAAATGTCCTGGTACTTAGAATGAATTATTGTTTCAAATCACTTTAAATTACATTTCTTTCTCTCTTTCTCTTTCTTAGCCTTTTCGAACTCGTTCAAGCTGTCCTTTATTGTTCTGCTTATTTTTATCGATTAATCAAATGTACATTATCTTACAAAACAAATCCATATTATATAAGATATTTCACATGTCCGCTTATAACCACAGCGATTATTAATAAGAAAGTACGTATTTAGCTTTTTTAAAAAAAAATTAGCGCTAAATAAAGGATATTTGTTTTGTACATGGATTTTAACTCTTGTGAGCTTAATTTTATTATCCTCTTAATAGAAAGATTTAATGGACGATTCAACAACAACAGCAAAGAACACAAATTATTTGCAGTAATCAGTTGTTTGCCGTAGCCAGGGGTTGCGTAAATAAATAAAAAAATCATGTTGAACCCCTTAACCGGCGATTAAAAGTTACACATTTTTTACATAAAAACGCGTGCTGTGTATGGGGGGGGAAGGATCAAATAAGAAAATCCCTCTCAGAAAGAAAGAAATTCTTCGCAAACACTATCAAGGTCATTTAGTTATATTTAAAAGTCTTTAGAATAGTTTTACTGGTAACAACGCAATGAATGCAATAGTGTTTAGGAAAGACATTTCTATACAACATGGGTAGTTAATGTACCGACTGAGTGAGACGTATATATACGTCAACGGAAGTCAAGGGGTTAAGGCACTGCAGTTATTTTATCAAATCAAGAATTTTAAGACTCCCCTTAATTTGATAAATTGACAAAAACCTGTATAATAAATAAAGCACTAATTCATATTCAAACATTACGTACATTCGGTTAACTTAGTTGATAATAACACTTTTTTTTTAATGTTGTGTATGTCAAATGAGATCACATTAAAGGATATGGCTAATTGAAAATGAAAGGTGAAAAACCATTAAATAAGAATCCACCTAAAATTTTTTGCTTAGAAAAAAAATGCTATTAGCATAGATTTCTTTCATTAAGAAATACTTCGCTTTTTTCATTTCCTTAAAACGAACATAACAAAGTAAAATAGGTGAGAAAAAATATTTGACACATTACATTACCTATAAAATTTCCCCTTGTTTATAATTAGCATCTAAGAGGCAGCCTAATTAGTAGAGAGATATAATGAATAACTAAAAAATTGCATCAACTATCAAGACATTTTTTTTTTTATTTTAGGTTAAGTTATAGTAATTATATTCTTAATGATCGATCCTTAAACCTTAAATGGAAAAAATAAATTTCTTCTCTTGCAACTAAAATTAATAAATCTGTTCTTCAACAGGAAAAGGAATCTCATTAAACTGTTTATTAGTAGCTCGTTGAAATGTACGTGGTAAATGCTTCATTATTATTTATATATTCTAGATAAACAACTCCTTAGTTTCTTTTCTTTATGGCAGGCTTTTGACATTTTTTGCAGTTTTCTTATTGACTCTAACGAAAACGAATATAAGTATTTTTTAAGCTAGCTACAATTAGGAAATATGAAGCCTATTTTTTTCCATCCTTGGAAATGAAATAATTGCATAATCTTTATAAAAATCAACATGATCTTTGTAAAAGATAATGATTAAATTGCATAAATTTCAATCATCAGAATATGTTTTATGGAAATTTAAAGTTAATTTGAATCTTTGATTGCTTCTGTATCATAAATTATTATGACTCACCTTAAAATATTTATTATTTGCACGAGATAATATAATAATAAATTTTGATAGTACTAAAGAAAGAACGGATTGCAAGTATCAGATTTATTTTTATGTCATATTTTTAATGATTTAAATAATATAAAATTTAATTCTTCTTCATTTAAAAATAGCATTTCAGTATTTCAGTTTTTATACTAATATTTTTTTAAAATTTTCAATCTACCTTCAATGCGATATTTGCTTACATCTTGCGTATCATGTATCAGCTTTTATAAATACCTATTAAATTTTTATACCAAATACAATGCATTTTCCAAATTTCTGCTTCTCATTTCAGTTATCATTTAAATAGAAATCGAAAAAGAATTTTTATTTTGAGTTTTTCATTGGCATAATTATTATATCCTTTTTTTTGGTTTAAAGCTTACGCATAATTGCAACTGTATTGACAACATTATAGGATAGGAAGTAGATGTTCACCGATTCGGAGAGAGCGCGGACAACACATGTGAAATCGGGGTTGCCAACTTGGCGAGTTATTTTGAATGTTATCATTGTTGATATAGTACATAAAAAAATCCCTTTTTCTTATAAAGTATATAACACAATAGAGCATCATTAGTGTCCTAAATTATTTTCTTCGCATTTATTGGAATTCGCCCTTCTTAATTTTGATATAAATCAATTTACATTATTTTTTACATTAATTATTTGATTCGCTTTCGATGCTTTATTTAATTTATTATTCTGATTTATATAATACTAGCGGTCCCGACAGACGTTGTCCTGTACACACGTCTAAATCCGAAAATTACAAACTTTTTTTGAATAAGTTGTAACAATCTTTACCGTTATGATGACATTTTCTATAAAGAAAGTTATTACAATACCTGACATCATCACCTGTACACTTAACAGTTTTTGGTTAATCCTTGAGGGGTATAAATAAACAAATGCAACGGTTTGCCAAACCTTGAACATGCAAAATAAAATTGGCCGTGTGAAAAGCAAGGGTTTTCGAAATCTAAGCCACAAATTGTCATTGTTTGACCTTGTGACTTATTAATGCTCATAGCAAATACCAAGCGAATTGGAAATAGCAAACATTTGAATGGGTAGGTGAGTCCGAAAGAATCATCGATATTTGTGGTAGAAGTAAAACTTCACCTTGAAGTTTGCCGCTCAAAATAGTGGCCTCAAGAATTTTGCCCAAGTTTGTTGTTTTTTTAACAATCGCGTGCCCTTACATAATTTTGGTGCATTTTTAACTAATTGCGATATCGGACCGAATTGTAAATCTAAATCATTCTCGAATCCAATTGAACCCACACAAAAAATATCATCCAATTTGGTCCAGCCGTTTAGGAGGAGTTCAGTCACATAC
This sequence comes from Trichonephila clavipes, assembly GCA_019973935.1. Lineage (NCBI taxonomy): Eukaryota > Metazoa > Arthropoda > Arachnida > Araneae > Nephilidae > Trichonephila > Trichonephila clavipes. The sequence goes on along the minus strand of BMAU01014459.1, from coordinate 654,510 downwards.
ACACGCACAGAAGAATTATATATACATAAAGATATGCCGTATCATGGCGAAATGAATAATCTTTCCGATTCTGTAATTATTTTTTGTCTGATTTTGAGAGAAAAAATAAATTTCAATATTCAAAACATCGAAAACTTTTTGAAAATTCTCCCCTCTTCTTTCTTTCTCTTTTCTTGCCGCGCATTAGCAGAATAAACAGCATACATGGGTAAAACAATTATGCGTTTTAAGGTTTTTAATTAATATCTTTTTAACTAATTGTGATATTGGACCGAATTGTGAATCTTAATCCATCTCGAATATACTTGAACCTACATAAAAAATGTCATCAAAATCGGTCCAGCCGTTTAGGATGAGTCAGTCACATACACACGCATAGTAAAATTATATATATTATTTGAAAATATATTAATTAAAAATGCTAAAAAGCATGATTCGTCTGCATTTTTGTAACAATGAGGACCCAGATTGGCTGAAATATGATTTTCGATGCCAACTTACAAACAATGCAGGTGAGTATTGAGTTGAATGTTTTTGTTTTTTATTAATATATTTTAACTAATTGTGATATCCTACCAAATAGTGAATCTAAACCATTCTCGAATCCACTTGCACACCCACAAAAAATTTCATCAAATCGGTCCAAGCGGTTTAAAAGAGGAATTTAGTCACTTACACACGCACAGATTTTTATATATAAGGATTTAAATTTAGAAGAGTAGAGCATGTTTGTGTATTTTGCATTTAAGTATTGATTAAATCTCAGCACAATTAATTTTTAATTAAATTTTAAAAAAGTTTATTCAAATTAATTAATGAGATCTAACTACGTTAGAAAAATATTCATCGCAATAGTACATGAATACGAAGAATGTTCATTGAATTTAGTTCAGTATTATGTAGATTGTATTACACACATATACAGTATATATGTATTAGCGAAGTTGAGAGTAAAGAATCGTCATTCATAATTTTTTGCAATAAAGTATTTTTGAACAATAAAATATGAATAGAAGGAATATTGGAAACACACTAAATGTCTCAGAACTAGGTATTTGTGAGTAATAAAACTCTTCTTAAAGTATCGATTTTGTTTTTACGACAAAAAATATTAAGTGAAATACACCAATACGAGAAAAATTGGTATATATATCAAAGAATAAAACAAAATCGGAGTTTTATTCTTTTATTGGAAAAATGTAAAACATTTTGCTCTCAAGTAATGTAAGCAGTTCCCAAAACTTACGTTACTGACTTATATTCAAAAGAGAAATAAATGAATGGAAAAGAAAATTGCTTTGTGATAGAATCATTTTTGATCTACAGGTAAATCCATTGTTTGAAGAAGCGAAATCACGCAAACGAGTTGAGATGGAAGCAGGTAATTGAGAACCGAGATGGAATGATCTAATATACGTGATTATTTGTTTCTATTCTTCGAAATGTCAAAGAACAGCGAACTGCGTTCCATTGTTTGCTGGAGAAGTAATGACACAAAAGGAAATTCTTTTCTTGAGCCATTTTTTTCAGATGAACATAGAAGCACCTATATATATATATATAATTAAGTAAACAAAACATAAGAAGCTGTAAATAAAATACAGAACAAAGTTCAGAATAGATAGTATCAAATACTGTGGGTTATAGTTATTCTTCCTATTTATTTTATTATACTAAATATATTTATAAAGGCACTTTTCCATTTCTAGGAGCCACAAAAATGCAACGAAAAAAATTACTAAATTAACCAAATGCCAGTAATAATAATTCTAATAAATCTACGACAGAATTGATAAGTTTGAAGTTTGTGGATCATGTGCAAAAAGATAAATTTCTGATTCATTACAACTTATAAATTTCTGTATTTCTGAAAAAGGGATTTACAGTGCAAAAATTGAAGAATATAAGAAAATGCTGAAATGTTTTCATCAGATAGTTTTATTTACATTTTGAATATTTCTATATACACTAAATGCAAACAAATGTCTATGTTTTCTCTTCCATATATAATAATAATTATAAAATAATTTTATGTAACAATACTAATCCATTTATATAACAACAAATCCCCTTGTTTTTTATTCTCTCTTACCTAACTAATCTCTGAAATAACTTTACAAAATTTTATGTTATCTCTTCTATCGTGTGGTCATAAGCACACACACTCTTTTTCAAATATGAATGCTACTAAAATGGATGGAAAGACAAATTTGTTGGATGGGGTATTTAGAGTAATAACTTGTTGATGCATGCATTTAAAAGTTTACAATACTGGTAAAATAACTAATTATTAACTTCTTATTTTTTATTTTAATTACGTAAATTTTGATAGCTCCCGGTGAAACATTTTACACTATTTTTCATTTTTCACAAAAACTTGTAGTTGGCGAGCTCGGCTTCGTTGGGGGTGCCAATATACCAAAAAGATTACTGTAAAAGCCTCGTTAGTGGCAGTCTACTTATTGCTGTGTAGGAGAGAGCGTCGCTTTTTCTTCGCAATCAGCGGTGTCAACGTCCCCCGTAATAAACATTGAATTCGAATCGCATCTATTTGTCGTTCTTGAATTTTCGTTTTCTTACACCTCTCGCCACACTTATAGATATTTTAGGTGCGGCTGAGAATCGATGGCGTCTTAGATTCCAATAAATGCGGTTATATATAATTTGTACAATATATTAAAGGAAAACAGCTTTTATAATATATTATCAAACTCATAGACTTAGTGCAGGGGTTGTCTGGTTCAAATTATTTTTAAGAAGTCACGATTTGATTTGGTTTGTGTTTACTCTAGTGGAATTTATGCGATAAACTATAGAAACAATACAACAGTGAAACAAATGAAATTGTAAAAATTTGAATTGTTTCAATTTTGAGAGGGAATTTCTTTAATTTTTAAAGTGTTGGTATTTAGTTCTTTTTATTTAACTGCTTAATGGGACAGCATTATTAACTCTGTCACTTATTTTTTTTAAACAGACAGCACAAACTCAAATTTCATGGTGAGGTGATGCTATGTTGCGCTAGCCACTGGATCTTACCAATCAGGGTGCTAAGACCTGGAAATTATAGGTGGAAAGGAAGTTTCTAAGAAATTTTCCAAATATATAGGCTAAAAATAAAAGTTTATACAGTGCATAAATCCAACGAAGTTCTAAATAAAGGAACGAAATTTTTTTAAATTACATATGATAAAGAATAAAAAATACAATGCAGATTCCTCAAATGTGAAACTATAAATAAAATACTCATAGAAATAAACCTTTCCTATATTAAAAATACCTATGGGAAGGATATATGTACCATCATTTAACTTATACGGTTCTTTTTTCATACAAATCATTTCAAAATTTTGGTAATTATGAAAATATTTCTTAAGCAAATACAGATTTATATTAAGAAAGCGCGTAAGACGTGTGTGTGTGTGTTTCTGTTAGTTTAATTCATTAGACTATTTCCTTAAGTGATTAAAATTGAAAATGTGTTGTTATTATTTTTTGTGTGCAATTTGCGAAACAATTTATATCTCTATTTTACTAAAACCAATTAATTTCAATTCGTTGATTGAATTCATTGATTGAATTCATGGATTTCAATAATTTGAAAAGTGATAAGCCTTCTCGACAGTAATTTTACTTTTAGAAAGTACAATCAGTAAGACTTATAGTAATTTAGTGTGTTTAATTTGTGCAATAGATAAAAAGCACAAAGGATAAGTAACAATTTACCGTTCATATTTTTTCTCTAAAAGTAAAAGAAAAAAAACCTACGATAAATACCTTGAGTACAAAAATAAAAAAATTAAAACTCTATTCTTAAAAATTAATTAAATTCAGATTTAAATTTATGTACACTGATGTTATTCTTGTTACACTAATTTTGTTATATAATTACTAGTTTTTATTTCTAAAAATTATTGCGTGAAAATATGTGCATTTAAAATTTAAGGAGCGATTAATTTTTAAATATTTTTTTTAAAATGCGTGCAAGATAAATTTATTTATATAAATCCTAAAAATATTTCAAAGAATCTATTTTTCAAAAAAAAATAATTAAGAAATAATTATACTTGTGGCAGTTTTGAACGAACTATATCTTCGTGTTATGTAATCAGTTTAATATTCATTAAGGTATCCGAATACGTTCAGAACCGTATTTTTGCAAAAGCATAAAAATGGATAATATTTATGATATTTAGTGTCACTTAGATTAGTAAATGTATATAAAATTGTTTTAAGAATAGTATTACAATAAAAAATTATTTAAGTTCAATAATTTGACAAAAATTTATAATAGAATGACCCATTTTCAAAATATTCTCCTTTTCTGAAAAATGCTTCTATTATAATAATATTTTGCTTGTATATAGCTCAGACCTCTGCACAGAGGCTCAACTAGAATTTTTGAAATATATAACTTAGAAGTGGGTTTATCCATGTTTTACGATAACAAAGGGGAGAGGCGCTGATTATTTTAAATGGTTGTAACTCTGAAAATAATGTGAATTTTTCAAAAATTATAGTTGAGCATTTGATCAGAGGTCTGAGCTATATATACAGGCAAAATATTATAATAAAAACATTTTTTACAAAAGGAGAAAATTTTGAAAAAAAGGTTATTTTCAGTTAAATTTTTGCCAAAATATTGTATTTAAATAATTCTTTTTGTCAAAAATGTCCTTAAAACAACTGTATACATCTATTCTAATCTATGTGACACTAAATATCATGACAATTATCCATTTAAGCGCCTTCTTAAAATCACGGTTCCGAACGTAATCGGATGCCTTAAACTTGAATCAAAATCATTAACTCGTTTTCTTGCAAGCTGAAGAACAATTATTTTCTGTGAGAAAAAATAAATTCTGCTTAAAAAAGTTTATATATCGAATATTATCAATTTTTTTTTTATTCTATAAATATTAGTGAGTTGAATTTTCAAAAGAGCCAACATCTTGTGTAATTTATGTGTTGTTTATTTATTAATCCTTCAGCATTTGTTAGTTTTTGAAGTCATTGGTAGCTTATAAAGTCCATAAATTATTCTGTGTGAGAAATTCGTGCGTAAGCAAAAAGTTTTAAGAAAGAACACATTTGCTTGATAAAAATAAGAAACTTAAAAATCTAAAAGCATTTTAATATCGCGTCTCAAGAGATGTGAAAGTGGACAATACTTCTTAGAGCACCATAAATAAAGTAAAAAAGGAAAATGGGGGGGGGTAATGAAAATCAATGGAAACACAATTTTCATCGAATACGATGAGTCATGACATTAAATGTCACATCTCAGGCTGGATCAGTTGCACAGTTATTTGATTAAAATACCACTTCTCCTGGTTCGATGCCAACGACTGACTTCAAAACTTGTCATCAAAAGGATTAGAACGTCGCCATCGATCTCGCTTCAAGGGGCTGATGAAATGTCGAACAGAGATGAGGAGAGAGGATTTCTGGCTTCAAACAAAAAACAAATCGTGTTCAGAATTTTGATTACGGATGATCGTGGATCGCATACCTTTTCACTTCCTCCAGCTGGGAAAAGAGTAAAAACAGAGATTTTCCGAAATAAAAAAAGAACGGTATCAAGAGGTATCATATGGGGTGTTTCACAAATTATATCTTTTTTCATTCTGTGGTTTTTGGATATGGTACAGCCAAAGCCCTCTTGAAATGGCTGGTTTATTCACAGTTTGGCCAATGTTTCTATATACCTACCGACTAATGTCCAATCACTTTTTGATTTCGGGCTTTGGCAGGCCAAATCGGAAAGTGGCTTGGGACCATCGGCCAAAGTAGGAAGAAAGAAATTAAGAGCAGATTGTTTTACACACTGTTAAATTGAAGCATTTAAAATTGAGTACTTCTCTGTATTGTTTTTTTAAGTACATTTGTTTCAGAAACGAGTTCAAATATAGGTGACGCTTCGAAACGGGGTGGAGTGGGGAAAAGCGTTTGCTTATTTTCTTACAAATCGGGGGAAGGGTACAAAATGACTAAAACTATGCTTCCGTAGTACATGAATGACCCTTATTAGCTATCACGTATAATATTAACTAAAAGCATTTACATATAAAAGTACAAATACGAGGAATACATATACTTAAATCGCTGAGTCGAAGAACTAATGGCAAGAAGAACAGTTCGAAGTGCCGAATAACTATTGGCAAACCCTTCTCAGGAACGTGGTACCAACCTTTCTACCACGTGCCATCGGAAGCGACAGATTTGCCACCTTGTGATCAACCTACCATTGTCACATCGAGCTTTGGCCAAGGATTCCCAGCCACTCCACAAAATGTCCTGCCAAAGTGGAATATACAATATTAATTGCAAGTACTTTGGACTTTGGTCAAAACGCGAATTGGCCAAACTTTAGGCTTCGGCAGTAATAGATAGAATAAAAGATGAAGGACAATGTGAAAAAGTGATTATTATTTTAAAACTTGTTTTCTTTATGCTTATACAAACAAAAAAAAAGTAATATATATAAAAAAATTAAGTCAATTCCTACTTAGATCAAAAAAGAAAAATTTTATTTTAGCTTCTTTTTATTAAATAGTAACAATTAATATAAATATGTTTATAAATATGATAATCACAACATTAAGTGGTAACTAATTTTTTATTAATTATCATTAAAGTATCGTATTGTCATCCAAAACAATCGTGCATATGAAATTTCAGTTCAACTGAATGCTATAAAACGTGAGAAAAAAAACCTTTTAAAGTTTTGACCCTAGTCGCTAAAAATAAACCCGACATGACAGTATCTGTAATTCTTTAAATAATTAGTTCCTGTCAATTAATTTTAATTAACTATAATTAAATTATCGTATTTTTACCCAAAACAACAGTTTACAGAAAATTTCAGCTCAAACGAGCGTTTTAAAATGTGAGAAAAAACATTTTCATATTTTGACACAAGTCGCCAAAAATGATGCAAAAGTGGCTGTGTTTGTAATTATTTGAATAATTAGTTTTAATCAATTATTTTTTAATGATAATTAATTACTGTATTGTCATCCAAAATAATCATGTACATAAAATTTCAGCTGAATTGAGCGCTTTAAAATTTATTTTCTTAACGATTGAAAATTGCGCAAAGATAAATAAATAAATAGGGAGTATGATCTAATAGTAGGAATTGAAAAACATACATTAATATAATAATACTTACTTGTTCTATTAAAATAAACAAACAAAAAACTGGAAGTCTCTCTGTGATTACACCTTTTGTTTTAATCTTAAATCAACCTTGTACACTAATTTTAAAAGATTAAATTTATCGAAAATTTCATAAATTTCAATAAATTTTTGTTTCCTTTTAAATGGATTATTTAAGCATTTTAAGAGGAATTATTTAGATCAATATTTCAATACAACTTCATGCAACTATTATGGGACACTTTTGATCTTCCAGTATTTAATGACTTTAATATATTGAAAAAAAATAAGTTTCCACACACATTCTTCTGAAACTTCTTTGTATCAAATTTTTAATTTTGATTTTAAAGCCACTTTTTGAAAGATCAACTACAAGTTTTGTGGTGAGATTTTTCACACAATTTTAAGAGTTAAATTCGAATTATATCAAGGTATTTTTTTAGAAATATGAAGCTCAACACTCAACTAATAAAACGATTGAAATTTCGCTGTACTTATTATATTAATAGGATATAAAAATGCTTACGAAACGCACTGTAGATCTTTTCGGTAACTGAAGCATAACATCAATGAAAAAGAAAGTATATTTTCGAAGATTGGAAGCTAATTAGGAGTTAAATAAAAACATAATTTAATTAATTCCAATTGAATACCGCACACATGTACATTTGCGCATAAAATGCAATTGCTGAGAGCCCACCAACGGTTTATTGTATATTTTTATGCTAAGAAATTTCTATTTTAATTTCTATTTAATCTAATTTTTTTTTATGTCTAAAGAAATGCATAGATATTATTATTTCAAATGATCAGAAAACTTCATTCACCAGATTTATTAGTATAATATTTTAAATGTCCTCTTTTTTCATTATATGGTATAAAAATATTTTTATTCAGCAATTACTATGAATAATTTAACCGTAAGGTATAATACACTACACAAAAAATACTTCTTTTCTACAGTTACTTTTAATCAATTATGTCTTACATTTCCCCAGGCATGAACCTTAATTAAGCACCATAACCTATGTTAAACAAATTTAAAAACTTCTTTCTTTATTATTATTATTACTGAAACAAGAATTAACACACACACATTTCATACGAAATGATATTTATCTTATTTAAAATCATTTTTGTGACAAATAAAATTAGAGAGTCAGAACTTTAATTCATCCTCCTTTAGAAAGTGGCAGTCTAGATCAGCTTTACTCAACCTGCGGCCCACCAAGCCGTTTTAGGTGGCCCAGGCATGGCCCATTGCTCTGAGAATTTCACTTATTTAAGAACACCGTGTTAAAAATTTTGGTGGTGGATTTTTTGTTACGAAATCAAATATATCAATTTTCCATCTTGTTGTCGGTGTTGCACGGGTACGAATTGATATTATGTTTCTATTTGGAACAGTTACGGTTTGCAATAACAGACAACAGTGGAGAAGAGACAATTTTATGGGTGGAACTAATTTTTAACTACCTTCCATATCGTATAAGCGAAAAATATTCGAAGAGAATCTATAGTTTCAAGACAATTGGGGGGTGATTCTTTTGTACTGAAAAATACATGGATCAGTAATTGTTAGATTTGTCACGAAAGTGCTGTATTTAAAAAATACCAATAAACAGGAATCATTTAATGACACTTTTCTCGAAGATCTCTTTTAAGAGGTGATAAATAGACTTTCTAGAATAATCTTCGCGACCGCAACTGTAAACTCGTGGGTTCTTTTCCAACCGTGTTCGAATTTTGACAAGAAAATAATTGCAGACAGGGTTTTGTCCCACTGTTTATTCCACACCTTCTATGGGACATTTCTTAAAATAAAGAATATATTGAGATGTTACAAGATTACGATACATCCGTCGTCCAGCCATATCTTCGGCCGCGGTAGCCGAGTGGTATAGGTATCGGACCGTGGCTTGCTTTGTCACGGGTTCGAACCCTGTACCACTAAAGACCCGCCGTGTAGGGCAGCGATGCACGTTAAATCTGTCGAGAGCCGAAACGTTTTCCCGTTGGTGTGGTGTGGTAGTTAGGAGAGGGGGGTGCCAGCTCAGGTGTCGTCCACGTCACTGGACCATGGTTCAAAATTACGTGGTCCGTCGCCAAAAGCCCTCGTGTAGCTGAGCAGTGCGACGTTATTATTCAATCAATCAACCAGCCATATCTTCTTTTCACCACCCCGGGTTTTCCTTCGCCACCCCTCTCTTCTCCCCCGTTCCGACCTTTCCCCTCTGTCCTTGCCAGATCCTTTTCTTTATATCGTCTCTCGTTCGACCTGTTGCCAGGTGCAGGCAGCGGTTCCTTACACGCCCCACCTAAGAGTAAAATTTGCCCCTTGTGGCTGATTTTACCATTTCAGACACCAGGAACAGAAAATTCACAAACCGTGAAACAGAAAATCCACAAACAGAACACACAATAATTGCAACAGTCAAAAGTCTTGATGATTGTTCTAGTGAAAGTTTCTTAATACAAACACATGAAATAATATTAATAGTTCACCCAATTGAAATAAGTGACTATGTTCCCAGAAAGATCTAAACTGTAATGGGATTGCAAACAGATACATAAAAAACACATTATACAAAATAAAACAACACTAAATATATACATTACAGTTTTTATCTTAATCTAGACAATGTTTATTTCATTAACTCATGAATGTGAATGCTCAATAAGTTCACTAAATCCATATTAAGTCCACAGTAAAAACTTTCCTACGGCTCTAATTTGCCTTTGGCCGGTATGATTTCCGACCCAACCCATCTCACCCATTCTAATACAAAGTTAATTTGTTTTACACGATTTTTCCAAATCTGCATCGGAATGTCTATACCGACTATTCGAGATACAACGAACTGCTCTAACATTCTTAAAACCTGAGCCGTTAAATTACATCCATAAGAAGTGTATTCAATCTTAAACCTCACTATTTTAGTCATGTAAATGTCAAACGGCATAACGCACGCGGCATACCCCTTCGTGAGAGAACGACAGAAATACCACTTCCACAAATCCAGTACCGTGACCCACGATGCTGCGCTATTCTTTTCTACAAAACCTTCCCTTTTCGACAAAAGATAAATCTCGGTTCTCGAAAATATGTTTAACCAAGCTTCACAGGTTACCTTCGCACTGAGACTTGTCAACGGCACAGCCTCGCCCCACCTAGTGTGCTGATCAACCAGACATAAAATATATTTATGTCCCTTTAAGCTTGGCGAATCAATTGGACCTATCAGATCCATATTCCCCACCTCAAATGGCAATTCAGGCCTTGCCACAGGTGTACTGGATGATCGGTCTTTAATCCTAACCGATCGAGTGAGCTGACATTCTTTACATGACTCACAAAATTTCTTCACATCGGCCCTCAGACCCTCCCAAAAGAAAGAATACTTTATTCGTTCAAGCGTCTTCTTGGGACCCATGTGACTACTGAACACGGAAGTATGCGCTAGTTTCAACACCTCAGTTCTTCTGCACTTCGGAATTACCAGCTGCCCAATACTGTCCCCGAGTATTTTATCCCTACGAAATAGATATCCATCTACTTCATAGTAGTTTCCTTTGCCTTCCTTAGCATACTTCCAAACCAATGCTAACTCGGCACAACACTCCTGTTCGGAACGAAAACTATCAGCCACCATGCTTCCTTTATCCATCTCAGCGGTCACCTCCTCATCCTTAGTACCCAATGTTCCCACTTCATTCCGACATGAAGTAATATTCCTTTGAGAATACTCAATGTGCTCCTGTGCTTTCTCTGGCAGAATACCCGATGAAACCTCGGTTTCATCTACATTTCCTGGGTCAACCCTCAGGTCCCGAGAGCTTTGAGCCAGTGAATTCTCTTCACTCTGGGCTCCTCCCAACATATCCAAAACCTCTGGTGGAAGCAACACGTCTTCTACCAAAACTTCTGCCAAAGCACATAACACTTGCTGGTGCACCACATTAACCTGGCCACCGGTAGCAAGACCAATTGGAACATATACTAAAGGACATTTAACCGCTGGACCGAAAATACCTTTCAAATAAATCGTGGAAGCTCCTTCAACCGAGATTCCAGGAACTAAGTATTTCTTGATAACAGTAATTTCCGTACCAGAATCCAATAAAGCATGGACTAATTTCCCATCTACACTAATAGATGTTTTCACTAATTTACTTAATTTGTCTTCAATGGCCCCACTAGGAATGACTTTACCTAGCAAATCAACTCTAGCAGCTACCGTTCCATCTACCAATTCCGTCCCTTCTGTTGCCACCTTATTCACATTAAGTCTTTTATTATCTACCTCTTTGTTTTTCGGACAATCCCGCTTAAAATGTTTATCTGATCCGCAGGTGAAACAAGTGAATTTTTTAATTTCAGTTACTTGACCTTTATCCAAGTTTTTCCTAGAAGAGAAAAATTATCTGACTTTTTCTCCCCAAATGGCTGTTTACCCCAACTACCATTAAAACTTCTCTTTTCACTATCATTCCATTTAGCTCTCTCAGGTTCATCGTAGGATTTCCCTTTGGAAGCATAAAATATATCACATTACTTGCCCAAGTCCCTGGGTTTGTACCATTCTTCCCCTTGGAGCACACCAATATGGGTCGCCGTCTCAGAATCCAACATTTCAAACATTTTATCTGCTAGGATCAGTTGATTAACTGACTCAAAATCATTCGCTTCTCTTAACTTACAGTAGTATAACCACATCGATGTTAAACGGGACGTTAACTGAGAGAAAGTTTCGTCAGAGTTACGTTTGGCCTTTCTAAAATTTTCTAAACATATTTTTGGGGAGAGGGTTCATACTCCTTGAGCACAACCTGTTTTAAAGATTCGTAATCTTTTAATTCTTCTTTGCCTAGGTTAACTAATAAGTTTGACACTTTGTCTCCTAACATGCATAACAAAACCTTCGGTTTTAACTCGTCGCTAACCATTTCACTAGCGAAAGCCTTTTCAAGACTAGAAAAAAAATAGTCCCACCCGTCTGATTTATTGGGTACCTTTACAGTTAAGAGCCTAACCATTTTAACTATTTCATCTAAAGATCTCACACGTGAGGTTTGACCATTATTTTGAGTAGCACTCTGATTAGCGTTCCTAGATAATTCTATTTCCAAGCGTAATTTTTCAATTGATAATTGTTCTTGTTCTAGTTTTTGCTGCTGTTCTGTCTCTAATCTTTCGGCTGTAATAACTTCCAATAACTCTTTTGCCTCTTCCTCCTTGTAATATTTACTAGAGATTATTAAATTCCTTACAACAATTTTATACATAGACGGATCAGGTGACTCATCTAAGTCCCGCGCTAATTGAATTAAGTCAATTTTCTTACTTCTAATGAGAAATGCCATTTTTAATAAAGCTAAACCAAATGCCAAATTACCTTCTGACAAATTTAAATACAAGCACTTAAATGACCTAGTACTATATATTTAACAAGCAAGAAAAATTCTACTCGTTTTTTCTAAGAGTACTCAAATTCCAGAAACACAATAGGAAATATGTTTACAATAAAACTTATATGAGACACAGTTATTTGTTACTAATCAGAACGCAGAACCTTTTTCAAAATAAAAAAAACACAATTAACAACATACTTTAGCTACATTACCATAGAATTATTTCTCAAATCATAAATCTACTCTTAGTTTCTTTTTTTTAATTAAAAGAAGAATCTTATGCAGGAAACAAAAAACCAATATACATATGCATCCTAAATTACGAGCAAAGGAAATAACCTCAGATTGCATTAATCTATCAACTAACTGACAAATTGCAAAACTTTTGCTTAAAATGAAAAACAATCATTTAATATTAAAAAAAAACATGCCACATTCTGAGTCATAAATAACCTACAAAATCTCTTATTTACAACCTTTTAACAGGAAGTCTACTTGAAATAAATATACAGTTTTTTTAATGGATATTTTTTACCCACTCAAACATACATTTTTCGCAACCATTATTTCAAGATAAATTAATCTAATTCTTTTTTTTTAAAATTCTGCAAACTGAATTGTTATGCAAAACACTTTCTATATCCAGATTTTAATTTTTGAGACAACTTCAAAACAGTAAAGAATGATGATAAAAAAGAAATTATAGTTTAACACTAGAACTCTAAATACCATATTTTACAACATTTAAAATGATACCCTATCATTTCCAGGTAAAATAAGTACACAATTTTCTTATTTCATCTACACAATAATCCAACAACATAGAATATTGCAATAAGCCAATGAAATTTTCTTTTTTCAGATATATCTGCTTTTTCTATTTTATTTTTAAAAAAACAAATTAAATATGACTGCATCCCATTACTTTTTTAAATATTCACACAATATTTTAACTTAGGGGAACAATAGCCACTTACCTCGACATGAACGCTGTTTCTGTACTTGAACACTTTTCAGATCACGACTCCATTCAACAGAAACTGAAGAAAAATACGGCATCTGTTCGTTCATATCCCAACTCGGCAGGTGATGGTAAAACTCCATATGAAGAAGGTCTTGTTTTTTTTCACTTGAAACTGCTGCAAGGCAATTCCCGGGATGCATGTGGTCATCAACTTGAAGATACACTGCAGGGTTCTATTTCCTTGTTAAAATTTTTCTTTCAAACTGAATGTCCACTAGAACCTTGTTCACAATTATGTAGTACGAACACCGATCAATTTGAAATATTTTGTTCATTTAAATTCTGCTCCATTGCATCGCACTACTGACACCAGTGTAAACTCGTGGGTTCTTTTCCGACCGTGTTCGAATTGTGACAAGAAAATAATTGCAGACAGGGTTTTGTCCCACTGTTTATTCCACACCTTCTATGGGACATTTCTTAAAATAAAGAATATATTGAGATGTTACAAGATTACGATACATCCGTCATCCAGCTATATCTTCTTTTCACCACCCCGGGTTTTCCTTCGCCACCCCTCTCTTCTCCCCCGTTCCGACCTTTCCCCTCTGTCCTTGCCAGATCCTTTTCTTTATATCGTCTCTCGTTCGACCTGTTGCCAGGTGCAGGCAGCGGTTCCTTACAGCAACAAAGTAGTTTTTCCGTGGTAATATCACAGCGGTAACAGACACATTCTGTGTTATTGGTAATCATATGAAACCGTTTACTGGTGCAGAAATTGTGAAGGAGGGTTTCTTAAATGCTTCTAATTTAGTGTCAATGACAAAAATAAAAAATTTATAAAATACTAATTAAAAAAACCAAACAGCAGTTATAATATTTTGATCAATTTTTCACATTTTAAATTTCCAATGTTATCTTTGTCTGCAAGAGTTATCCCCCCTCTTCTCCATTTATCCTCATGTTGCGGCCCGCGTGAAATAACTGACATATGCATGCGACCCAGCATTAAAAAAGGTCGAGTACCCCTGCTCTAGATACTAAAGCCGTGATGTCTTTTGCTTCAACAATTACATCTAATTGGTGAATACAAAATAATGCAGTATTTAGTTGTGCAAAGTTTTAAGAACAATCTTCCATAAGAATATTGTTTGTAAAGAATAACTATAAGAATAATTATAAAATCCTATTTCACACTTCACAACTGAACAGAAAAGATTACAAACTGAAAGATATCAAAGGAAAAACACCTTAATTAATGAGATTGAGATAAATTACTCTAGAAATTTGCGATCTACTTTGAGTGAATAAGAACTTTATTATCCCGCATGGGTGCTATCTCTGCTAATGGGTATACTTCTCTTTTTATGTACACTTCCTTTTTACAGTGACACATGTATACTCGTAAAAATACAAGCACTCTTGTAAAAGGTAACATTTTCTTTATTTACGGGATTTATAAGAAGAGAACAAAATTGAATTAAACTTAATGATTCATTTCCACCCAAAAATATTCCAGAAATTTGCGATTTAGATAATAATATGAAATAGTAATAAAAAGATAATCAGGAATATATAAATGTCCGTGGAACAAGCAGTTTTCTCTCTGGGATTTGAAGATTTGCTTTTGTAATGTTTTCGTTAAATCTTTTGCGTGCAAATGTACAAAAATAGCTTTTACATTCTGAAAAAAAAATCAGTAATGTATCATATTTATTTGAAAAGAAACGTCATATTTGTAAATTCTGGAAAATTTCACTGCCCACAGTTCCGTGGTCAAAATCGAAGAAACAAATCTGATTTACAAATTAAAGAAAAAGACATACTAAGTAACAACGTTATGTACATAATATACATAATAATTGATTGACTAACAGCATTCCCATTGAAACAATATAAGGTATGTTCACTACATACCGCACAAATCTAAACCATGACCAAGTGAAGAAAAGGTCCACTTAAGTTCCATTACACACTCCGATATTGAACTGCATCCCATCCAGAGGAACTTTAGAGCCGGTACAAAAACACAACGGCTGGGGGAGAGACTCGAACCTGATGCACTTTGGAAATGAAGTCCGTTGTTCCATTAATCAGCTTCGACTATCAACAAACTAATTAAAAAATGAGTGTGTTGTCCTATAATAATATGAGGAACTGTCTGTTTGAGGAATATTTATAATGTAGTGAAATAATATTTTCCACTAAGCCATTTTAAACAACTTTAGTGTATATATATGGTATATTTTAATCTTTTAGAGCAAACTTTTTCGATTGGTGTAACCTTTAGAACTATAAGTTTTTTTTAGGGAACACAATTCCACACACACATTTAGAATATATCTTAAAATAATATTTAAAGTATGTTAATACGTTATAGGTATTTTATGAAAAGATGATTTAAATTGTATAAGTTATTACAAAATTTTAAAATGCAATTTCAATACAACTTATGCATTAATTATACTAAATTGTGATCTAAGTGTAATTTACCCATGCATTTTATTTAGTAAATGGATACTTGTACTCGCACTTTTTTTATTTCTACTTTCGAAATCAGGATCTATTGAAATTATCTGCAGTAGCATTTCATAGAATGTGTTTAATTTGTTTTTGTAGACATTCAAGTTGAGAAATATTTTTCACAAATACGTTTTCCATAATAACATGAAGATGTTTAAATCTGTGTTAGAAAGCCTATACATTTTTCATGAATTTGCAACATAAAAATTATTAACTGTTATTGTCAAAATTTAAATATTAACTTCAAATCTATTGATAATTAGATAGGTTGTTGTATCCTTTTCTTTATAGGCGGTTTCTTCCTCAAATGAAAAAAAGTGCATTTCCCATTAGAAAACTATCTAGTTATGAAAACCTTTTTACTAACGAGTATAAAACTATTTTGTGGAACCCAGGGTTATAAACAGTAGTGTAGTAGTATTAAATGTAAGGAAAAATTGCTATATCATTTTAATGTATTACAATGAAAGTTACAAAAGTATAATAAAATAAATTTATTATGTATAAATAGAATTTTCGGTTTTAATGTTTGGAACGAGTTTTAGTTACCTGAGTCACACACAAATACAAAATATATGAAGAACGTGAATCCATTTTGAGAACACATTTAGAATTTTCTTTTCAATTTGTATTTTGACTCATGGAACCTTTGGGTTCCATGGAACACAGTTTAAAGATAACTGTCTTACAGTGGATGTGGATTCAACATTTCGAAACATTAACTGTTTATCAAACTGGAAAAAACAGCATATCAAATATAAATCTCTACAATTTAAGTAATTAAACATTTATCTATTTCCTATTTACAGATAAAAAAAATTATCAAAGTGTTGTTTCTGCATTAAAGAACAAATGTGTTGAATATTACAATAAATTTGGAAGCTACCAAACAGAGAATGGAATATGTAATATTGAAAAAAAATAATAAAGTCAATTTCTACTTAGGTTAGCAAAGGAAATTTTTATTTTAGTTACTTTTCATTAAATAATCACAATTAATATAAATAGGTATATACATATGAAGAATCGCAATAATTTAAGTGGCAATTAATTTTTATTAGTTATCATTAAATTATAGTATTGTCACCCAAAATAATCATGCGCACAAAATTTCAACTCACTTGAGCGTTTTAAAATGTATTTCTTTAACGATTGAAAATTTGAACAAGATACAGAGAGGTTGTAAACTAATAGTAGGAATTGTAAAATGCCAAAAAGTGTTTCTTCCGCATTAAAGAGCAAATGTATTGCATACTACAATTAATTTAGCAACAACTAAAAAGAGAATGGAAAAATAAAAATCGTTCTTTTCTGTTTCAAACTCGATTAATACTTCGTATTTATTTTCTTCTGACATTAGTCCAAACGATTAAAACTCGAAATATTGCACCCGTAAATCAGCTTTTAAAAGTTAGAAATTTAAGTTACTTTATTTTTACTCATTACTTTAAAATTTTGATCCAGTTTAAAAGTAATCAAAATTTTAAATTTGAGAATTATGCTCTCCCTCACTAGGTTTAAAACTGTGCACACACCCTTCATTTGGGCAAAATATCAGTCGACTGGAAACTAACTTTACATCCTCCCTCCCTTTTCGAAATGCACTCCACATTCGAAGGAAGTTCGAAACTTGCACGTTAAGTGGAAATACAGAGAGTTCTGGAAAATGAATATTCTGTTCCCCCTCTTTCAGTTAGAATAGTCGGAGTATTACCGAGAATGTTTCGATAAATATTTCAAATCAATTTTTCAGGGAATTCGAGGGATTCATGGAAGAGAGAGTGATGAGTTCGGATTATTATGTTCAATTCCAATCCGTGAAAAAGTATTCGTGCAGTTTAAAGATTTTGGAAGATCTTTATAATTATGTGATAACTATAATTTTCATGAAGTGGGGAGTACCTCTTCGTGAGCGAGAGTCACCTTTTCTAGGATCTTTTAATAAGAGAAATGCGCGCATTGATCACAAGGAATTCAATTTAATTTATGTAGAACTGTGAAGTAACACATGAGTTATTAGCTACGGAACTCGTAATTTTGAATGAAGGTCAATAGGCTACACCTGAGACCTGAGCTGGCACCCCCTTTCTAAGCTTCAACACCACGCAAACATATATATCTGAATGTTCTTAGATCAAAATTATAGAGAAATGCAAGTTGCCATATTAACTATTTCAACCATACAGGGTTTTAATCTATCAAACTCATAATACACACAATTGATCAATTACACTCATGTCCATAAATTAAGGATAGATCAGAATCACACAGAAATTGAACTCTAAAATAAAAATTTCACCTGTAGAATTATCACACACAGCTTGAAAAAGAATATGCAAATTACAGGAAACCACCACATGGCGCGGATAGAACGTCACAATGACGAGAGTGTAAGAGAGGGTTATATAAGAAATGATGGCAAAGAAATAAAACTGTACACAAGCGCTTTAAAAGTCTTTCAGTGCAATAACCGCATAGTTATGGCACAAAGGAAGCATTTGGGTGATTTTTTACGTGGTAGAATTATTGGACGACTGGAATATAATCGTACCCAGCTGAAAGTATCCGAGGAACTAGGAATCACCCAGAGTGTCATCTCCAGGCTTTGGCAACAATTCCAAGATGATGGTTATGTGAGTAGATGTTCAGCACAGGTCGCCCCCGAGTTACAACGCCGAAAATGAGGACCGGTATTTGGCAGTTACTGCCAAGAGAAACAGACGGAGCACAGCATCGGACCTGTCTCGTCAGCTCTCTTCAGCTACCGGTACGACAGTTTCAAGGAAGAACGTGTACAGACGCTTAGGGCACATTGGTCTATATGCTCGAAGCCCTGTCAGATGTGTTCAACTTATCGCAACTCACAGTCGCCTGTGATTAACCTGCAGTAGAGAGCATACCACAACAGTGATCTTGTGTGATGTTTTCCGACGAGTCCAGGTTTAGTTTGCAGTCTGATTCTCGTCGGAATTTAATATGGAGAGCGCCAGGTACCCGTTACCACCAAGAGAACACCATTGAATGACACCGTTACGGTGGTGCTGGATGGCTCGTTTGGGGAGGAATTATTCTGGGTTCCAGAACTTACCTGCATGTTCAGATTGTAACGATGACAGACCAACTCTATCGGGATGTCATTCTGGAACAACATGTACGTTTGTTTCGGGGTGCCATGGGTGCTGAATTTCGGTTTATGGATGACAACGCCCGTCCTCACCGTGTAAACATTGTAGACGAATGCCTTCATTCGGAGGATATCACCCGTATGGATTGGCCAGCATACTCACCGGACTTGAATCCAATAGAGCATGTGTGGGATATGCTTGGCCGACGAATTGCAGCCCTTAAACCTCCTCCCACCTGTCTACCGGAACTTCGGAGGGCATTTCTTGATGAGTGGTGTAATATTCCTCAAGATCAGATTGATAATTTGATACTCAGCATGCCTAGGCGTTGTAAGGCCTGTCTTCCATCGTCCGGAAGACATACTCCGTATTAACCATCTTACTAACCATGTTATACTGTTTTTTTGTAAATAGGTAATTTTTTTTAAATTTGCTCCAAGGAGTAAAAATCGCAATTTTTGTTAATTATGTCAAACATATAGCATCTTTTTTGCTCTTTACCTTTTGTTTAACAAATATATTTACAAATAAGTCAAATTTGTTTTGCTCCAGTCTCTTTCTTTGAATGAACTTCATTATCCTTAATTTATGGACATGAGTGTATATAATTCTAGAATTTAATTGCAATGAAGTTCAAAATTTTGTTATAGTTAAAAGAATTTTTAACACTTACAATATATATTATAAGGCACAGGGACCGCTCTTTCACACTACAGTTCCATAGTTCCTGATTCTGCTCCCGAAATGGCAATGTCGACTAAGCCTTTCATCCCTACTGCAGTCGGTCGATAAATGAGTAAGAATATTGCTTGGGGATTTAAACACTAGGGGGTATATATCGCTTCAGATTGAACACCTGAACAAGACATCTGCTAATGCACCTCAGCGCACAATGGCCACGTACACTAGGATGAACACAGTATGTCCTGACCTCATGGGCTGTTGCGCCTCTGAGTTTGAGTTTAATATATATTGTTTGAAAAAAGACATTTTAGTGAAGGCATTTTAGTTTTTGTACTTTTGTTCAAATTCATATTTTATTTGAATATTTAACAATAAAATATTAAAAATTCAATCTTTAATGTAATATATTTAAAGAACATTGTATAAAATAGGATTTTGATATTACTCAAATAAATTAAATTAAAATGTTTATCTTATTCAAGCATTTAATTAAGATTTAAATGAATAATTTACATTATTTTATTAATTTTTTGTTCGATTTATTACAGATAAAATTTAATTTACTTGTTTGTAACCCACAAAAATGGGTATAACAATGAAGTTGATCTCTCTAAAAATGAGTAGAGTTACGATATATATTGATTGTGCATTAAAATGTCGAAACAACAGTACTATTTTTTGAATGTTTGCAAATACAATATGAGATATGTTGGAATCATAAAAAGTATTTTGAGAGTGAGAGAGTCAAAGTCACACACACACATACACACACGCACGCACTCGTGCACACACACTCTAACAGGTATTTTCAAATTAAATTATATTTTTTTACAATTTTAGATTTAATTTCGTTTTACATTGAATTTAAATAAGTCAATTTTTACTGTATGTAACCGAATTATATAGCGTTTCCTTTTGAAAGATCATATATATTGATAAATGATTTTACGAACGCGAGTAATGATTGCGTTAATTTCTAATTTAAACGGAAAATTGTTAACCTTAATAAATAAACAAAGTTTCACATTTTTTCACAAACGCACGAACAGCAAAAGAAAATTAACTTTGAATGTTTACATTCTACAGTTTCCTCCCGCGCGCCTTTTGCTTTCTTCAGATTACATTACACTAAAATTTAAATTTCCATTATTTTTGTTAAAAAAAAGTACTTGCTTGAAATAACATCTTTTAATACATTTTATAAACTCATTTCGTATTATTTTTCTATTTTTTTTAAAATTATAATTTTCTTCTTATTTTGCGACTCTTTTCAAGTATATATCATCGAATAACATCAGCAGTAATGCAATTATGTATATATATATATATATATATATATATATATATATATTACTGCAAACTTATTTTATAGTACAACTTAGTATGAAAATGTTGCACCGTAGAGGATATACTATCCAAAATATGACTTATACATATTTTGTATAAAAATAAAATCAAAGGAATTTCCATCTTTAGTTAAATCCAATATTTTGAAAAATTCTTACAGTTAAGAGCAAGTTTTTGATTAAATAATGAGTATGTCTTTTAATAAAATTTACAATATCTTAGGTATGCTTGTAATTTTAATGCTTTAAAAAGAATTTATTTGTTCTTGAAAGTTTTGTTTTCAAAACTGAAACATCAGCAACTAGGTATAATATATTTGATCCGTTTCAAGACAGGAAACATTTTACTTCACATGATAAGTGGAAAAAAGTTTGTATCATGAGGGTATAGTATTGCTGGGTAAAAATTACTCCAGTGGCGCACACAAGGGTGCTAAAGCCAAAAGCTTTGAAGCCACCCCTAAAGCTCTTGATTTTTTTCCCAATTGTTTATAATCCTATGTATATAGTACGTAAAATTAAATTAAATACTTGTTATTAGTAATTCGTTTTATGAATCAATGCTAATTATTTTTTCAATGATTAATTTTTTTACTGTTTTTTGTTCCCGAAAATCAACAAAATCAAAAGAATATGTTGGGTGGCGTATTGGAGCATGGTACCTGAATCGTGGACTTCCGACCAGTACCCCCTCTCTCACACACATGAAATGCCTGTGCGTGCCAATGAATTACTCGTATACATATTTTCTCAAAAACTTCTTGAATAACAACCATATTATTCAGTGGTTGATAAACAACATAGCTTGCCTCATTTCTAATGCAAAATAGCAATTCCATTGATCACCTTGTGCCGTATTTAAAAGGAAAATTTTCAATAAACAGTGCATTATTTTATCTGTATTCCCTTCAACTAAAAAGTAGACATAGCAATTAATTTCATGATATTTCTTTTTATCCAGGTATACCGTGGTGGTCAACTCACACCGATGCAATGGACAGCTGACAATTCAACTGGAGGGTTCACCGACAATCTCACGAATCCATGGCTCCCCATCAACCCTGAACACTACGCCACCAACGTCCAAAACCAGCAGAATCGTCTGCGGGAGTTCAAGCGAGTCCTCAACTTCCGAAAGAACACTCTGAAGAACTACAAGCCACGAGAACAGCATTTTGATATTCTCGACCCCAACATTATCGTCCTGGAGCGCACTCATCGAAGACAAAAATCGAGAAGAATACTCCTGGCGGCGAATTTTGGAAACATTTCTGAAGAAAAAGAGTTTCCTGAAGCGTACGGCAACGTGAGGGTCTTTATGACGACAGCGGGAACGACTCGAACCCGTGTCAGAAGCAGAGGTTTTACACTTAGCCCCGGTGCAGCTTTTGTGGCGGAAGTGACTCTACTGTATTATGCATCACCTGACATTCTCAGTGACTGAGAAAAAGAAATCTGTTTCCAAGAAAGGATGCAGATGCCTAATATTTGATGTGTTATATTCAAACAATACTATCTGAAGGCTCTTTTCAATCAAATGGTTTGAGGTACAACTCGGACGCAGTTTTTCTGATTGAAGTCAACAAAATAATTCTTGAAGATTAATTTGAACATATATATCTTTAAAAAGACGTACCTTGCTTCAAACTAAAGTTGGCTTCACACACACACACTGGAATATCATCCGAGTTAATTTTAATTTAAATTATCCTGGAATTGATCTTTTTTTAAATGAACACTATTTGCATGAAGAAAACTTTAGACAAAGATTG
The DNA here is from genome assembly GCA_019973935.1 of Trichonephila clavipes. Taxonomy (NCBI): domain Eukaryota; kingdom Metazoa; phylum Arthropoda; class Arachnida; order Araneae; family Nephilidae; genus Trichonephila; species Trichonephila clavipes. Next base: position 631,523 of record BMAU01014459.1, on the reverse strand, counting down.
TGGAATTGGTTAATAGAATTATAAACGTACTTTATAAAAAGGGAACCAGAATTTATGTTTCCAATTTTTAACCAAGGGCAAATAAGTGACTAATTGCAAAACAAATGAATGTGTCCTTTTAAAAGATAATAGTTTTAAGTTTAAATTTGATTTGATTTTTTTCATGCTGATTGCTACAAAGATTATTTGTGAGTTTATATGCGAAAAAAGAATGATTTTATTATTTACATTTGAAAAATGGACAAGTGTATTAATTTATAAATAAATTATTTTGAAATTGAATATAAAACAATTTGTGACGGGAGAGATATATAATATATGTTTAGAATCAGGTCACAGTATAACAACATTCTATTAAAAAGATAAGTAACTGACTGATAAAAACTTTTTGCTAAAAAACTTCGATGTCTTTCTGTTGAAAGAAATAAAACATTTGGAAGTCCATCATTCCTGTTCTATAAAATTTCAGAAGCATATGAATAATTTCATCTGAAGGAAATAAATTGAACAAAATGTAAAATCAAATTATTAATATACGGTAACACTGCTAAGAAGTATATCATCACATATTTTACTATTTAGCATATGCAAAAATAAATAAAGTATTGTATGACACATTGAAAAAAATTAAACCAAAAAGCTGGGTAATTTAAAGATTATTTGATTTGTTTTATTCCTTTAATAAAGAATATTTCTAGATCAGTACTACAAATTACTTAACAGGAATATATACTTTTGTCTACTCTTAAAATCGCATTGATTTAAAGTGAAAGCTATTAGAAACATTATTTTTATTTCAAATGATATATATGTCTCCTATCTAATCATATCTTATAAATCATCAAATTGTCAAACTTATTAAAACTGTGATAGTACTAAATAATATACAGAAATAATTATTATTTTTATTATTCGCAAATATGTTTATGTTTTTTTTTTCATGAAAAAGCGAATATTTTTGAAAATTTATTACTTTTTATAACATAAGTAATGATATTCACTGATTAAAAGAAAAGAATGGATATTTTCATTCATTTTTCTCACAAATATCAGAGTAATAAAAATTTCAAGATCGTTAAAGTACCTTAACCCTTATTGAAATTTTAGCGATTGGATGTTCTCTAAAGTAAATAATGTAAGGTTTTTTTATCAATGTGTACGTTTGGGAATTTTTTCTTCAACAATAAGACTTGTCAATTATATCTTCTTTTTAAAATATCTCTCCATTGAAGAAAATGTGTTTTGTTACCTCGCAAAAATTACCGAACATATTTAAGAACCAGTTTAAAAGTTTTAGCACCGAATTAAGGATACATTCATATGTTTCATATTTCATCTATTGAAAACTGATTCAACAATGTTGGGTGCCAAATATATACTATCACTACAATATCTATTGTAACTAAAATTTTGATGTGTTTACTATAATTTAAGTCTGTTATCAATCTTCAGATTGGAACTTTTCGCTGTCTGTTCGAAAAAAGAACTGAAGGAGAATAAATGGTATTTGAACTTTGTCTAAAAAAAGACTTATAAACTTTTCAAACTGGGAATCAAGAACATTCTGAGTGATGCAGCTTATGGAAATGTTTTATTCAACCACTAAAAGTGACAGACTTTGCCAATAAACTGTGCCAAATTTTCAAGGCTAAACTGCAGTGGTGAACTAAAAAAATGTAATTTTAAAATTTATTTTATTCAAAGATGAACGATTCCATCAAATTATAAATAGATGTATGTAGCATGAAAAGTAGGCATTTTACAATGTCTCAACTTTTATTTTTCATCATGCAAATCATCCTTTGGATTTTATAATAATGCATTTAGTTGTTACACTTGAGTGAACAACTACATTTTCGTTAAAATACTGGTGTATAAAACATTAACAGAAAGTTCAGTTTTCATTATTTTAACTGTGTGTTGTGACATGCATTGTTTAGTATTGTTATACTATATAAACCATACAGTTTTTTTTTTTATTTTGAGATAGTATAAAGGGCTGTGCTTATTTCAATAACTGCTCGCAAACGTAAAAACTATGTACAATATATAAATGATTTAATCTGATTATTGAAAAACTGATGATTTAAATGCTCTTTCCTTATAAAAATACATCCTATTTAATGGTAAGTTTTATGCATAATTTTTTCAATACTCATAAAATGTTTATCTATGTGCAACTGATAACACTATTGAAAAATCGCAAAAAAGTTACTCTATGTTTAAAACACTAAAACTAAAATGCTTTGTCGTTTAGAAAAATCTGCACTGTCAAATATTTTGTAAGTCCCTTTAATGTTATTTAAAAATTGATTTTGCATATAATTTACAATAGCATTATGATAAAACTGTTATTATAAATACATAGATATGAGAAAGTATGTATTCTCTTACAGAGTTGTGTAAAAATATGCATATAAATTCTCTTAAGTTGGTTAAATTTTTTAAATTATATGTGGCTTTAGTTTACAGTATTTAAATGATATTGAAATTTTTTTGTGTTAAATAATCGTGGCTTCCTGTGATGTGGAAGTATTTGAAATCGATTGTTTGAGCGTTTTTCCAATACTATATGTGATGGAAATTTTATTACATGTCTGCATTATTTTTTCGACTTTATAAAATATTCTAGTTGTGATCTTTTCATGGATTAATGCATTTTACAAATTTCAGTTGAATTTTGTGTATATGTGTAAATAATTGAATGAATATTGTGTATCTTCTCTTGGATATTCAACCAAGAGTCCTTCATCTGCACTCTTTGTTCATGTATCTATGGAAAAATAAAATACGTAGAAAAAAATGTTTTGTGTGCGTGTGTTCAAAGTTATTTTTTGAAAACTAACAACAAAATTACTTCAGGGGAAAATATACTCTCATTGAAGATCAATATCGGGTGGGCAAAAATTCCGTAAATATTTTTAAAATTTATAAAACCTGGACAATTAAACAAAATAAAAAATATTTTGTAGGTTTAGCATCAGTAAATATAACGGGATTTTTTTAAAATAATAAGAAAAATAAAAAAAACCCGACAGATAGCTATGGTACAAACAATTTAGTTGAAAATATGTAAATGAGACAAGTGGTTATAAATACTGTTGATCTTGATCCAGATCCAGTTCTCCGTTGCATGCCAACTAACTAAAAGAGGATGTTGAGTGGGAAAAACAAAGCTTTGCTGGTAATTGAAGAATCAGCGACTGTCGTACAGCATCAATTTCGACTTCAGTAAAGACGAAGACTGGAAAAGGGCCTTCAACAGGGGAAGGCCTCATAAGGCTTGTTCAGCGATTTCAGGAAACTCGACGGTGTAAGACTCGGATGATCAAGTCTAAGGTAGACACTTCAGGCTCACGGTGCAACTGAAATATAAACTTTAGCGTCAGAATCCGCTGCAGGAACTAGAAGCGCATATTAAACTGGTAATCTCTTGGTCTTATCCAAGCCTCGATAGACAACATTCTTCATGGAGTTCTTAATCAGTATTCATACAGTCTTCCCTTAAATTTTTAACGCTGGGTACTGCAGAAAAAGACGCATTTTTGAGGTGGGCTCTCTCCAAAATTAAAATAAAAGGGTTTTAAAATTTTGTGTACAAATGAAACCCATTTTTCGTCTCATGGTGAGATTATTATCTATAATGGCTGTATCACGAATACGTTAAAACCACTTTTCGTACACAGAGAAACCACTGTATTCCCCCTAACTCACAGTATGGAGAGGGTTCACATGTTCCTTCATCATACAACCCATCTACTTTGAAACTAAGTGTCCAGTAAATTTGTTGGAAAAAAGTGAGCATATAAATGCTCAACGTTTTATAACGTTTCTGCGTGACAAAGTAGTTCAATGTTTGAGTGATAAATATGCACTCTCTACTGTTACGTTTATACAAGATGGAACTACAAGGCACACTTCTAATCCAGTAAAGGAATTCTTGATACATTCCTTCGGGGGGGAGAAACATTAGCAAACGTTGCGAATTTCCATGACCTACTCGGTTCCCAAATTTGACGCCAGCAGACGTTTAGCTGTGGGGAATTTAACTGCCCGAGTGTATCGACTTCGTCCATACAATCTGCCGGATTTGAAAAATGCGTTTTTCCGAGAGCTGTCATGTATACAGCCGAACATTCTACACTATACTGTTGCTGGATTGTGACACCCCTGCAATGTGTTATACCCTGTAGTGGTGGACTTATATATGGAACACATACTGCAAAAATAAATAAGGTGGCAACATTTTTTTTTGCTACTTGCATGTCTTTTCTTTCACTTATGTACGAAACGCCACCTATCGTTTTTTTTTTCTTATCTTAAAAAATCCCGAGATTTATTGATGCTAAACCTGCAAACTATTTTTTATTTTGTTTAATTTTCCAAGTTTTACAAATTTTGAAAGATTTTACGAATGTTTTGCCCAGACGGTGCTTATGTTGACTCCAGATATATTGAGTATAAAAACAAAAGTTATATTATTTCATTCGTCATAATTTTTTTTTTATTAAAATAGTACGGATTCTCTCAGTTCTTTCCTTCAAAAGCATATTTTTCCAATTCCTACTATTAGTTTACATTCTCCCTGTATATATATGTATATATACTCAAATTTTAACGAGATATATGTATATATATATATATATAGTTCAAATTTAGTTACAGTATACCATTATTAAAATACTTTGTATTCATCCTCTCAAGTTTAAATACATTTTTTTAAACTTGTATTGGATGGCATATGATGTTAGTACAGTTTTTCAAGTATTAATTATACTTAATAAATGAATAAGTAGTAATAAATAAAAATAGTAGTCTAACACCATATATTAAAAGGTAAATTGTTCGATGTATATCTGTAACGTAATGATTAGCGTGTTGGACTTCTAACTCAAAGGTAGAGGGCTAGAATTCCACCTGGGATGGCCTTATTTCTTCGAACGTGATTGATGAATGAATCGTAACAAAAATTGAAAATAATAGTCCAACACCACATATAAAAAAGGAAATTGCTTTTTTTTTGCTACTTAACCCTCTAACTGGATACCTTCCTCCTGAAAAGTTATTCCGAAAGCGTTTAACACTTATTTTGCGATTCCCTTCAAAAATGCAACAGACTTTTTTCTTTCCCCCTTTTAGAACTTGGGAGGTCGAACGGGGAAAATTTTACGACCCAGTTCGTTCGCTTTGAAAAGTAAGAACCAAGAGATCAATCGTTTACAGCTAGCTATTAAGTTGCCTTGGGCAATCTTCTTTGAAAGCGTATATATCCTCTCTTGATCAATCCTCTTTGAAAAAGATACGGTGTTTCTTTCTCCTATATGTTCAGTCACAGTAAAATTAAAAACGAAATGAAAGGTAAAAAAAAAGAGGAAAAAATGAAATAAATAGTATGTTAGAAGTTGAAAAATAATTATATTTTCTTCAAAGAAAATTTATTTTTCTGACATTTTTTAAAAATTAATATATATATATATATATATATATATATATATATATTTGGTATTGCGATTTGAACCAGAAAAAGTATCCTGTATTCATTTTTGAATATGAGAGTAAGAAAACGCGCTCACTTTCCTGTTTTTTAAAAAAGTAATGAGGTGAAAAGAGCAAAGACCCTATCTCATTTTTAAACAATAACACAATAAATATTACATACAATGATTATATTTATGAAATAAAACCGATCTTTCTCTATTCAGTTATATTTTTAATTTAAAATAGCATAAAAAAAGGATTTCAATACTTTTAATTTATTTTAATTAAAATCATATAAAAGATATTTTTATGTTAACTGAATATTTTTCGGAAAAAAATTAAATTTTCCTTCCTAGAGTTCTCTTTTTCGAACTTCTTGTATTAAATAAAAATTCCTTTTCTACATCGGCATTTGTGATGGACATAACACACATTCAGTCAATAATTTTTAATTTTAATGGGGGATATACTTCTGCAAATGCGCATGACAGTACTTCTAACCATTTTCTACTCAAGTTAAATTTCTTATCTTTCTGTTTCTTTTATTACAAGCAAAAATGTCACACATCGATAACTACATTTTCACACAATTCAGTCATTACAAATTCTATTGTGAGAAAAGTTCTCCCTAATTAATCTTGTCTTTTAAAACAGTACACTTAAAACAATTTTGTTCAGTGAAGTTAACCGACAGTTCCACAATGTATTCATACCAAATTTTAAAAACAAATTTAACACTTGGAAATGTATCCTGTATTAAATTTTTCAGTATACACAAATATTTCCTGCTGTAGGGAAGATATAGTATGAGATGTGGTGTGCGGTTGTGAAAGAATGTTTTCGTACGTGTAGACTATTTTTTAAAATTTAAATATCACTGAAGCTGATCATATAACTGCAAATGAGCCTTATTTTATTGTGTGCTGGTATCAAAGTAAAACACTTTACAATATTAAACAGCCTATGGGATTATACTCAATATCAAACTATTCGCAAAATGGCTTACAACTTCTATTCAAATTGTAAAGAAACTGAAATATATCTTATCTTACTGCAGTCAAAAATATTCCTAATATGTAAGTATCCTGTTGCTCCACTTATTTCTGTACATTTTAAAATCTGTAGCTGAATGCAATTTTTTATATTTATAAACGAGGCATAACAGCTCACACAGTCGTAAAAATGTCCTTATCATTTTTAAATATACTACTATAAAACGTATATGGATTGTAAGATCAGTTGTAAAATCCTAAAAGCTTTTAGAGGAGCTAAAAACATGTAATTTTGGACTGATCAATTTTTTAATATAATACACAAATATACATGTTATTAAGCAAATACATTTGAAAAATCAAACTTCCTTCTGAAATAAACGTAATTGAAAGAAAAATGTTTAAATGCAAATGAGTGGAAATACATGTTTATCTAAGGGGTATCCCCAAAGTGAGGTAATCCTCAAACTTAAGACTCAAACTCAGTGGCACAACAATCCATGAGGGCCAGGAACTACTGTGCCCATCATAATACACGTGACCATTGGACGCTGAGGTGCATGAACAGATGTCCCGATTTGGTGGTCTGTCTGAACAGACACCTTCAGTGATTAAGACCCGAAGCAAGCTTGGTACTCATTTATCGACCCAATATAGCGGCGATGAAAGGCAGAGTCGACCTTGTGCAGCCCGTTAAGAGAACCCCAGACCTGTGGTGTGGAAGCACGATACACTTCCACTCGATCTTATTCGGTGAAAAATAAAATTTAATGTTAGAATCTTATATAAATCCCCAATGAATGAGGGAGTCCAAACTTTTTTTTCATGTAAACTGTTTAGACGGAAATGGTTAATTATGAACATTTCACAAGTTGCATAAATTAAAATTAACCGTTATAGTTTACATAAATTTTTAAGGGTGCAAAAGGTGTATTTCGGCTGCACGAATTAATTTTAAAAGGAATATGGTTACGAAAAAGTAGTACAAATCTATCTAAAGTAGGGTTGGTTACCTTAGATATTGTCAAACACAACAATGTATTGGAAGCCAATTCCACAATTCGTTGTTATAAAAATGTATGGAAAATTACAAGATTTATTTTTGCATTTGTAATTTATATATATATATATATATATATATATATATAATTTTTCCTGGGAGCTTTAAAAGCTAGAGCGGCATCCATCAAAACCGCGGTTCTCTCTCTGTTTTTCCAGATCGCCCCTGACTAAGCCGGCTCTGCCATAGTAAGTTAAAATGCCGTATTTTGTTTGTCAAGATCATTTTATAGCAGAATGCATTTTTCATGTATTTTAGATGGTCGTTTTATATTTTCTACATCAATATCTTAATGTCTGAATTTAAAATTACATAAAATTCTTGACATTCGCATCAATGACCATGATAATTTTTATTAGTATATGAATGTGTCATCAAACGATTACATGACTAATATTAACACACACACACATTATTTTAACCATTTAATTGATATCAAGTATAACATAACGCACACAAATTTTCTAAACTTTAAAACAAATATTTCGAAAACTACTTCAGATATACTCAAAATTTTTTATTCCTACGCTTTAGCTTCTCAGTTTTGCTTCTCTATGTAAGAATTTATTGTAATTGTATATTCATCAATTTTTTTAGCATATTTTTTGCTCTTAGCATGCGGTTTTCAACCGAATTGTTATAAAATTTCGAAATATATTAAATGAATGATTGAATATTAACGTCGCACTGTTCAGTTACACGAGGGATTTTGGCGACGGACCACGTAATTTTGAACCATTGTCAAGTGACGTGGACGACACCTGAGCTGGCACCCCCTCTCCTAACTACCCCACCACACCAACGGGAGGACGTTTCAGCTCTCGACAGATTTAACGTGCATCGCTGCCTTACATGGCGGGTCTTTAGTGGTACTGGGCTCGAACTCGTGACAAAGCAAGCCACGTTCCGATACCTATACCACTCGGCTATTGCGGCTGAAATATATTAAAAGATACCAAAGAAGCTATATAATAAAATTTGAAATTTTTATTATACTCAAACAATTGCTAAAACTTATGGTAAATAATTTGTAACTGCGCGATGCATTTTTTTTTCGAAATTTCAAATGGAATTTCTAACATAAAATTTCTAGCTTTATAAGGTCGAGATTTCAAAACATATCCAGATTTTATTTACTTATTCAGTTAGCCTTTAAAAAAGATAAATGTTGAGGTATTTTGTATAAATAGATATTTTTGAACAATATATAATTCGAATGTTTTTCAATAGCTCGAATTTAAAATTGATTTTTATGTTTATTTATATGCATATAAATGTCTACTGTAAATGTTTCCGTATATATTTTTGATTACCATTTATTCAAACATTCCAGTTATAAAAAAAATGTGTGAAAATCTTCATTCATGTCGTCTTTGATGTAAACTGAAGTTCAAGCACTTATAATTCAAATATAATTCGGTGTATTTTAACAATATATAACCAGGCACTGTACTTAAACTTACCTGAAAACTTAGGCTTTGAAATCTAAAAAAAACAACAACTAATAAATCTTAATTAGTTTTGCTTTCGATATTATTTTTATCAAAGTGTAAGAAAATGTTTCAAATGATTTGATGAAGTTTAAATTTATTCATTTTTAGTGGTTGGAAAATTGAAAAAGTTCCAAATTTTAAAGAGTTTGATGTTTTATTAATTTTTTCGGTATCTTATACTAAAATAATCATGTTTCAAAAACTGAAAGCTTTGAATAAGAAAAATGAAGCCAAAGAATATACTTAAAAAAAGATAATTTGTCTAACTATATAAAATAGCAGATTGCCCTGACACGCCCCAACTTGTTACATTGAAATTAATATGAAACCAAAATGGAATTGTAACATATTTTACTTATGCGTTGGGACTTTTGGAAACTTTTAAAATACAAGCTAGGAAAGAAACACTTCATAGGTTGTAAAGAAATTTCTCCCCAATTTTTTACGATAGGGAGGGGGGTCAAAACACGGGGTTCTCTTCGAGCCATAAAACTCCTGCTGTGTTGCTTCCTCCGTCCCTCATTATCTTTCAAGATGTTAAACCTTAAAAGGGGGAAAGGATTTCAGAAAAGTGCGGCTATTCCGCTTTTGAAAACGTTACTTGAAGGCAGAAAAATCCGTGCAGTCCATTTTCGAAGCCTCTCTAGTAGGGCGGAAAAATCCGTTCTGTCCAATTGGAGGGTTAATATTGTGATTCTTTCGTATGTGTATATATATTTATATTAATTTTAATTATTTGATAAAATATAACTAAAATAATATATTTCTGTGTTGACCTAAGTAGAAATTTACAATATTATTTTTAATATTACTTGTTAACTTAACTTAAAAATGCCTTTTAATATAATTAGATAGAAAGTTTCTTTATTAATTTAAGCATTATGGTTTATAACCATCATTAGTGCATATATGATCAGAAACATAATTAATGTATAAATATTCATAAGTATCATTTACGCATACACGGAAAAAATTTTCAGAGTTTTTAAGTACCGTAAAATCCGGCGTACAACGCGCACTTTTATCACAAACATTAAGTTTGAAATTTATGGGTGCGTGTTATACGCCGGGTATAAAAATGATAGGTTCAAAAATAAAAAAGCGATATGCATTTAAAGAAACTTAGACTTCTACAAAGATCGGAATATTGTTACTTACTTATGATTACATCTATATACATACTTACATATTATATACATATACATACTTACTTATACATTATGAACTTAAAGGGTTGTTTTAATAGAAATATACTGTTTTTCATAATCTTGGGGCAATATCTTGAACGAATAGCTTTAAAAATAATAGTACTGCTAACATACATTGCAGGTTACTTCGTAAAAAAGGGGGTACACGTTATACGATGAATATACCTTAAAATTAAAAAACGCAGTTTGAAAGTATAGGTTTGCACTATATACGCCGGATTTTACGGTAAATAAATCACTTAAAATTTATTAAAGTGTCATTTATGCACTGTTTAGTAAAAACTGAGTATGAAAGGGTATGAGTTTTTCTTTTATGAAACCTATCTTACAATTTTCTTTAATTGTGAAAAAAAAAGGTTTTTTTAAAAATGTTTTTACTTCCAACAATTGATTTTCAATGTTACAGTATTACAATGATAAAAATTAACATTTTTTAATTTTATGCATGTATAAATATACATAAATTCAACATTCAAATAATCATGCAGATAGATACATGCTATGTTTATAAAAAATACTTGACATATATTTTCTCCACGAAAATTAAATCTCTAAGGTATCCGATTACAGTCGGAAACGTGATTTTGCAAAAGTCTAAAAACTAATATTTTTTTTTTAGTATTTAAAGTTACTTAGATTATAATACACGTACAATTTTTTAAGAATATTATTACAAGAAAAAGTTATTTAAATGCCATATATTGGCAAAAAATGAACATAATATTAGTTATTTTCAAAACATTGTCCTATTATGAAAAATGCTTTCATAATAACAATAGTTTGCCTATATATAGGATATAGGTCTATATAATTTTGAAATATACACTTTAGAAGTGGATTTATCCATATTCTGAAACATCAAAGTGAAAACATTTCTTGAAAACAACACCGATTATTATTTCAATGGGTAGTAATCCTGAAAATATATATACTTTTTGTAATGGGGTTGTGCATTGGTATTTTGAAATGTGTTGACCTAGAACATTCCCCAGGAGCTGGTATCACATTTTAGCACGACACCATATAGGTCATTCCAAATACCGAAAGTAATTCTGAAGCCTAGTGTCCTCTCCAGAGGGAGCCATTCGAATTCTGACGATGCGAACATGTACCATGATTTACTTTTGCCGAGAGCACCAAGCCAAACAGATACTCTAGGGATATTTTACATGTCGTTTAATGTGACATGGCCGCTGTCAATTTTCTGCATCATGAAAGTCCACTGACTTGGGTCTGGGTCGAAACCAAACAAAGTGAATTTTTCAATAATCTTAGTTCAGTCTCTCTGGAGAAGTGTCAGCTATCAAAATGCGCAATATTATTATTATTATAGAAGCACTTTTCATTCAAGGAGAATGTTTTGAAAATGGGTAATTTTATGTTCATTTTTTCCCAAATTATCGTATTTAAATAATTTTTATTGTAATAATATTCTTAAAACACTTTTAGACGTGTAAACTTATCTAAGTGACACTAAATATTAAAAAAAATATTAGTTTGTACGCTTTTGCAAAATCACATTCCCGAATGTAGTTGGATACTTTAAGGGGAGGGGATGTGCCTGCAAATTATTATAAAAATCTCACCTCTTCTAACAAACACATTTCATTGTTTTTTGATTTAGAACCAAATTCTGGATATGGAGCAAATTAGAACTATTTAGTCAGTACTAAATTAATTAAATAATAAGATATACCCTCAAAAACTGTAATTGACATACAATGTTTCAAATGCAGGTTATACTATAATCGATTTTTCTTCACGCTACAGCACTAAATCAACGGCAGAGCTCATAATATTTAACCACATGAAGTAACTCGATTGCTCTCGAGTTGGCGACTATTCTCCAGAATTATAGCTCCATGTGATAATACAAGGATATAGAATAAGCTAAATTGCATTATCTTCTCTATATCTACGAATAAAAAAACTGAGTGGTAGTCTTCTCTGGCACCAGGAATCTAACCCAAAATTCGACCAAGCCAGTCAAGATTTCGTGGTCACATCTAATATTCTTGACTAAAGCTCTCTGATAAGCATCTTCCATTGCAAAGTCATGCATTAAAATAAAGTCATTCAGTCTTGGTGAAACTGTAGCCAAATAAAAAGCATTTTCCCAACAAGATTGTACACCATGTCATACCTGGAAGGCAAAAATTACTTACAGAATAAATAGACTTTGAGAGCTTGGGAATTTAAAATATTTGAATCTCTCGTAAAATTTTTGGTCTAGTGAGTAAGAAAGCTCAGAAAGAAACCAGCAAAAAATAGACAGACGTTTTCTTTTTTGTGAATGGGAAAGACACGTGATGAAATTGAAAATACACTTGGTTCTCTTTTTTATGCGGTTTTTTTTTTTTATGCGATTTTAGAGTTATGCGGTTTTTTTATGGCAAGAAAAAAATTTTTATTCATATTTAATTCTTTTGGTGATTCACTTTTTCTGAAAACGAATAAGAATAACAACTACAACTCTACTATTACGCAATCAATACAAAAATTTTTTTATTCATATTTAATTCTTTTTGGTGATTCACTTTTTCTGAAAACGAATAAGAATAACAACTTCAAGCTCTACTATTACGCAATCAATACAACGAAAGAATTTCTCCTTTATATATGCAAATTTATACCTTGAACTTTTTCTTTTATTGACATGTTTTCTCTTGATTTGTTCTTAAAAACAAAAAAAGACAAAAACAAAAATATCCCGCTAAAATTGCGTGTTTTTATGCTGCATTTTGCATTGCATTTTGTTTTTTATGAAACTACGTAATTAAAAAGCTTGCATATTAGAAAACATTAGAAAACAAAACTTTGTGAAAAAGGTTACTACCGAAACCGGAAGATAAATTTACTCAAGTGAATTGTAAGTTTTTTTATTTTTTTAGTGCGTAATTGTACATTAAGTTTTCTTCTCTATAATTTTTTAGTCCTCTTAAAGAAAATGTGTGACAATATTAAAAAACAAAAAAGAAGTGCAATTTCGCTAGAAACCAAAATTAAAATTCTCGATTGCTTGGGAAAGGAGAAAGATCAACAGCAGTAGGTAAACGTTTTCATTTAGGCGAATCTACTATAAGAGCAATAAAAAAATGAAGCGGCAATAAGAAAATCAGTCAGATCTGGTACAAATTTGAGTTCTAAAATTTCATCATATTCAAGAGACACTTTAATAGAAAAACTGAAAAGGCTCTCGTAATTTGGATTGAAGATTTAACTCAAAAAAGAATTCCGTTAGATGGACATTTAATCAAGATGAAAGCCCTTAAATTTTACAAGGAGTTAAAAGAATCAGAGCCATCTACATCTTCACGTGAAAGTAATCCACAATTCTCTGCCAGCACAGGGTGATTAACTGGTTTTATAAAAAGACATTCTTTTCATAATCTAAAAATAAAAGGTGAAAGATGAAGAAGCTGCTAGAAAATATCCTGAAAAGTTAGCTAAAATTATTAAAGATGGAGAATATTGCGCTCATCAAGTCTTCAATGCTGATGAAACAGGATTGTTTTGGAAAAAAATGCCAACCCGTACTTACATTGCAAAGTCCGAAAAACTGCCAGTGGTTTTAAAGCTGCTAAAGATCGAGTTACTTTTATTGCTGTGCAGCAATGCATCTGGCGATCGAATGTTAAAACCGCTGCTTGTAAATCGATCTTTAAAACCACGTGCATTAAAAGGGAAAAGACTTAAATACACTGCCCGTACATTGGATGGCTAACAAGAAGGCCTGGGTAACAACGGCTATTTTCACTGAATGGTTCAATAAATGCTTCGTACCCGAAGTTGAAAATTATATGAATGAGATGGGTCTCGAATTTAAGATCTTATTAATTCTTGACAATGCGCCAGGTCATCCAATCTTAGAACATCAAATATAAAGGTAGCTTTTTTTTTTTTTTTTTTTTTCCCTCCAAACACAACGAGCCTAATTCAACCATTAGATCAGGGAATTATTTCAACATTTAAAAAATATTATGTAAAATTCACTTTCCAATTCATTTTCGATAAACTGGAATCCGAAACAATAACAGTTACTGAAGCTTGGAAACAATTTAATATCTTGAACTGTGTAAATCATGTTGCATTAGCAATTGCCGAAATAAAATCACAAACTTTAAATGCATGTTGGAAAGCTGCTTGGCCTGAATGCGTATCAAAAGGAAACGAATCAAATAGAGCAATAGTAACATCAGAAATTATTTCAATTGCTAAGGAAATAGGTGGGGAAGGTTTTGATGATTTTGGCGAGCATGATATAGAAGAATTGCTTGTGGACGAAGCCCTAAATGATGATGATATTTTGGAAAGTATGGTAGATATTACTAAAGATTTGGAAACAGTAGATAGCGAACCGGAAGAAGATATTTACTCCACTGGACGAAAAATTACTTCGGAAGGCCTTCAACTTTCCGGTAAATTGGCAAATTTTTTTATTCAAAATGATAATGATGTAGAACGCGCCTTAAAATTCCAACGTGATCTGAAATTTTGTATGTCTGGCTACAGAGAACTCTACAAAGAACTAGTGCCATCACAGAGTTTGATTACTGACTACCTTGTCAAAGAAAAAAATCACTGAAGTTCCTGAAGAAGCATTACCATGTAGATCTGATGACGTAATTTTATCTTCAAGTGATGAAAGTGATCTTGCACCAATCCACAAACGGGTTCGCACATTATCAGCTAATGATGAAAACATTCTTAATATGATTTTAAATGAAGTTTTGTTTTTTGTTACATATTAAGTTTTGTTTTTGTTTTTAACATACATATGTGCCATTTATTAAAATATGATGGAAAAAAAATAAATCTTATTATTTATAAATCTTTTTTTTTTATGCGATTTCTGGTGCATTTTAAAACATTATTTGGGTTTATGCGATTTTGAATAAATGGAACGTATCCATCATTTTGCATATAAATGTATGTCTTTTTTGTGCGATTTTTTTATGCGGATTTCCCTGGAACGCATCTACCGCATAAAAAAAAGAACCAAGTGTATATATTTTGATTCAGTAAGATGAAACATGTGAATGTGTTCGTTCTTTATGTTACAGACATACATGACGAAACTAGGTTTAATAAATAATTTTATAAATATATGTTTATTTGTGTGATTTTTTATGCAACACGATCAATCCAGTTGTGGTAATAACTTCTAAAGTTAACAAATAATGAAAACATGCAACATTTTTTCATGAATCTCGTTTGATAATGATTTAATAATCGAGTAAGAGTTTGGGGAAATATGTAACATTACGAAAACTTTCTATATTGTAAATTTAATTTTCTTGCAGAATAATGTTATAGAATCTTTACTCATAGTGTCGCGAACGGAGCTAATGAACTTGTAGTTTAACTAGAGTGGCGCTGTGAGCGCATTTCTTTTTTGTTTACGTTTGTTAGTAGTTGTAGTGGAGTCTGTAATTCCAACGTGAAATGTATCAGCTGTCTATTTTCCTTATCCATTAAATGTTTTTTGCATCAAAAAGGACTCTCATTCTCTTGGTTAAGAGTCTATTTAGTTGAATCTTTTAGGTCAAGCTCATCCCGGGCATTAGAATCGGAAGAATATTGTAAGTGATACCTTTATTCTTATATTAGAATTTTTGAAATCGAAAATTAATTTTTTCACACATAGACTTCATACATTTTTATCGGATTCTTCGAAGACTAATGAAGTAGAGTTATGTTATTTTTAGGTCTGTACTAAATTATTCAATTACACATTATAGATTCACATAACATATTTGTGAGTTTGAAAACGACTTCCATTCGCTAACATTCCCATTTTTTCTAATAGCTCCAAATTAAGTTTACCACCAATAGATTAATGTTTTCTGTTGAAAAGCGTACATAGTTCTTTTTTATTGAGAACATGCACCACAAAAGTACCACACGAGTGCTTACAGAAGTAAACACGAAGCCCACATCACAAAGGAACAAGGAAATTAAAGTCATGAAGGATCACAATACTCACATCCATGCCTTCTCCGGGATTCAAACCCAGGCCCGAAGGCACCGCATTCAGCTTCAGGAACCACTGCACCGGATGTGTGGGCGGCTGAACTTACGTATTTATCACACAGTTAAAATATTTTATTACATAATTTAACTCTTTCATGCACTGAATTTCTGACAAAAATGACGCACTAGAGAAAAAAAAATACAAATATTTTTGATAGACATCACAAAACTATAATAATATCGAAGAAAAACTGGTATATATTAATAATATTAAACACTTTTTTTCAAATAAAGAGTGTCCAAAGTTTAAAAAAAATAGATGTGGTACATACTTAGTACCACCACGCTTCATGCAGCATGTTAGTTCTGGAAACATGATTTTTTCCTCTCCAGACACAATGACAGCTTTATCTTGTTATTTAATAGTTCGAAAATAAATAAACACACTTTTCCATCTTATAATGTTATGCAACCTATACATTAAAACATTTTCACTTTTTCCTAATCTAATGTGTTGTAAGCTTATTTTAGTTTAGTTCTAATTTAACTAATATGTTAGTTTTATATAATACTTTAAATGTACTACTATATATTATTTAATTTTGCCGAGTTTTATTTAGTCAACATATATAATAAGTTTATTAGTTATGTATTTCTTTTCCTTAACATGTTCTATATTTATTTAGGATATTTCTTTTATTTTTAAGTATTATTATTAAATAAATATTATTATTATTTTTGGAAAATGAACAAATCTACCTGGCACAATAAACATGTCCATTATTGCAAAAAAATAAACGGAATGCATTAGTATTTGTAAAGAAGATGGCCTTCAATAGCGTGGGGGAACATTTTTTGGACTCTCATATTTTCATACTAGTAATGCACATATGTGGTACTAAATATTGTAATATTGACTTATTTAGTTACATATTATTTGTACTTACCTAATTTGTAGCAAATATCACAAGAATCACTTCCATTTAAACCTAAAAATAAACAACACAATCACTTCAAAAAAAATACCACTCAATATACTCACAACTGATCAAAGAATGAGCTACATCAGAAACCCATTGCACTCTATGAGCTTCTGACATCTGTTAGAAACTTGAGTAACTGCTAGAAGATGACGTCTGTGGTGGTTCAGAGAATGTTCCATCTAGCATCTCAATTACTGATACCTTCAAATAAGTGGTAAGTTTTATGTACCACCACACAATATACAAATACGAATTGGTGGTACAACATATGTACTACCACGCATAAGAGTTAAAAGGAATCTAATAAAATTTTCCTCAAAATTTGTCAAATATTAGAGCAAAACCAAATCATCTATAATTTATTCTTAAAACGTACATCATCAGTAGCTTTACTTATTTACATATTTCAAAAAAATAGCTAATAAATTCTTCTTAATCACATTAAACTTTTATTTAAGTGAAAATCATCGCCTCAGTCTAATTCTTCCGTAAACGATTATTTCGTAAATAACACTATTTGTAAACGATATTGAAACTTAATTTCCCGCACAAAGTCGAAACATTTTAGTACTTAATCAAATAAACAGAAGCGACTTTCAGCTATAAATAAATGAACATCTGCTTAAATTATTTGAAGAATTCGAAAGACACGCGAACAAAAGTCGAAAATTTAATCCACGAAAGAAAATTGAGCGTCACACACCAGACACCATTCAGTGTGTAGCCAAGCCCATTAATCAGATTTCAAACATTAACTGCGAAATCGAATGTCAACACTAATTATTTGAACGATGTCACTTCGTTGGAAATTGGATATGGAGCTAGTGATAATGTTATTGTTTCGTTCAAAGTCGAGTTTTTAAAAAAGGCATGTGCGTTTCATCCGTTAAATATCCTGTCACCTGTTATGGAAAATTAGATTTGTTTGTTAAATGAACGTTAGTGCTAATTCTTAATTATTATTCTTAGTAACATCACTCAACGCATATTACAGAAATGCATTATCTATTTTTTTAAAAAAAATAAATGTTAGGTTATTTTATGCTGGCTTATTATTATTTTGTCACAATACATGGATGTACAAATTTACTAACAGATGCCTTGCGATTTGAGAAACTTTTGTAATTATCTAAGTTTCCTTTTTACTAATGGAAGAAAACACTTGAATTTTTATTAAAGTATATCCTTCTAACTTATACTCAATTCGTATTTTGGGAATTTAACTTTCATTTTTAAAAGTCGATCTCTTGTGCTCAGTCGAAAATAAATTAAGAGAAGGTACACATTTTAAGTATTTGTGTCAAAGATCTTGCTTTTCACGGAAGAGAAAGATTGGAGTAACAAAGTACCTTCTTTATAATCTATTTCTGAACAGAACTGTATGTGTTGAATCTGTACTAACAATTGAGAGTCCCATCTAAATGACAGTAACAAAGGCAGATGAAAATTATTTTTTTAATTATATGAAGCAATCCACCTTTTCTGGTATAATCAGCGATGTTAATATTATTTTTACATTATTTTCGAAACAGTTTACTCTTACTTTACAGCAAGAGTATATTAATAATTAAAAAATACTAATGTATCCAATTTACGCTATCGACAACAGCAACTGTACGAGGGGGTACGAGCATATTGAAAGTCGAAAGAAAAAATATTATATAAGAAAATTATTAATCCGTGGAGGGTAAGCAAACAAAATATATTGTAACAAAGCAAAAAATAAAGAACACATTTTTTTTATTGAAAACAATTATAAAATCCCCGTGTACCACAAAGTATCATACGGGGCTTACAAAAGTAAGAATAAACACATATTACAAAGAAAAGGAAAAAAATTAGTCATGAAAAATTACAAATATTTACAATACATTTACAGAACTTTTCAAAAGCACTTCTGATAGAAAGTTGGTGAAGATTCGGGGCCTAATTTATATTAGGTCTCTTGAAAATCAGTCTTAGGATGTTTTGTTCTCTTTCAAACTTGAAACACAGAAGGCGAACATGTTCTACATTTTCCTCGCCAGCAATATTACAATCACAAGCTGTTGACTTCACAGTTGTATTTAAACAAACCAACGACTTACGAATACGCAGCTACTCTGGGCATACATTAGAAGACTGGGACGAAAAGTAATCCTAGCTTTTATTCCTGTTTTTTTGTTGCTTTCAACTGGTGGAAGAAGGTTCCGCTGCGTACCCTCTTCCCAGAGAAGAAAGTTGTTATTGCTGTTGATGGACTTTCAGAGTGAGTGAAGTTTGTTTATCCAGCCGTTATTGCAATTGGTATTCATCTCCAGTAGGTTTGAGCGTCGTTGGAATGGTTTTCCGTTGATTCTGTGAGTAGTCTCTTATAGAGATGGCGTATCATGTTAACGCGTGCTTCATTGTCATTTGAATCCCCAGTCATTATTTATCAGAAATATCTTAGTTACATTCTAAATGTATTAAATACATATAAACCACATGGAGTGACCTATGAATTGGACACTATGCTGCCGTAGAGTGTCCAATTTATAGGTCACTCCATCGGATGACCCTTTTGATTTTGGTGGATGGTGTGCTTATGTGAGCCACCAGCCTACTGGTTCACGACTACTACGAGCATGCCTTAGACGAGTGGGGTGAAATGTAATCCCTATTAGGGCTACTTCGTAAGCACTTTTACCTCTGTCATTTCTTGCTTGGACTTGCGGAAGAATGCGCCACTACATGATTAATAAATCTTGAAGATTATAATAACTAAGTATTTATAAGCTTCAAGTGATATTTTAAGGTCTCTCATTGCGATTAGTTGTATATATACAATCTATTTCAAACCTTCGTTAATACGAACCTATCGCTAATTCGAAGTATTTTCTCAGCCCCTAGAAAAACTCTTGACATTTCGAACTAAAACAATACGTTTCAATACACTCATCATTTCGACGTCAAATCTGTGGCTAGCTAGACTACAACAGCTAGAATGCAACACGAGATAATATGAAGCGATATAATAAATATTTCTTTAATTCAAACACTCACTATCGAATACAGTCCTGTGGCACAGTGCTTCTCAAACTTTCACTACTGGCGCCCCCCTTTTCGATCACAATTTTTATCGCGCCTCCCTTAAACATTAATAATGTACTGAATGCAATGATAATGCACTTTGACGCTAAAAGTACAATAGGCGATCTTAATTATAAACCATACAAATTAGTAACATAAGTATTAAATTTTGTATGCTACTTTTAAGCAAAAATAAATAAGTAAAAAAAAATAATAGGATAATTATTATGTTATTTTTCCTTTCTCTAATTATTAAATAGAAGATATTGCAAAATGCGGTGGTTTCTTAGAAGACAAAATATAGATATCTGCTAAATATAGAAAAAGAACTCAGAGGGTCAATTTCTAATCATAAGCATTCCTTATAAAAACTTTGCTTTGCAGGACAAGACCATCGAAGTCGTTAATACTTAATAAACTTGTTCTGAATTTAGTATTAATTAATTAGTTATAAAATACTCTGTGCAGCACTCATACATTAAATGTATACCAGTTGAAGTGCCCGTGCTTTGCACGAGTTCATTTATAAGAAAATAAAACATTATTGATATAATAGCTGAATTGTAAGGAAAGAAGTGCTTGATAATGTTTACAAAAATGTAAAATGATTTTTTAAAAATGTTTGCTCAAATTATAATTAGTTTTAATCGAATTGTAATTTTAAGCCTCACAGAATTAACATTTATAATTGATGTTAAATAATGAACAATAATATAAAATTCCGATTAGGAATAATTGTATTATTTTTAATATTTAAAGCGAAAAGACTTCAACATGTTTTAACCCGGGAGCAGGCGGGTACTTGGTACGGTGGAGTGGCGCTATTGAGTCACCCCAATCCTTTTTTTTTAAAATAATTATTTTATTGTACATGATACAAATCGTGATTCCAGTGAATAATTTAATTACGAGAAAGTTTACTTACCTACTTACAAGGACTTTTCAATTTTTCTTTGGTAACAAATAAACAGTTTTGCCAGAATTAACGATTTCGTAATCTGTGTGTCCCACGCGACCACTGTTATGTTACTGCCAAAAAAATTGTGTAAAACGTTTTTCGTTATGCTTTATATGTTTGAAATTACTCATAAAAATAAGTCTTGGTCAAGTAAAATCTTACGTGGTTTTCCAAATATCATAACTCTTTTGCATTGAAAAAAGCGCCACATAGAAATACATTACTTACAACTTCCCTATATATATATAAATGAGCAACAAACACGTAAGAGATGGGTCATAACTAACTGTACCAATAACTTAGAAGGTCAAACAGATTACAGCTGTAATGTGCAGCATTTCAAAAATAATGACAGTGATTATTTTTGTATGTTCCTAAATTTTTTTCAATTCTGGGTCTGGGATCTGTTTTTTCTCTGAAAGAGTAGCATGTTACATTTAAAAAGAAAGCGTAATAAAAAAATGTCTCATCATGGGATTACAGCAAATCTAATCAAAGTTTTTTTATTTGGTTAAAGGATCAAATATAGCTAATTAGGTATTGAAGAAGTTTTTAGTTTTGATGGCTTAATATCACGCGCGCGCGCCTACAAATTACATCAGAGTCAAAGTACATTTTTTATTATGTCTGAAAATATTTTGTTTTAATTCATTCCAGTAAATTAATTATTTTTTAAATCTTTTATTTTCGATATGCTCGCGCCCACCTCTTTAGGTTATCGGGCCCCCCAGGGGGGCGCGCCCCAAAGTTTGAGAAACACTGCTGTAGCAAAAAGGTTGGAGCTTACATGTTTTCTGTTGTATTGTCTCAATGTGTCCCCCTGTAACGTAGCCCCTTTGATGACGATCGGAGTTAACTCCGATAACTCTGACAGAAGCTACAGTGTCACTAAAAAGTACCTAACTTTTTCCATGAAAATCATGCTTATGCGGATATTTTTCATGCAACATTTATTCTAGAAAAAACTGTTAACAAAGTTAGTATGAATAGCAAAAAAACAAAACAAAAAAAAGATAACATATTTTTTTCGTCGAAAAAAATTATGTACAGTATGTATTGTTTTAATTGTTGTTTCTAATATATAAATGAATGCTTTAAATTAAAAAAAATTTAACTTCTGTTTAATATTTATACAGTATAATATGTATTTTGCCCCCCCCCCATCCAATATAGCGGTTAGCGACTCCGTTAAACTTGGGGTGGAACCAGGAAAAATTCTGTTTAATTTAAGTTGGCCAAAAATTATTAAAATTTTATAATACATACTTATTTTTAGGTACCAGTTCTTTCAAAAAAGTATTTCATAAGTATGTAAAACATGTTTGCACATATATAAAAAAATACGCAAAATATAGTGTACCTATTTTTCAGTAAAATATTAGTATATATATATTTTTTAAAAAAATATTGTAAGAGTTCTCGCGATTTTGTAAATTTCTATATTTAGTTTTCCTTTATCATAAATAAATTAAAACTAGACTATATGTACTACTTAGACAAAAAAAAGTTAGATTCTAGATATACACAAGCATTTTGTATAGAAGCATAGAAATTGGAACCATGTAGTGCAATAGTATTTTTTTAATGTATACCTAAAGGTAAAAAATTATACTTTGGGGAAAACCTGCAAAAACTAAAAGAAACAATGTTTCAACATGCTATTTGTTGTGATCATCCAAGGGTAATAAAATAAAACTACAATAACTTCAATAAAATATGACAGTATTGCCAGCAAATATCATTCCACTAATGGTAAGGAAAAGTGGCTGTGATTTGTGTCCTTTATTAAAGTCACGCACATTTGAGACATTTTAGTGCAGTTTGATTGAATTTTTTCTCAAATTATCAAATAAAAATTGAAAAGCTCTTAAATGAGTAAGTAAGTATACTTACTCTTAATTAAATTATTATCTAATATCACGATTTTTACAATAAAAATAAACAACAATAAATAAACAAAACTATAAAACAAATTAAATAAAAAATGATTGGGGTGACTCAGTCACCCTGCGTGACCACTAACGATAGTGTGGACTTTGCGCCTTCTTCTGAGTTAAGTGTCACCATCCTACTATGTCTTGCAGTTAAAGCCAAATAGAGGCCAACTATTGGTCCCCTTACAATTAGTTTTCTGGTGTTTCGGTGTTCCGTAACTGGTTCTATGACGTATAATTTACTGTCTCTAACTGCAATCTTGTTAACTCAACTTAGGATTCACCTTGCTTCCCTTCCATTAACTCCATCCATCGTAAGTCATGATCCATCTATTGTTTTTGAGCCGTTATATATATTTGCAAGATTTTTCAAAATATTTGTAAGCCATAAAAAACAGGAGCAAAACTTAAATTGAGCAGAGAAGTGTTTGAAGTGCCTGCATTATCATTTTGTTAAAAAAAATTAAAGAAAAAGATTAATTTTCAAAGGATAATTTTAAAAGAAAATAATTTTTATTTTTTTATGATTACTTGGTACCATTATAAATGGTTCATTAAGTAATCCATGAAAATATGTTATTTCCTTAAATGTTGGCTCTCAAACATTTATTAGTGGTAGGCGTCCAACCCTATTCATAGTTAATGAAGAGCTTAATAAAATACCTAAAATGGAATCTTGATGGCATTTGTGTTCTCTTTCCAATTATTTTTCATTTAATAATTCAAAAAATTTTAATATTAATTTAGGCACATTTTTTCAAAAATATATAAGGTCTTTTATTGTATTATACCTATATAAAAATTTTCACTTTCTACCATTTGGGTTATTAATTTAAATGTACTGTACTCGAAATTATAAGTTAGAAAAATCCGCAAATTTTATTAATGTGCCTTCCGATATGAAGTATTTCGAACGATCTCATATTTTTACGTAAGCATTCGAGTTGATACAAAAACATTGCTGCGGCAATCCTATTGGTTGCCATTATTTGTTTACAATTTACAATTCAAATATTTGCCAAGGTGTGGCGCGAACATGCCAAAGTTTACATGAGTATTAAAACTACCAATATCAATGGAATGAATGCTTTAAATTGTATAATGAATGTAGATCTCCGTGGGAGGACATAAAATATATTTTACTCATTAAATACATTTTTATGTGATTTGAAGATTTTTAGATTACGTCATTTTAGTGTAAAATATTTTTCATTATTGTAATTTAAATTTTTTAGGAGAATAATTTCTTTTAAATTTAAAATTCCACTTCTAAAATAAATAAACTTTTTTAATGATTGAAAAGAATTAGCACTATATTATGACACACTACTACTTTAATAACCTGAAATCATAGCATTAATCACAGAATATGTAATGTAATTCAGATATTTTTCATTTTAATTCTCTCCTCTTGTTTTAATAAATTCATACTTAGTTTTAGAACAAATATAAAAAGGCATTACTTCGACTTACATTTGACTTATTTTATATACAACTGAATTGAAAAAAATAAATTTGAATTATGCAATTCACCAAAGAGAATGAGTAAAATAATATTTATTATTGATTATGATTTTAAAAAAACATTTTTGAAATCGCTATATAAAAAGAAAATTATTTTTCTATGTTCCTATTTCCAAGATTTCAGATTTTCTTCCTTCCCAAATTATGGAAATTCAAAGTGAAGTAGAATTATAAAGCAGATTGTCAATTTTAAGTACATATCGGTATTATTTATGCAAAAAATCTCATATAAGTCAAAATTTCAATGCATAATATAACAAGCAAATGAATATATATATATATATATATATACAGAACTTAAATTTAGGTAATGTATAGCCTGGGGCTTTAAATCGAAAATTTAATCAGCAACACTTTTTTTTAAAGAAACCTATTCAACTTTCCGCTTAAATGAAAACTCAGTTTCTTTTCATGCAATTCCCAAAGAAAATAAATAGTTTCTGTTTAATGCGCTAAAAAATCTTGCGAAACTATTTGGGTATAAATAACTATATTAAAGGAATACACATGTTTATTTGTTTCATTTGATACGATTGTGGTTTTATATTTAATGATTTATTTTCATTTGTATCTACATCGATGTTTCAGTAAAATTTTGGAATTTAATTCACTATATGTATAAATTTACAAAAAATGTGATGTATATTTTTACCCTTAATTTTTTTTTCAATTCAGAATTAATACCATTATTTTCCTATTAAATGATTTACGAGAACTTTTATTTGTCGTCAGTCTTAGTCCAAAAATTTATACATAATACATAATCCTTTATACCAATGCTCTTATTTATTAGTTTCATTATAAATGGCTTACGTCTCTACTATTAAAAACATTTTAAGACCGCTCGGGCAGCCAATGAGTCTCTGTCAACACACTTACCATACACCAATGAGAGAACAGCCTTTCAGCTCTCCTTCTACTTGAACTTTTTATCTTCATGCATGAACTTTTTTTTAAACGATTGACTCGACCAATCAGGAAGCACTTTAACAAGCATGAAAATTAAAACTTTGTTTTGCCCCAGATTCACCGCCAGATATGGTATTGGGGGCCGTAAACGGCCTATATTCAAACAAAAGACCATAAGACCATAATAAAAACATTTAGAAATCACTGACTGCAGCTTTCCTGTGATGGTTTAAGATTTATCCACATACAATCGAATTTGATACATGTTATAGTTAGTGATGGAAAGATAATCTAGTGATCACACAGTTCCAAACTTCATGGAATTTGTATTGCCAGAAAATGAGTTTATTAACATGTGCATTGCAATTAAAATAAAAATAAAATATGAAGCATAAAGTTGCATCCAGAGTATGCTCGTTTACAAAGAACAAAAAATAAGAAGCAAATATTTCTTAATTGATTATTATAAGATGCCTTTGAAATATAGTACTCTAATTAAGTTGGGAGCTTTTTTATCCTTCTCCTTTATTTACCACCTACTTGGCAAATTATCGTCATATTGCATACAGCTCATATACTGAAAAATAAATTGTTGGCGCAATTTGACACGAATTTCTTCTTTGTAAAGATTTGAATTAAACTAGGATCTCAGCAACTAATTACCGTAGTTCTTTTATGAATTAGCTAAAGGAAAAGTATTGACAAATGTCCAGCAAAAAACCTATTTTTAATTCCCTACTCTTTATAATCTTATTCTTGCATTATTTTTATCGAAAAAAATTACTAAAACATTTCAATTCTATGGATGTAGAAATTAAATAAAAGGGGAAAGAAATTAACAGAGCAATTAAGTCTTATTTGCTTTCCTTATTACAAGGTACTACAGTGTTTCTCAAACTGGGGGAGGGGCGAAACCCTGCGAGGGGGGCGCGAGCCTATTGAAAATAAAAGGTTTAAAAAATAATTTTTTGGAATGAAGTAAAGCAAGATGCTTTCTGACATAATAAAAAATACACATTTACACTGATATAATTTATGCATATCATCTGGTGATCATCAAAATTATAAGATTGCACCTCAAACGTTCATAAGTTATCTTTGATCCTATAACCAAATAAAAAACAACATTTTATTTGCTTAGCTGTAATCCCATGATTAAAGATTTTTTAATACGTTTCGTTTAACCCCTAAAATACTACTTTGGATCATCATATATTTGACCTTCATACTAACTGGTATGTTTCACTCTGTCTCTTTTTCTTTTAGGAAAGTTGTAAATATAATAGTTTTCTGTTGCTTTTTTGGAGTGTCTGAATTTATGATAAATGGATAAGCATATTGAGCACTTTGAAGGATTATTTGACCAAGATGTATTTTTATGAGTATTCTGAAACATATAATGCATAACGAAAAACGTTTTACAGAATTATTTTTTAGAACTGACATCGATATCTTTATATTGACTCAAATACCTATTGATATGAGGTTGTATCTCGAAAGAGCTGGGTACTCAAGTCAACCACCCAACGGTATATTGAATACACTTTTAACATGAGAATGGTTGCATGAGGCGCAGAGTCAACCCAGGCTCACGAAATCATTAATTCTGGGAAAACTGTTTATTCGTTAACAATGAACTTGTCAGTATCCTCCAATTAGACAGTCTTAATGGGAACTAAAATGAATTTGTCACAAATATGCCTCTTTTTTGAGAGTGGCAAACATTTTTTTTACAATCTAGTTACTAGTTTTGATCAAGATCTCTGCGCGATCACTTTTATGCAAAAATTATTTCTATGAACATGCTACACTTTCTCCTGAACAATTTTGTGGTTTTAATTGCTGTGTTGTACGACTTATTATGGCTTATAAATGTAAATGAGCAGAATATAAAAAAAATGGGCATCTGTGATCTCTATTTGAAGGAAGTTGAAACTAATCAATCAATAGAAGAACCTGGTGAAATAATTCATATTCATCAAGATAGTGAAAGTAAGTATGAGAAAAGCGATAGACATGAAACGTTTGGGTTGAATTGAAATTTTCAAATGCTGCTTAAACAACTCTATGAAAAAAACTATAAAGCCATAAATGTAGCACTTCGCCTTTTCAAAAGGACACAAGGAAGAAAACTTTCAAAATGTTATTTGTAGATCATCAAACGACAGCAAAACTACAATAATGTGAACAAAATATGACAGCTTTGCTGGAAAATAACGTTCCTCTATTATTAGCGAAAAGTGTCTGTGATTTATGTCCTTTATTAAGGTCACGCACATTTGGTCACGCAGTTAAATTAATCACTGGAATTGTGATTTTTATAGTGTATAGTAAAATAATTATAAAATAAATTATAGTTTAAAAATAAACTAAAAAACATGCTTTTATAGTGAATCGAACTAAAAAGTAAAAAAAATAAAAATATATATTACTTAAAAGAGACACATACAAAATTTAATACTTATCTTGTTAATTTGTACGGTTTGTAATTATGATCGTATTTTAGCTTTATTATATGTATATATATCATATAAAGTGCATTAGTATTGCATTCAATACATTATTATTTGGGGGGTGATAAAAATTATGTTTGAAAGTTGGGTCTACAGTGGTGAAAGTTTGAGAACCACTGAAGTATTAATTTCTAAACAAGAGTGCAAATTCCAACCAGCAACAAACTTTAACTTTCATTCCTGTGTTTTCCTTGTTTCATAACTAAATACAAATTCTGTATTATCACGCGATGTTAGGATGCATAAAGCCAAAATAGCGAAGAAAAATTGTGCGAAACAAAAAATGCATGATAAATAGAATTGCGTGGGAAAAAAGTAAAAAGTGAAATAGGAAAAATTTAAAAGGAAACTTAGTTGAATACTTGCTTTCTTGGTACAGTCTGATTGGGTAGAAAATTAATTAAAATTTCTTTTTAAAAAGAGGATAAAAGATGAAATATTTATAAAATTCCACATCTTACTAATTGTAAAGAAAAATAACATTAGAATAAAATGGCGCCTTATTTTTAATTTATTTCTTTAAATTGAAAATTAAAGAGCTTGGTCTTCTGCAGTATCTCAAAAACTTTAATTTAGATGCTTATGTTTTCAAACGATAGCAAATTAAATTATATTCTGCAGGATGTAATCCATATAAAAAGATTCATTTTTTTAAAAAAAAAATAAATACATTTTTACGACACTTAATTATTAAAAAAATATAATTTCACATTTTGAAATAAAAAGGGATTACAGGTTCCAAAGTTAATTAAAAGATACTGGAATTTGAAAAAGTTGATTACGTACTATAATTTCGACACTTAAGTTATCCGACTACGTTCAGAACCGTGATTTTGCACAAGCGTATAAATGAATAATATTTATGATATTTAGTGGCACTTAGTTTAGAAAATGTATATAAAATTGTTTTAAGCGTATTATTACAATAAAGAAATTATTTAAGTACAATATTTTGACAAAATGAACATTGAATGACCCATTTTCAAAATTTTCTCCTTTGTGAAAAATACTTCTATTATAATAATAGTTTGCCTGTATATAGCTCGGACCTCTGTACAGAGGCTCAACTAGAATTCTGAAATATATAACTTAAAAGTGGGTTTATCCATGTTTTACAGAAGAACAGAAGGGAGAAATTTTAAGAAAAAAACGCCGTTTATTATTTCGATGGGTTGTAACTCTGAAAATAATGTGATTTTTTCAAAAACTATAGTTGAGCCTCTGTATAGAGGTCTGAGCTATATACAGGCAAAATATTATTATAATAGAAGCATTTTTCACAAAAGAAGAACATTTTGCAAAAAGGTTATTCTAAGTTAATATTTTGCCAAAATATTGTAATTAAATATTTTTTTGAAGTTAACTTCTTATGGCACGGATGGGAGAAATTTCCGTTACGTGTTACCAGTTACGGTTAGCGATGAACGTAAGATAGAAATGAATGAAGTTCCGAATTTTCTCCCCGTTTTAAAAAACGCCATCTAATTCATACTATCTATCTCAGAAAAAAAATAATTACAGAATCGGAAGGATCATTTTTTTTTGCCACGATATGGTACATTTTTTTTTAACAAAATAATGATATTTTCCATTTTTTACGATTTTTTTTTTTAAATTAGTCAAAATTGATACGCTTTTGAAAAAATGGTTTCTAAATCATTCCATTTAAGTTCCCTTTCGAGTTAATGAATTAATATTTTATTCTAAACAAGTCCATGCTTTTCTTTTTAGAATCAGTCATAAAAAAAATGACAAATCTTTTTTTTCTTACGATTTTTCAAAAAAATACTCAAAATTTTAATTAAATATTTAATAACTTCATTATTTATTTATTAAAAAATTGTAACGAAATTTTTTTTTCCATATGTCGAATAGTATTCTCCGTAATTTGTTCAAAGATTGAAAAAATAGATTAAAAATTACGGTTTTTAAATTTCTTCTGTGTTTTTCATCTATTAGCCCTGAGCTAGCACCCGTTCCCCTCTCCTTCTTCAACAGCAACTTTAAAAAGCATTTCTTCTTTATCCTTGCAATACATACTTTGTTTTGTTTTTACGTTACCTAGAAGTCAAATTATAATCAATTTTTGGAATTAAAAAAAATCGAAATTGAGTCTTTAATCTACCCGAAGTAGGCATTTAAATGGTTCAAAATCTGTCAAAAATTAGTTTAAGGAGAGTTTGTTGGATATACAGTGTTTTAAAATTATTTTAAGGAAATAATACAAATAATCTATTGTTTTAAAATTTACTGACTCCACGATTCTTCCAATAGTTTGGCAATAAAAGATTGTGTTTACTAAATTTTTAATCGAATGGAATTTCTTAATACAGTTTAAAAAGTGAGTATTTAAATCATACATATGCTTTGGTGTAATTAATTTGATAATTGTGAAAGTGTTATATAGTGCTTCATTAATTTGTATTTTAAGACTACAATGGACAGTAATTTTTTTTTAAATATTTTACAAACATGTCCCAAATTTTTACTGGCTCTATGTAACTTAGAACTAAAACCATATAAAAAAATTGGTGAGAATAAAATGAGTAGTTTTTAAGAAATTTTAAAATTTCAAAACGTTTCATGCTTTTTGATTTCTTTTTAAATTTCATATTTTCACCTGATTTAACTTCTTCAAACAATTCTTTTACAAAAGTATGCATGCTATATGTAAGTTTTATATGATAATTTACAAAATATGGGTAAACGCAAATTTTTATAGAAAAATTTCAAGAATTTTAATGATTTCCTATACATAAAAAAACTTTAATTTTTTTCTTTCACCTTATCACTATTATTACAATGCATGCAAGAATTTATAACTATACATTAGATGAATACTTTTGGAAAGTTTTGTTATAATTCGACAAAAATTGCAACGCATGGAACATTTTGAATTTTGGTTTCGAGGCAAATTTTTGATTCTGAGAAAAAAACATATTTTTTTTTATTTTAAGGGAAATTAACTTAGTTTTTTTTTTAAAAAAATTAAAGATATAAATATAAAATTGAAATTGAAAAACACTAATATCATACAAATAACAGATAGATGCAGAATATATATAAAATGTTCTGCAATATTTATTGTAACAGTCAAATTGACACATGGTATATACAGTGCTAAAAACTGAAGTATAAGCTAGAACTTTCGAATAATATCTGAAGAAAATTAGCAGAATGTAATTCATAATTGTTTCATCTCGACCAGATAGTATATTATACACTGCTGGAAAATTGCTAAGGACGGATCACAAATTGCTATGTAGCATAACATTAAGCGAGACATGAGGCCTAGTAGGATAAAATATAGTTGCCGCACTGTTCAGACATTAGAATAAAGAATATTTATTGTTCTGGAAAGTACAAAAGCTGTGAAACATCTGAAAGAAAAAAAAATGTTCATTTGATCTGCGTACGGAGAAATGGAACAATGCATCTAAAAGTCAG
>BMAU01014458.1:0-11105 GCA_019973935.1 Trichonephila clavipes | reverse complement strand
CGATTACAGCGATCCTCATTTTTTTAAAAGAAGATCTCCTCGTGCCAAAATTAAAGCCTGTACAGCGATTTAAAGAGAGGTAGGATCATTCAATATAGCAATCATAACTGGATTTTTCCTTAAGTTTTTATTCAATATTCGCCTTGTCAGTTCGCCAGTAGAAAAACCACAGATATTATATGGTCATCGCACTTTTGGCTTCAAAGATCAGCAAGATCAAACAGATAATTAGCGTTCCCTCTCATCTTTAATACCGAGCCGAAAGAGCAAAAAGCAGAGTCATGCACAACACGCACTGGCCACCGCCCTGATAAAAGGGCTACATATGACTCACTGGTCATCAAACAGCCAGCAGTGGAGACGACCGATAACATGGAAGGTTGGCTCCTTGAGTCGGCGGAAAAAGTGGCAGAGGAAGTAAACGATCCGCACGTGGGAAGGGGCAGGGGGCCTCAAAGCGGGAGTCGCACTACTAAAGATCCGGCTTGAGTTCAAAACCTGACTTTGTAGCGTTGCCGCCAAATATTATACAGTTACCAGTTCAGACAATGTATTGTGCAATTCGAAATAAAAACATGAAAGAAAAACACTTCAATATTTTTTTGGTAAAAATAAGGGCTCAATTTTAAAATTAAAATCTGTAATATTTATTAATTCGATATTTAAAACGTTACGAATTGAACAATACACCAGCTCTTTTGAGCATTTCCTTGAGCCGGCATATCTCACCGTGTGCTAGAGCTGCCGCTGCTGTTATTTAAAAATAACGACAAAAGCCTTGTTTGTTATTAACAAAATTAACCTACAGTGGTAATAATTCAGCCAAGTTCGTTGCTTTTTTCTTACTTGAACTACTACCTTTTTGCGCCGATTTATTTCACATGGGATGGATCGTCAATTCTCTTCTTTGCCGATCTTCTGTTTAATGACTTCAATCCATGATACTGACTGCGCCGAGACAGAAAAACAACGGAAAGTCCTTCTTCTTCCTCAATCTTCCGCAGTCGAATTATCATTTATTTCGCTTTCAGATGCCGAACACATCGCCGGTTGTCTTCCTCCTTCACGGGCATTGCCCTTCGGGATCATACCGCGACTGCCGCTGGAGCAAAGCTAAACTGGTGTTGGAACTAAACCACTCCAAATGGCACAGCATGATCTGGACCGCAGCCGGATGGGCCCGCCAGATCGCCGTGGTGCTCGAAACGTTCGGACCGTCGCGAAGGCGTGTGCGTTCGCTCGAGTTTCCATTTCCAATACCGCTTCGCCCACCAGGGCGGGCCTGAGATTTTTTGCCCGGTCGTAAACGAAAGCGAAACGTGTTCGATGTCAGTGTATGAAAAAGCTTACGCATCTTTTACTTTCAGTGCAGCCGCGTCACTAAAAAGCGGATTTCGAAAGCCGAACCGGTCCGCCTTGGTTCGCCTCTCCGCTTCTCTGTAGCTCGCAACCACGCCGAGCTTTTCAGTTTTGCTCAATCGTGCTGTAACTCGAAGCTTTCATTTATTACTGGTTTTTTGCCTTGGGCCCATTGAGAAAACATACCTGCTTTGTATTGGTCGACGAGCGAAACATTGCAAGTAAAAAAAGTTGATAAAAGAATGAACTAGGGCCTTATATCGCTTCTGAACAATGTCCTTGAATTTCAGGATGTTTAGTTTTACTTTCTTCCTTTTCAGTCAGCTGTTCACAGTCCATCGTCGTTCGAATTTGAAGTCGAAAAAGGATTTCGTATTTATCGGAATTGTCTTCCTGTGCCCCAGATACCTACGCTTCCTTTCAGCTGCTTCATTTTCATTCAACTATTGAGGAATGAAAAATCGAAAAGTGACAGGTTTGTATTTGAATCGTCTTCTGTAATTTTTTGATACGACCCCAATTTTCCTCTTTCGTAAATATTTATCATCTTCACTATTTTCTGTTACGAAAAAAATGTCTCGAATTTTTGCCAAAAAGTTTAAATTTCAAACAACTCCTGGAAATTCCAGTACGTTATTTGATTTTCGCTGTTCGTTCATCTTCATTTGTGCTTGAAAGAAAAAACTCCGGGAATTTGCAGTTGAAATGCGAACTATACTCAGCCTTTCGATCTTCGGTGAAATAGATCTAATTTTTCATCGTTACCAGTTTATTTCTCTGAAGCCAAAAAGCTCGAAACGAAAGAATCAGCCACGCATTTGACCGGCTGAAAAATTTCGATACGAACTGAATTTTCACGCTTTCTTTCATTGAAATGTTTGCGCAAAAATACCCTCGAACCTCGCAGCCCAGCTTTGCGTTTGGAATCTTTCTCAATCACGAAATCACCCGGGAGCTCATTAGCCGAACCTGACTTTTCCTTCGCGATTCGCCCAGAATCTCCTCACCAATCCCGTTTCTGGGATTTGGCACCAGTTGCGCAACAAGTATACAGAGCAATATGAGAACATGAGAATGGAACACCAGCCATATGCAGTTAAAAAAACAGCCTTTTCTGTACACAATCTCGGGATTCTTCTCTAATCAATAAAATGTCCATTTCTATGATGTCGCGTTTTCTTTTATTTTCAGGAACTAGGGTACCGACAAAAGTTTCATTGCAGTGGATTTCGGGAAATTTAACTCTCAAATGCCTTCGTCATTGAATAACACAATCGGGTTTTCTATTTTTGCCGTAGTCGAATATCCATCAATGATTACCTTAGAAAACTATTTTGCTTATTCCGCAATAATTTATTTTTCCAAACTTCATTTTTTACTGATCTCCGAATTTAGTCGCATTGAAACACGTACTTTCGATGTGACTCTTTTAAATTATATCTTATAAGATTGCAATTTGGTGCGCCAGCTAACGCACTTGTTCAGGAAGAAAACGGATAAAGCGCGTTCAAATGATCTTTTGTCACCGATTCGTCAGATTATGCCTTGCGAAAGCTTTTTACTTCGACGTTGTTTTGGCACAGCGCTCTTTTTCATGCGGAATGAATTAACCGATTTTAAAAACCATCGATGGCCTCACCTGTGGAAATGATGGCTTCGTCGATTTCATCGAGTTTTATCTGTAACGCGCCTTGTTTTTGAAGTGTTGCGGGCCGCCGTGTACTCTTCGAGGCCCCCAGAATATCGTTTTCGTTCACAAATTTACCGAATATTGTTTGTCTTTAACGTATTTATCATATTCTTTTGTCTCATAAGACGATGATTTCTAATTTCCGAACACAGCAAAATTCGTTGTACTGAAATTTACCCTAATTATTAAATTTACTTTTAACTGCAAATATCTAAGCTGTTCATTCAGTGGAGTTATACTTTCACCTTGTCGAATTCCCGATTTACCTTACTTGAACGTATTATCGATTATTAATGGATTTCATCAATCGAACGATGATTTCGTAAATTCAGATTTTTTTTTCACCGAATTTTAATTTTAATACTATCGCATATAGGATACCTGATAGAGTTTGCTTTTAACATTCGTCAATTGATTTATCATTTTTGTCGAATTCTACTTTGTTTCAGTACTGGTAAGATTCATCTTATGAACAACAGATTTTCAGTCGCAGACTATCTTTACTCTACCGAACGCCAACTTTTTTCGGAAGTTTCTTGCA
Organism: Trichonephila clavipes; assembly: GCA_019973935.1. NCBI lineage: Eukaryota > Metazoa > Arthropoda > Arachnida > Araneae > Nephilidae > Trichonephila > Trichonephila clavipes. The sequence goes on along the minus strand of BMAU01014458.1, from coordinate 7,515 downwards.
GAATGGTCTTCATCAAGTACTTGCGCTTGCGTGGTTATACTGGGTCAGCCCTTTTCATTTCCAACCATTACTATTTCATTAAAAAATGGTTTCCTTTTACCACCAGTTTGCTTCGCACTGAACTTTTTGACAAATGATCCCGTTTTCGCCTTCGAACTCATTCATCGAGGAATAGTTAACTGATTTCGTCCCGCGACCATGATTTACCTGGAATAATAGATGCTTTATTAATTTTGTCTTTATTGTTCAGTTTGTGTTTATCGAATATTTGACCATCACGCAAAGATCACCTTTGTTCATCTAGATTTTTTAATAAATTAAACATTTTTACCAAATTCTATTTGTTTTGTCTGGCGTATTTTCTCGCAATAATAGCTGAATGAATTTTCATGACGATGATTCTATTCTGAATAATAGATTTCTTTTTCTTTACCGATTTTATCGTAAGAAATCTTATATTTTGCTTATAAACAGATAGATTTTTGTCGGTCTTTATTTACACACGTGGTCTAGTTCTTGTTCATCCAAAGCTTCCATTTCAATGTTTTTTGTATGTATTTTGTCGATGATTACTGGAACGGGATTTAACCACATAGATCTATTTGCTTTCTTAGATCAATATATTTTTCACCTTTAATTTCCATCGCAAAGCGATAGAGAATTTCGTTTAACATTCACAACACCTCGTAAAAATGTCTGAAGAAACACAGTGAATTTGTGATTTCAAACTTTTTATCGCGGCGAGTTTCGATTTTAGAAACAGCTTTATCTTTGTTAAATGCGCCGACGAAGTCATACTATCCGGATTTTTTATTTGTTATACGTTCATAAACGTTTAAATTAATTGTCGATTTTTTATCTTTACAATAGCTTTCTACTGATTTGAAATACCTTATCGTATTTATTAGTGTATTATTTTTATGCGTTCCGCTTAAACAATGATCATTTGCTCTAATTGAAGTAATCTTCCTCGTTACCATTTTGTTTGTGTATTTGCCGAAATATTTCAGGCGATTTATGTGTCGAACGCGGTTTCATGATTTTTTTCGTTCTGAATGCTAAATAAAAATAGTCTTCCTTTAGAGATTTATCTTCAGAGATTTTTATTGTTTTTTGTTGATTGGGCGCGGTGATATCCTGTTCGATTTCATTTTTGCCTCTTTCAGTGGATTATAATTTTTTTCATTTGTTGAAGTGCTGTTAGCTGCCATAGCCTATCAACTCTTCCTCACTTGCCTATTCTCTTTATACGTGAGATTTTCTAGCAGCTATTCCGTAAAAATATATCAAAATATTTTATTTGTAAAATAAAATATTACGTAGGAAGTACAAATACAGTAGCGTATAAGAGAATAGGCAAGTGAGGAAAAAAGTTGTTAGACGTAATAATGGCAGCGCTACCGATAAGATGGAAAAATTTGTAATTTTACTGAAGAACTTAAAAAAAAATAAAATCGGACGGAATAATCATTCTGCCGATCGAACAAAAAAAAACTAATAAAATCAAGGTATACGAAGATTAAATCTAAAATCGGAACTTGACGCTGCAACATAGCAGTCTCAGAACAAGAAAACAAATCCTTTGAAAAACCACGAAAAATTATTTTTATAAATCGCCTGTTACATCTTCCAGCAAAATTCAGCAAATACTTTTAAACAAAATAAAAATAGTAGCAAGGGAGAAGGGAACCCGACTACCGAATTTGATACTTCGAAAATTAGAACAAATTATTATCTGATCATTTACGTTTCGCGGAACGCATAAAAATGCTGTTCCACACTACGTAAAAATACGATAAAAGATTTATTTCCGAATAAAATCGAAGCAGAAAGCTATTAATAAAGTAAAAAGTCTGACAATTGAGGTTTTAGAAGCGTTTATAGAACTATATAACTAAATAAAATCGGATGGAGTTGTTTCTTCGTCAGCGTTAAGAATCATCGTCATTCTTATTTCTCGTGAAAATACGCACGGTAAAAAAAAAAAAGTTTGAGAAGTACAAAATTCCTTACTGAATGAACAAAAACTAGACGATTTTTTGGGTGTGTAATGAATAGTTAAACGAAAATTCTCTATCGAAACATAACCAAAAAAATAAAGTGTGATGAAAATTAAAATTCAGAAAAGCAAGAAAAATATATTGATCTAAAAGTAAAAACCATCGTCCTATGTGGTTAAAGAATCCGTTCAATTAATCATCGTAAAAATACGTACAAAGACAAAACATTTGAAAAGCACAAAACTTTAATTCCGGATGAACAAGAACTAGACCACTTTTTGTGTGTAAAATAAAAAGACCATTGAAAATTCTATCTGAACATAAGCAAAAAATGAAGTGCGATAAAGATTAACACATTAAAATCCAGTAAAAGAAAAAAAAATCTATTGTTCCAAAATTAGAAATCATCGTCATACGTGACTAAAAAATTCATTCAACTATTTATTGCGAAAATACGTACCAAGACAAAACAAAATAGAATTTGGTAAAATGTTTGAAACGTACAAATCTCAATACAGAATGAACAAAAACTAGATGATCTTTTGCGGGTATAATGAATGTAGTTAAATGAAAATTCAATCCGTAAAAAAACACAAAAACACAGAGCGATGAAGATTAAAATTTAATAAAGCGAAAAAAAATCTATTGTTCCAAAATTAGAAATCATAGTCCTTTGGGACTAAAAAAATCGAATTAACTATTCCTCGTGAAAATAAGTTCAAATACAAAACAGGATCGAATTTGGTAAAAAAGTTCGAAAAGTACGAAACTTAAAGCTGAATGAACAAAAACCAGAGACGACTTTTTTGCGTAAATAATTAATAGTTAAATGAAAATTTTATTGAAACATAACCACACAAAAGTAAAGTGCAATGAAGATTGTTCTTAAAATTCTACAAAGCCAGAAAAAAAAAGTTATTGTTCCGAAATTAGAAATCGTCGTCCTATACGACTAAAGAATCCAATTAACTATTTATTCCTCGTGAAAATACGTTCACAGACAAAACAAAGTAGAATTCGGTTTAAAAATGATAAATCCAATTGACGAACAATGTTAAAAAAGTAAGCTTCTATCGGAACATAACCACAAAAATAAAGTACGATGAGTATTAAAATTAAAATTCAGTAAGGTGACGGAAAAAAAAAATCTGAATTTGCAGAAATCATCGTTCGATTGACCAAAGAATCCATTCAACTAATCCTCGTGAAAATACGTTCAAAGACAAAACAAAATCGAATTCAGTAAAAAAGATTGAAAAGTATAACTCCATACTGAATGAACAAAAACTAGACGATATTTTGCGAGTATAATGCAGAGTTAAAAAAATTAAATTTAGTAATTAAGAATTAAATTTCAGTACAACGCGAAAATTTCTATATTGTTCCAAAATTAGAAATCATCGTCTTATGGGACTAAAAAGCCGTTCAACTAGTCCTCGTGAAAATACGTTCAAAGACAATACAAAATAATATTCGGTAGAGAAGTTTGAAAAGTATGAACAAAAAACTTGACGATATTCTGGGGGTATAGTGAAAATTACATCCGAGCATAACCACTCAAAAATAAAACGCGATGCAGATAAAAACTCAGTAAATCGAACAAACATATTGTTCCAAAATTAGAAATTATCGTCGTTTAAGAATCCAATTAATTATTCCACATGAAAAATACGTGCAGTACTGACAAAAACAACGTCAAGTAAAAAAGCTCACAAAATGCATAATGCAATTCTGAATGAGCAAAATCCAGATGACTTTCCTTCAAGAAAAAGATCATTTGCTGAACGAAAACTATCCGTTCATAACCACAGAAATAAAGTGCGATGAAGATTATTTTTATCGCTGTACCAAATTTTAATCTTAAGTCCTCGTCCTATGTTAGTAAAGAATCCACATGAAAAGTACGTGCAATGACAGTACTGACAATAACAAATTCGAATTCGGTAAAATAAAAAAGTTTGGAAAATGCAAAAATTTATTGCGGAATAAGCAAAATCTATATGGACTTTTTTAAAGAAACAATCATTGTGTTGAATGAAAATTCGATCCATACCTAACCCAAAAAATAAAGCCCGATTGATATTAGAATTCAATGAAGCCAAAAATGAAACGAAATTTTGAAGTTAGAATTTCCCGAAATCCTTTTTCTAGTAAACTTTTGTCTAGTGCTGAAAAAGTGTAGTTTCGTTCCTGAAAATAAAAAGAGAACGCATTCTCTTGAAAATGAGTAATTTTGTGAAGTTAGAAGAAAAAAAAAATCCAAGATGTAATTGTATCACAGAAAAACATTTTTGCTTGCATATATAATAGTGTTCCATTTAAATTTCATATTCTTCATATTTCTTTTCTATTATAAACATTTGCACGAAAAAACAGTTTTCCCATCCAAAACAAATTGAAATGAAGGTGACAAATCATACGAAAGGGAAAAATTAAATTCGTATATGAAATTTCCAAAAGACGATTCCGATCAAATACAATTGAAAAAAATTCCTTCACTTATTTCGACTTCTAAAATTCAAAAAATTTTTCTGCAAAATAAATTTCAATGAAAATGACAAACGATACGTAAGTGAAGAATTCAATTCGTATCAGAAATTTCCAGAAGACTGTTCCAGTCAAATGCAAAACGTAAAATTCTTTCGACTTCTAAAATTCGAACTTTTTTTTTCTTCAAAATAAACTGAAATTAATATGGCAAACGATACGAAAAAGAAAAATTAAATCCGTATCTGAAATTTCACAGAAGATTCGAAAAAAAACAAACCGTAAAATTCGTTCACTTATTTCAACTTCTAAAATTCAAATTTTTTTCTTCAAAAATAAATTGAAATGAAGATGACGAACGAAAGGAATGGGCAAAATTAAACTCTTATCTAAAATTTCCAGGAGACGATTTCGATCAAGTACCAAGTATAAAATTCGTTCGCTTTTTTCGACTTTAAAAATTCGAACGACTTTTTTTTCATAACAAATAGTAATGAAGATGATAAATGATACGAAAGGGGAAAAAATTAAAATTCGTATCCGAAATTTACAGAAGACGATTCCCAACAAATACAAACCCTAAAATTTGTCCACTTTTTTCGATTTTTAAAATTCGAGCTTTTTTTCCTCAAAATAAAATTGAAATGAAGAGGACAAACGATAGAAAAGGAGAAAATAAAATTCGTATCTGAAATTTCCAGAAGACAATTCCGATCAAATACAAGAAATAAAATTCATTCTGCTTTTTTCGACTTCCAAAATTCGAACGACTATTTTTCTTCAAAATGAATAGTAATGACGGTGACAAACGACAGAAAAGGAGAAAATAAAACTCGTATCTGAAATTTCAAGACGATTCTGTTCAAATACAAAATATAAAATTTCGTTCGATTCTTTTCTTCTTTTTTTACTTGCAATAAATGACCGCTCGATCATTAACAAAAGCAAGTCAATGATTTCTCTAATAATTTAAGAGCAAAAACCAGTAATAAACAGAAAAAGCCTTCAGAGTTTGCTTACAATTTAATTTTAAAATACAACTTCAGCAAACTCTTTAGTTTCTGCAATAGTTTGCGAAACAGAACAGAGAAGCGGGGAAAAGAACCAAAAAACCGGACGCTCGAGTTCGGAAAACTTCCAAAACTCCACTTTTCACTTAAAGGCCTGACACACTTCATTCACGGCTCGCACACTGAAGTAAAAAAAATGCATACAGAAAAAAACTTTTTTTTTCCTTACCTTGACATGGTACGTTTCGCTTTCATTTATTGACTGTGTGCGAAGTTTGTGCGTTAAATATCTTAGCATCGCAGACAAAATTCACCCCAAAATCACAGTTTCGGGCCCACCACAGGTAAGACAGCTGTGGTGCAAATAAACTCAAGCGAACACACCTTCACGGCAATTTCCAGAACTGACAAACACCGCTATGACAAAAGCCCATGCTTTCATCCGCTCTGTCAATGCATTCCTCAAATTCACGATGCTGCTGGATATATACCGCTGGGTTCTTCTATAGGGGGAGTATGGAACGTTCCCAACCGGACTAGCAAACGATTTTTGCTCCAGCCGCGACAGTATTTCGCGTCCATCTGATCCCGAAGAGCGAATGCGCTGTGGGGAGAGGACTTACTCAACCGGCGTGTGACGTCACAAGCGGAAGCTCGTGTGGACGATTCGACTGCGAGAGGAGGTGGAGAAAGAAGGACTTTTCCATTTGATTCTTTTTCAATGTCGCTCGCCGATGTGTGTCGCTAGTTGACGGTGGGGTACAAACTCCGTCGGGATTCAGGTGTGTGGGGATGGGTAGGAGTGAAAGGGGTGGCGTTAAATACGTATGAAGTCATCAATCGATGGTACTTTAAAAAAAAAGAGTAAAGAAATTGGATTCAAGTAAGAAAAAAAAGTTTTGAAAACGAAACCGAAACTAAGTAATCTAAAGATTGCTATTTACTTTTTGTAAGGTTAATTTTGTTAATAATAAACAAAACTTTTTAGTGTTCAAAGTTATTTTAAAAAATATACTTGTAATGGCTCTAAACTTTATTTAGTGAAATATATAACTCAAAAATATAAAAGAAACTGAATGTATTGTTTGTTTCAATTCGTAACGTAACTTAAATATCGAATTAATAGAAATATTACAAGATTTTGAGGTTTTAAATTTTTTAAAATTAATTTTAGTTTTTACTTAAAAAAAATATTAAAGTATTTTTTTCTCATATTTTATTTCAGGTGCCACAGTAGTCTAATGGTCAAGGCAACGGACTGGTGGCTGGCATACAGTGACGTAACGGAGAATATTGCCCCCCCCCCTCCCTGCAAAGTCAGGTTTTGAACTCCAACCCGGATCTTACAAAGAGCTGCAAAACCATATCATTACATTGGCTTTGGGCCCCCTAGAATCCTGCCCCTTCCCACGATGCGAGGGTGTACGTTTCGCCACTGCTGACACATTATATGTTCCGCTTGTACCGCTGAAGACACGCCGTGTAAAAGGAGCCCAATACACTTTAAATATGTCGAGACTCAAACATCCTCCCATGGTGTGGTGTGGAACATAGGAGAAGGGGCAGTTCAGGTCTCCACCTTGTGACTTGATGGCTCAAAAATATGAAATCCGTCGCCAGCAGCCCTTTATAGGGCGATTTGTAGTGCGGTGTTAATGCATAACTCTCTTTTTCACTCTTATTATTTCAGCTCAGTATTATTAAAAAAATAAAAGGAAAGATTTGTACCTTGAAATTATGTTTAATCTTGCAATCTTAATCCTAAGCCAAAAAGTTTGATGTTGTATATCTGTGGTTTTTCTACTTTGGCCCGGACATTTTTGCTACTTTCTTCAAAACTGTTGAATGTTACAATTATAAAACTTAAGAAAAAATTAGTTATGATTATATATATTGGAGAAAAGTGACTCCCTCCCTCCCTCATCACGAGATCTCCATCACTATTAGACCTACAAACTTAAAATTTAGCAGGGATGTTTCTTTTTTTTTAAAAAAAATAGAAGTCCGCTAACAATGAG
>BMAU01014457.1:7500-10729 GCA_019973935.1 Trichonephila clavipes | reverse complement strand
TATTTCCAGTGGGAATGCGAATTCTGGTAAAGAAATTATTTTTTGAAGAAGACTTTCTAAATTAATATCAGAAGTGCATTTATTACTATTACAGATACTATTTGTTTGCTATTGATTTGTGTGACCTTATGGTGTGTAGAGTAAAGTTTGTTTGAATAATGTTGCATAAGGTTTTTGACCTATTTAGGAACAAAACATGGTTGTTTGTCATTCTTCATTATTCAAGCTTTTTCAATAATAATGTTTAAAACTTCTAACAGTACTTCTTCATAATTTTTAAGCAAGTTTTTCTGGAGTTCTGGAGTGGAATTTTGATTACTTCTTGATTTGGAATTTATTAATCTTTGTTACATGGAGTTTAAGATGCATGGGTTCTGATAAGGTGCCACTAAGATCCATGATAGTCAGGGGTTGATATTTGTGTTGTAGATTTATAGCTCAAAAGTCTCATACCCGGATACGGACGGTATTTGGTGAAGGTCTGGATGAGGTCTGGACATAATTGCGAGTTCTCGGTAAGCTAGCTCAAATGTTGCGGCTTGTTAAACGTGCTTTACCGATAACAGTATTTGTGAGCCAATTGCCTAAATGTTTTAATACTCTTCATGATATTGGTGTGTTGTTTGTAATAAGAAGAGATGCGTTGACCATACTTTGACGCTAAAGTTACAATACGACTTTAAACCTTACATGCCACCGAACAGGGTGGCTGTAGGGCCGGACAAACCGACCCTACCAGGGTGGCAAATTTTGAGTGCAGCATTTGAATAAATTTAAAAAAAATTTCTTTTGTTACACAAAATTTGATACATTTTCTGAAATATTATTGGGTGTTAATTTAGTATTTCTTGATTAACGTATCTCTATTTCCTTATTTTGTACTCCGTATGTTTAAAGTCAGTTTTATTTTATGCTGAAACTTGTAGGGTTCAAGGCGGAGAGTATGTGTTAAATCATAAAATTTGATATGATTACCCATCTTTCACTAGTAACTTTTCTCACCATCTTGGAGCGGGGTTACTACGGACATATCTTTCACCCATACGATGTCCGGTGTCATCTATCCAAAAGAGAACATGGCTAGTAAGAATTTTTGGTAGATAGCCATATGAGACGTTTTTATTTTAGTCTTGAGTGGTAATTACTATAAGTAAAAATAAACGCTTGTGATCCCACTATTTATCAGTAGACTCTTTTTCGAAGAAATTGGCCTGCCAAGGAAATGGGCGATTCCTTCTCTCTACATTTTACTACGCTTGAAATAATATTTATATATTAGAGAGAGGAGCGGAATTTTTCTATTTTGTCCGGAGTGGCAAAATTGCTAGGAGCCGGCCCTGCACCGGCGTTATAAATGTCTCGCTTAAGCCAAAGCGTTAATTGTCCCGGCGTATATATGTGTCTTTCCGAAGTACGATCTTTTCTGTGTACTACTATCTATAAAATTATCCCGAAGGCTTTGGAACGCAATAAAAAGGTCCTTGACAGTGTTTGAAAAAGATTTACTTATTTCAGAGGATTTACTTATTTATTCATTTTCTTCTGCCCGCCTCCCCCATACATCACATACGCGCGAATGCATCACATGCACTTACATATGCGGCCTTAAGTGGAAAACGATGGCATTTGGGAGTGAATCGTGTAACTTTTAACTGGCAGTTAAAGGATTATTTATAAAGCGTACAAATTATCAAGATAAGAGTTAGTTTTTGTATATAATTTTATATATGACAAGCTCATGAGGTCCCTGGTAATTATTAAACTTGTTCATAACTTAGTGTTGTTCAATTAATTGTAAAATACATTGTGTAGTACTGATACATTTGTAAGTGTATTGATGTTAATAAAACTAAATTATGTCAGAAAGTATTTTGTTTACTTTCAGTAAATAATCTTTTGTTTTCGACTTCTCAATATGCTCGCGCCCCCCTCGCAGTGTAATCACGACCTTCTAGTGGGGAGTGCCCCACAGTTTGAGTGAATGTTAACGTCGCAATGTTCAGCTACACGAGGACTTTAGGCGAAGGACCTCGTAATTTTAAACCATGGTCAAGTGACAAGGACGACATCTGAGCTGGCACTTCTAACTACCACGCCACACCAACGGGAGGACGTTTCAGCTCTCGACAGATTTAACGTGCATCGTTCCCCTACACGGTGGGTCTTTACTGGTACTGGACTCGAACTCATGACTTGCCAGCCACGATCCGATACCTTGACCACTAGGCTACCACGACTACCCCACAGTTTGAGATACGCTGCTTTAGAGTGTGACGTCTCACACTTACTCACGGAGAATAATTAGTGATTTCGATTGATTATTTTTATTGACGTCACACTTTGAAATTGCACGGGAGCTATTGGCGACCGGACCCTTCACGAAGTAGCGACGTAAATTAAAAATCAAATCAAGTTGAACATACATGTCATCTATTTAGTCAAATACGTTTGAAGAGTCATAGTTTGAGGATGGAAACGTTACGATAGGGCGTTTACTGCCAAAAATAACATGTAAAATCTGTTGATAATTTTACAGCTTTTAAGCCAGTAGATTTTTACATCAAGATACAATACAAAACAACAAAGTTTGCGAAAGAATATGGCTCGCTTTTTATGATTACCTGCACAGCTCAGTATCCCTCTTTTAATCGCTAGATTTAAAACTATTAATTTCTGTATGGGGATGAATTTGGCAGAAGAGATAAAATGTCTCGAACAAGATTTCTTAAAATTTGCCTTGTTGAAAGTATGATATGAAATTATACACAAGATGCCATGCAAATTCTTATTGCCTCAATGCCTACGAGAGTTCAAAACCACTCCACTAGGTCAAGTTACAAATTATTAAAAATTACAGTACAGTCCTCTAATCCGAACGGCTCCGCGGAAAATTTTTTATAAAATTTAAGGACGAAAAAAATCGGTGAATATTTCAATATAAAACAGTGTAAACCTTAATTCAAAACAGTTCTTTATTTAATATCCACGCACTGTACATCAAGTTATGGTACAAAATTTTAAAATGGAATAAAAACTACAGAACAGAACACTTTAATGTTTAGTATGAAAAAATTGTACAACATAAGATTAAATAGATAAATATGTATAGTACAGTACAGTACCGATAATGTAGTGAACAAGTACCTTATTACATTTAATTCAGTTATTTTTTCTGACGCAACGAAGACAGTCTTTTCGATGATGCGTAATTTCGCCAGCGCCTCATAAA
>BMAU01014457.1:0-2500 GCA_019973935.1 Trichonephila clavipes | reverse complement strand
AATCGAAATTTTCTTCATTGGATACATCGTACGTGCGAGCAACAAGGGAGCCAGAAAAAAAAAAGGTAGGATCTTTCCATTTCTAAATGTGTATAAAAAATCGCTCTTAAAGAGGATCTCATAAGAGTAGTTCAGGAGCTAGACGGTATTGTCGAAAGTACTGACACTATAGTTAAACTAAAGACTAAAATTGAGAACAGTAGTACATTTGAAAGTGATCAGATTTCGTTAAAACTTTAATTCAAAACTGTATAGATGAGAGAGTATCGCAAAACGAAAGAGAGGTAACTTCAGAACAAAAAATTGAGCTCGCGAAACTTCAGTTAGCAAAATTAGAAAAAGAAATCGAACTTCAATTAGCTATAAATAAAGCATTAAGTTTAAATCCTGCAGCTAAAGTCGAAGAAAAACAGTTCGAAACTAACATAGAAAATATGATAAAAGTATAAAAAACTTTATCTCTTCCTGTTCCCACCAGATCTGAAAATTTTAATCTGTTCTTCCAATCATTAGAACGCGCATTTTTAACCAAGAAAATAAATGACGAATATAAATCTGAAATTTTAATAAATCTTCTGGGCGAAAGAGCTCATAACGTCTTACTGTATATTAAAGAAAAGAGGAATTAAATGACTATGAAAACTAAAATCTATAGTACTCAGAGAATTCCAATTAACCCCTCGCGAGTGTTTAAACTCATTTAAAATGCTGTAAAATCATCAGGCGAGACATACATCCAATTTGCTGCAAGATTGACGGCAAACTTCAATATTATTGTTCGTTAAGAAAGTTAATTCCTTTGAATCTCTATGTGATCTTATAATTTCTGATAAATTGTTTGAAACTTTAAATAAGGAAACTGCAACTCATATTGGCATTCGAGAAGCAGAAGATTGGTTTGCCTAATGATTTAGCTAAAAATGTGATATTTATATTTATATCTAGAAGCGGATCACATAAAGAAATTCCTATTGCCATGGATAGCCACCTTAAAGACCCCTTTAAAAATAGGTCACAAAACTTTAAACCAAAGATTAAAGAGAACTATCCCCAGTATCTTGAAAGAGAAAAATAAAAATTGCTTTATATGCGGTGATTCATCTCGACTGCGGGAACTGTGAAGCGTTTTTAAACCTAAAGAATCTAATAGTCACATCCATAATAGAATAAGTAATGAATAAAAGTCAGAACGAAAACAAACTAACGAAGAGTACAAATCTTAAATACTGTAAAAAGCATTTTCGTGGAAAGATCAGCCGCGCAACAGCATTGATTGATTCAGGTTGCCAGATCCCAGTTTTAAATTCCTCACTAATTCTGCGGTGCCAAACACCTTCCGAAGAGATCCTTAACGGTAGCTCATGTTTTGGCGAACAGCGTATGGTAGAGAAGTTAAACCCATAAATATTTCTCTTAATCAACATCTACTAGCTTAAGTGTGAGAACGGCAATATCACCGACCTTGACCGAAGAATTTATTATACATCCAGTGTATATGCTGAAATAGAGAAACTAGGCCACGCAAAGAGCGATGTTTTATTGAATGAAAGTGAATCCTCTTTAGGTGCTCATGCTTGTGCTTATTCTTGTGGTGTTTCTTTTCCAAATGTTTCTGTTTCAAATGTGATAGAAAACTCTAGTTATGATTTGCCATATGTTAAGAACTCTAATACTAGAAATGATTCGAATTCTCTAATTAAGGATTATAAATGTAATAAAATTAAGATTACTAAGTTAAAATTGAGTATTGTAAGAGAAAAATGTTCTGATATCGTATTGTGTAAGAAAGCCAATGGTGCCATGAAAACGAGTTCCGTGGAATTTATCTCCCGCTCACCTAACCCTTTACCTATGAAGAGTAATTATCGACGGTTTGTGTTGCTCCGAAGGATCTTCCAGCCCTGGCAGTGGAAACGAAGGAAAAAGATAAATCGTTTTGAACAGACGTCCAGAACTCTACAGAGGAAAATATCGATGCGTTCAACCAAAGATCAACTTGTTGAAAAAGATGTCCTTATGCCGGTGAAACACAATGTTTTCCTGTGGAACCTTCCGGATGTCGAAGAGATGCCTTCACATGATGGAGAAACTGTCTAGTTCAGAAAAATGATATGTTTAATCTCTATATATTTGTCGTATAGTCCTTGTCTGTTCCGTTTTTTTTTGTATGTTTCAGATTCTCCTCTGGTCTCCATGGAAATACCGCTGCGGACAGCGTACGGTCAGAATGGCCGTTATGGCATGCAGCCAAAAGCAACGCAGTCTTCGCGCGCAGGCGCATTGAATTGAAACAAGAACTGAAACTGTTGGACATTAGAGCAGAGAAAGAGAGAAAAAGGAGAACGCGAGAGGTGCGCGAGCAGGCGTTACCTTCTGAAAATGATCGTCAATCTTATCTGTAAAAACTTTTCTACCTTTTTAATTAATTTTTTGTTTAATGTTAAAATAAAATAGAAGATAGACCAACGTCTTGGACCCCTTGTTGTCTCCCACATATATA